>JALMGJ010000002.1:210247553-210765053 GCA_023362775.1 Charina bottae | reverse complement strand
CTACGATAACAGTAAACCCTGCTTCATTCTAACATGCCATCGCTCTTGTATTAAAATTATTAATCACCCATCTACAGCAGTTAGTTGCCTGCAGTTCCTCAGTTTTTTTTTAAATCTATGAAGGAAAAAGAACATAAACTTTATCCTCATGTTTCTGTCACCTATGCTTCAAATAAAGCAACAAGAAAATGACAGGTTTCCTTGATATATAGTGGTATATGAACTACTATAAGATTTTTTTTTTAAAAAAAAAGACACCAAAAATAATTTGAAATATTTTATTCTTCCTTGAAATGAATTCCTTTAATGTCACCCTATTTTTCAGTTAGAGGCAATGGATGGGCTGCATTTGCTGATTCTGGTCACAGAATTAGCCAGAGATTCAGGAAGGATACACATTAAATAGCACGTGTGTGTGTGTGTGTGTGTGTATCTGGCTTTGTTTCATTTTTTTAGTCAAGCAAAGTAGGTAAATAATCCTTATGATCAGTTGTTTTCTCACCTCCCCATACATACAGTAGATTTAAAATTAGGCCTAGGTATAATTCTAGAGATAAATCTCCAGTTATTACTAAGTCTGCAATTCAATTACCCATGCAGCCTCAAGTACCATTGATTATTCATGGGTTTCTTGGGCTGGGCCAGCTACAAAACTGTTCATTATTCCCCTGAGTGCCTTTGTGCATCCGGCGTGCATCTGACACGTAGTTCTTCCCCCTTAGAGGACTCTAGGCAGCAGTTGGGAAATAAATGTATTGGGGCAGAAAGGATACGCAGGGTCAAGGAAATGAATGGCCAGTGTCTCCCAGCCACAGCAGCAGTAATGAGAAAAGCCAAGTGGGTATCTGCCTTCTGTTCTGCAAATGGTTCTTTCCTTGTGCCATTATGATGGCTTATCTTACAGCACCCAATGCCAGCAGAAAGAGGTTAGGGTTAGGGTTTTATTTGGAAAGCTTTCTGAGACTTGGGCCACATACACCTTCTGCTTGTTTAAGTCTGGTTTACCTTAGCCTGATAAGAGTTCAGTTCTCTTTGCTGGAGCTCTGCAAAATCCTGATCCCCTTCAGCCACATGCTTCTAAGAAAAGAGAAGAAAAAAAAGAAAAGAGAATCTAGGCTGTAATATCACTTGGTGCTCTCTGAGCTTGGTTGTTTTCTTGCAGACATTTCATTACCCGACTAGGTAATATCATCAGTGCGAGTGAGTGTGGGGCTTGCTCCCTGTTTATATACAGTAGCTTGCCCTACTCTACGTAAACAGTATATACAGTTTACAGTACATATATACTACTGTATAAGGCAAGCTACTATTGTACGTAAACAGTATATACTGTTTACAGTATATACTACTGTATAGGGCAAGCTACTGTATATAAACAGGGAGCAAGCCCCACACTCACTCACACTGATGATGTTACCTAGTCGGGTAATGAAATGTCTGCAAGAAAACAACCAAGCTCAGAGAGCACCAAGGACTCCACAGTTCAACTCTGAGCTACATATATTCTCTTCTATTGTAATATCGCTTATGAGGAGGAACATTTTTTTTTGCTTTTGGATCAGGGCAAACTAGCTGTTTTGAAAATATCTATGTATATGGTTGATGGAAGCCATTAATAACTTCTATAAACTTATTGACTACAAGAGCAATGTCTTTCATATTCTAACTCCCCAGAAAGTGTGCTAAATAATTATTGAACATTGCTCATGAAGATGAGGGTTACTAAGGAGATCAGTAATAAGTAGATAATATTACATTGTAACCCCTTAAGAAGTGATTGGAAGCCAAATGTGGTGTCCTACAGCTCATGACAAACCATTTGAACTTTCCCCAGCATAAAGGAATGATCTTTCAGCTTTTATTGGAAGGTTCTGAAAATTATGCTTTCTAATCTAACCTGAAAATCAAATGTAAGTTGTGGCAGTATTTGTATATGTGCAGTCTATTTATGTAGTTTTGAACTTGCATTCTGATCATTTTTATCTACACTGGGGAATTGGGGGTGAGGATATAAAAAAATTAAGATGGTGTCACAGCCACAGCTGCCATCTTGATTTTTGGTCTTTTTGGTCTCTCAACCTCTTAGCCCTTCCTTTGATTTCAGTGGGTACCAGACAATGTCTGAATAGGTGTCAACAAATTTGAATCTGATTTTATATTTCTTGGTTTTAAATGAGGAAGACAAGTGATCCATGCTGAATATTCCTAAATTACCAAAAATATCAATAAATGATTTCCCAGGCAATTACTTGATGCTTAGCTATTCTCTATGCAGTTTTTTTTTCAATATATACTTTTCCTTCGAATATATCAATGAGCACACTAGCAACTTTAAGTAGCCAAATTTACTGTATTTACAGTACAAAAGTACTGGGTGAAGAAAAGTTGTTGGAAATCTGCATGTTAGGCTTCATGCTAAGGCAAATGTTTCATAATTTTTCCAGTTTTGCATCCTTAATCCTATGAAATATTTGGCATTTTCATTGTGTTGCTTATTTCTCAATGTTAGTTAACCCACATGTTTTCAAGGTAGGTTAAGAGTGACAAAATAATGTGTCTGCATGTTATAATTAGATATACAAAGACACTTCTTTCTTCCCTTCCCTTCTTTTCTTCTTCTTCTCTCTCTCACCTATCATTCAGGAAAATGTAATTTGCAAATTCTCAACTCTGGAAGGGTACAATTTGATCTCATAAAGCTGTATTAAAGTTGCTGTTTTGGTACCTGGTCATCTAGTGGTTGATTTGAAAAATGCAACCCAACTAGCATTTAGTTCTGAAGAAACAAAGGAGGCAGGGGGGAAAAAAGGAAGTGAAGAAGGCAACGGAAAGCTTCAGAAGATTCTAGTAAGCAGGATAAATGTTTTGATTGTTACGACATCTCTGAAATTGTAATACACCATATCTTACAGAGTGCTAAAAGATCTGGTGGTAATGATGAATTCTGCAGCCATCACTGGGTGAGCTGCCTGTCTCTGGAGGAAGTGGGTTGCAAGAAGTGCCTGTGTAGCTCAGGCTATTCTGATGAGTCATTACCGGAACTCTTCCACCACAAAGAGAATATGCAAAAGATCATGGGTAAGGAACCAAAACCAGACATGGGTGGAAGCAAGAGCACACCAGAGAAATCACATGAAGAGAAAGCAAGTTTGATATGCAAAACCAGGAGTCTATGAGTTCTAGTCCCACCTTAGGCACAAAGCCGGCTAGGTGACCTTGGGCCAGTCATTCTCTCTCAGCCCTAGGAAGCAAGCAATGGCAAACCACTTCTGAAATCTTGCCAAGAAAACTGCAGGACCTGTCCAGGCAGTCACCAGGAGTCAACAATGACTTGAAGGCACAGACACAAAAAGAAAAAAAAATGAAAAGAGCTACATAGATGAGGCACAGAAAGTATCACTGTGATTTATGCAACAGTTGGCTATCAGTCTTTCATGTATATGCATATATGCTGTTCTATGATTTTACCTGTTAAAAGTCAAACAAAAGGTGTAAAGTTGGGGAAAAGCAAATCTCATTAATATGCAGGACATACTCAGCTTAAAACTAGGGCAACTGAATCATCTGTCCATACATTGAGAGTATCTGGTGCAGGGCTATCTGCAAGGTATGGTAAAAAAAATGACTCTTATTTTCTGCATGTAGGCTTCCCATAAGCAGTTAGCAGGCCACTGGTGGGACTACAATGCTAGACTCAAAGAACATGCTCTATAGGGCTGTTTTTGCTTTCACAGGCCATTCTTTGTGAAATCTTAAGCCCTAGTTGTTTTATTTTTTTGAATCACTTCTATATCTATTTACTTTTGTGTATGGATGGCTTAAATCGTCTTTGTTGTTTAAATTCTCTTGGCAAAAACAAATTTAATTGCTTAATCCTATAGTATGTTTGGAATAAATTCAACCAATTTTGAATTACTCTATTATTCATTCCCAAGGTGTGGGTGGGTGTGTAAGTGATGTTTGCTTTTGAAACAAAGAAGAGTGTCTTCAGATGTCATATTTATCACAACTTAACTCTTTGCGCATGATACTCAAGTTCATGTTCTTCATCTGATGAGAAGAAGAGATTGGAAGCAGTAGCTATTGTTTTCAACTAACTGCCACCTGTTGTTATGTCCAAACATAGACAAAATACAATCAGTTGTAATCTCAGTCTGTCAAAAATTAAACCCTAATGTGAAGCTGTGGTTTGTTTGAATAACCCTTAATTAAAATTAACTCATTTAGTTACTTAGACAACACAACATACAGCCATTATTTGAAAACAAAAGCAAAAGCCATCAAGCCATGGGTAAATGTGCAAGATAAAACACTGTGCACAGATCATATCCAAATGGGATTTTTCTATTTATTGAAACTGGCATTAACAGCCTTGGAAAATTCTCCTCAATATTTGTGAGCAGAGATATGGGCTACATATTTTCTCCAAATTTCTCCAGAGGAAGAAGAAATGTGTTCACCATTTATGAAGGGCAGAATTTCCCTTTAGTGGTGATGGCAAAACCATTATTGAAAAAGTCCAAATGGAAGAATTCCTTTACTAAATCTCTTAGAATTTAACTGGAGCAAGAAGGGGATTTGGAGAGATAAGGATACAAAACCAGATGAAAGAGTCACACCCCTCAACATTAAAAAATCTAAGAAAATCTACCCAGGACTATTTCTCTGAATACTTTTTATTTCTGAAAGAATTTCTAAAGTGGTTTCTCTTTTATCAAATAGAATGAGAACTTGTAGGAAAAATGAAAGATAATTTTTTTGGCCTGATACTAATACTTCTTGGAGGATTAGCAAAAACTGCTTTCCTGGCTGTAGCTTGAATCATGTCAACTGGATTTCTATTTTCTCAGTGGAAACGTTTCGCTCCTTATCCAAGGAGCTTCTTCAGTCTGAGCAAAGTTAGTAAGGGAATCCTAAATATGTTTCTAGGTAGCTGTGTGACACAGCTACCTAGAAACATATTTAGGATTCCCTTACTAACTTTGCTCAGATTGAAGAAGCTCCTTGGATAAGGAGCGAAATGTTTCCACTGAGAAAATAGAAATCCAGTTGACATGATTCAAGCTACAGACAATTCCACCTGGATGACTGAGAACCTTCATAGACATATTGCTTTCCTGGCTCTTATAAATTCCATCTATAAGCAAGATGCCATCCTGAATTCTTCAAAATTGTGCTTGGAATTGTCTTGCCTACTTTCTTGTGAGACTATTCCCAGTTTCATGACCCTGACCCTGACCCTAACCCTAACCCAGTCATTGATGTGGTGATCAATGTCTTCTTCTGTCTTCTTTACTGGTAGATCACCACAGCAATGGCTGGATGACCCTATACAACTGGAAACCCTCTTGCAGACCCTACCTAGAATCTGATTATCTAGTAGTTTTTTGCACACGAGAGCTGCTCTGGATTTGAATCCTGACCATAACTGGATTTCACCCATCAGCCACCTCCTTGTATGATGACCTTTCAACTAAGGTTTTGTCTTTGTTTAATAGGAAATTAGGGTGTACTGTGCTTTTGATGCTGTTTGTTCTTTTTCTGTTCCACCTGTTTCTATAAGACCTTCCAGTTGTACATTTTACATTTATTTTTCACTTGTTCCCATATTTAAACAGAACCCCTTTGTAAGGCCTTTTGCTAACTTGAAGTGCAGGACATTCTAACGAAATATTTTAATTGCCTGACCTGTCTTTGAACTGATCACTGCCACTATCCAAAGTGACAGCAATTCCCAGAAGTGCAGCTACTGGTGGCAGTGGCAATGAAAAGAGGATGTGGGTTTGGACTTCAACAGCATTTCACCTCTTGTAATGTTTTAACTTAGCTGCTAAAAGGAACACATCTCTGAAGACATCCACTGCATTGCTCCCTAGGCAAATATACGACTGTCTTTATCTTGGCTGTTTCTGAATGGTAGTGAGTTGGTCAAATAATCATAGAAGGTGGGGAAAGAATGCTAATGTTGACATAAATTTGTTTGCTATCTGCTGAGAGTAAAATGAAGCAAGAAGCAGGAGACTAAAAGTATATTTGGGAACAATTCGCAAGTCAGGCTTGCAAGCCCAACTTGCAGCGTGCTTAGATTTTCAGTGAGAGGGAAGTGAAAATGACAGCATATTTCTCTTGTGATTTGCACATCAATAATAATTAAAATGTCTTACATCTGCCACCCAGAGGGGAAAAATCCAGCTCTTTGCGAGGAGCTATGGAAGTCTGTGGCTTAATTTACCCTTACCTTCCAAATGGAAGTCTCTGCAAACTGAAATAGATAAGGAAGGATGAAGCAGAAGGAGAAGGAGAAGTGGAGACAAGAACCAAGAGACTGGATGAACAGATGTCTTTGCATTTATAAATACGTCTGTCATTGAAAGATCTTACATCTTTCTGGGATGTAGTGGGACTCCTGGTGAATCATAGCTATACCGTGGAAAGGAGCATGAAGGTGGAAAAACCTCTTCACCTTCCCAACCCTGGTTTGTTCTCTCCTTTCTCAGTGCAGCCAGTTAATGATCTGGCTAGATCATTATCATCTATACAAAAGATTTAATCTCCACAACATGTCACATAGGATGTCACTGTAACAGAACTTTGGAGCAGATGTCTAGGACCTCAATAACAAAATTTAGGAGGGTGGGCATACCACTTTTGGAAATAAGTAGAGTAATATGCATTGTAATTTTAAAAGCCTGCAGACATCCTCTATCCAACCATTAAGTCTACAGTCTAAAATTATCTCACCATTGAATATTTTAAGGCTGTGACCTTAAAAATGAAAAAGACAATTGAGGTCACCAGAATGCTAAGACATCATAGGATAAATCTAGATTTCTGTCATGGATTTCTACACATGGTAGAAAATTGTAACCACAAGATGAGTTGTTGTCTGGCATTTTGCTTTGAGTCTGTAGGTGAGTGTAGCCAGATTTGTCCACTGACACAAATTCTGCCTCTGAATTTCCTCCCTGGCCTGTGTATTGCCTGAGTTCTGCAAAGAGAGATGTTTTAAATAACATTACTGATGTATGAGCAGCTGGTCTGGAGCAAAAACCTATGTAGGCTCCATATAGCATGTGAGTCTTTACATGGTTACCTCCTGATATAGTTTCTGGTTCTTGCTCCTAGTCAGATTTGTTCACTGGTGACATTATGGACAGATGACAATCAGTCTGCTGGAATTCTCCTTTGCAAGCTGTTCCAAGGTTCAGGGTAGAAACACTTCCCAGTTGTGAGAGGGAATGGTGTGTGGCAATGCTGACGCAAACAGAGAAAGGCAGATGGTTAAAAAAAATGCATGCAGAAGACAGCAGATTCTTGTTTCAAAGTGTACAATTCAAAAGATAGAAAATGCACTCATTTGCATCACAGCAGTTGCATGAGTGCCAGAGACAGACGAGGAAAGATGAGACAAGACAATTAAGCTTTTATGTGTTTCTCACCCAGACTTTCTCAAAAGCTCACCTAGAGGAAATAAAGTGTTTTGTTCAAAGGAGGACAGGCTTTGAAAATGGGCATGTTTTACTTTTAGCCGGCTCAGAAGGGGCAATCAACATCCATCATGCCTGAAAATACCTGCTTTCCTCAATTATGCCATTAAGATGGGAAAATTAAATGATCACATGACAAGTGTTGTCAGGGATCCGGAGCTAGTTAAGAGGCAGGGGAAAATGAAGAAAGCAAAAAGAAAGCCCATTTTTATAAAGAAACCAGGAAAGATAATAGCTGCCATTCTCAGAGTATAATAGGTGACACAAACAGATTAATAAGTAGGCTTAATACAAACACATGGAAGCACACTGGCAGGGACCCTAAGGGACACTCAGCCTCGTAGGGTCTGGTAGGCATTTATCCTTTTTCCTTTGGAGCAACTGATTCCTGTGCTGCCCACACAACCTCCCCCGCCCCCCTGTTCAGAACATTGGTTTGAATGGCCTTCAGGTTTGGAAGCAATTTGTCCTGAAAAAGATGGGCTGCTCTCTGGCAAAATGAAAATGAACAGCGCAATACGCCCATCTACTCAAAAGAAGTCCTCCAAACAACCAGGTCACTGGATATAATAGTCCACCCCAGCAGAGGACTTGGTTGAGATCAGTAGAATTATTCCTAACCCTAATTGGCAGAGGGGTCATTTTCAGAGCTACTAGCCTCACCCTTCTTAACCTTTGCAGCTGATTGTGAAAATAGGAGAAATTCTCCCCTGCTGATCACCCTCACCCCAGGATGCCAGTCATTTCTCCCATCAGCTGGCCAATGGGAGGACACAGAAGACAACCACCAGGTTGAGGTCCACTGCCTCAATCTTCCTGCTTCCTTTACCATTGTTTCTTTTTATTGCAAAGATTTCTTTAAAACAGCAACAACAACAACATCTTCCAACTGGCCACTGCACTGAGGGAGCAGCAAAGCATCTGTCAGCAACTGTGGAAGATGAGGAATGGGAAGGTCATGAAGGAATCTTGTCATCAGGTGAGAGGAGGGAAACAGAGGAGCTGGAAGGTGAGAAAGGGCAGACAGTCCTGTCAATAGGACACTGCTCCCTCTGGGAAAAGCTGGAAAATTGTCTGTTTCCTTTGGAGCTCAAACAAAGCTGATAGTGAATCAACCTGGATTTTCAAGTCCCACCAAACCTCCATACCATCATGGAAATACATCAGCCTAGCTCCAATTTCAGGTATAGGCACCTGATGAGGAAGGAGGGTGAATGTTGGATTGGTCTAATGAACACTGGTCACCTAGAAACTACTTTAAACCAGAAAATATGCATTTTGTCCACCTAGCCTTTTATATCACAGCTTTCCAAGGTCTTAAAATCTTTCCCATAATCTGCATCTGATCTTTTCAACTAAGCTTGAACTGACAACCTTATCCTAAAGATGGATGTCTTCTAGAGTGAAATACTGCAATCTGCCCAAAGCAGACACTACTACTGCATAGTTAGGAGCAATGGATGGAGTCCTCTCCCATCCATTATTCTTCATGAACAAGGTTTGTAGAGACCAGATTGTAGTTTGGAAATTAATATAAAAATGGTGATATCTTTAAGAAAGTAACATAAACCACAGTGTATGTTAACAATGTTGGATTCCAAGAAACTATCCTATAGAAAACCGCATAGAAAGAAATATTTTTCAGGTAAATGTTAAAGCTGTGTACTTCATTCACACTCGTACTAACATGCCCATGTACTGTATAAAATATGACTCTTCCCCCACTCCCCTACCACCACACACTCAATGCAAACTGACTTATCAACTTGTAGGATCGAGGGTGGGTTGCAGAATCACTGCCCTGGATGACAAGGGACTTTTTACTCTCCGGTGAATGGAACATTGCTCCCTTCCACGAGAGGAAAGTAAAATTGAAATGATTTTTGCCTTTGCTTTAGCAGTTGTGAGAAATAGTCCACAAGCACGTAATTCTCTCTCTGTAAATGGTGGCTTGGCCTCAGAGATGGTCATGGAAAGAGAATAAAGGAAGTACTCATTATGGAACCCAGCAACAAGTTTCCTGGAGGATATGGGTAGGGTCAGGGAGCAAGGTTGATTGATCTGGACTTTGTTACCTCTAGTGGCAGTGAGTTTTTATGATTGACCTGGACCTTCTTTCTGTCCCTGAGGGCTGGGATTGTCCCTGTAGGGTAGTTAGGGGCCACCTGCCACAGTTCCCAGCTGCGCATTTCTACTTGGCACTCAGTGAAGCAGAGAAGATTAACTTTCTAAAAATGAAAAGGACAGATAGAGGAAGAGCTGCTTATCAAATATGCACATTTCAGATGGAACTTCACACCCAGTAGAAAGATGTTAGATTGCTGTTAGCTCTCTGGTGCGCTCCTGACAATGTGTTATCAGGTCATGTTTGCATGACAGTGGAAGCCCATGCAGGAAACATTAAGTCATATGACTCCTAAGACGGAATCAATCAAGTGAGCAGCACAGCTCCTGAAAACTAATTTCACTTTCATAAGGTCTGGTTATCTGCGTGGCAGACATGAGGTTTGTCAGCCCCATTTCAGTCTGACCAGCTTCGGTGCTGCAGTGAGAATTTTAATGAACCGGCACTGTAATGGGTATGAAAAATGACACTGAAATGAATTCACATATGCACACCCACACATGCACATACGCACCTCCACATACAAAGAAAAGTCCTATGAAATAGGAGCAATTATGCCAGGCTTCCTTCTCACCACTAACCTTGCCTAAGATGTTCATTTAAAACAAAATGATTTTGTCAGGCTAATCATATTCGTACTATCGCTTTTCATCATCCTGAAACCTAATCTGAGGGTGATGGATAATGGTGAATTCTTTTTCTCATTGATGTCAGAATAATTTCTGTAGAGGGATGACGATGGTGATGATGATGATGATGCCCATCATCATCATCATCATCATCATGCTATGCCCAACACAAAAATTGTTAAGAAATTATTATACAATCAATGCATTCCTGAAATAGTTATGAGCATTTTTGTGTTAAGTATAATAGAATTATTAGCAATGTTTAATTATATTGCCTGGGTATATAATAAGTTAATAATGAACTAAGGTATAATCCATACTTCACTTTATTCTTGTTTGCCACTCAGAGTTCCTTGTGATAGCTGGGCCGCCATATACATTTGTTAAGTAAATAAATAAACAAGCAAAAAGGTGACTTGTCATTCAGCATGCTTATTTATTCCACCCATAGCTACTTTTCTCTCACACTCTGTAGGTCCCCATATTATGAACTGTGATATTTTCATTGTGAATTTCTATTGTGTTGGGTGGCAAGAAGAATGGAGCTCACAGACACCAGTTTGGCATTTGGATCCCATATCATTTACTGGTATTTATGATGGGTAACAGAAACCTATGTCAATGCAACATAGAATATGTGGCATAGAATATGACAAAATATGATGTATTAGACTTTGATTAGTGTTCATTATTTTACTTTATTTTAATTATCTATTTTAATTTAAATATTTTACCTTTATATGTCATGTTGAATTTTTTTAAAAAAATGGCACAAATCACTTTAAATCAAAATCAAACAGAAAATCTTTAGGGATTTACTGCTCCAGTGCTACTGAGACTCAATAATTTCAGATGCTGGCTGGTCCCTTCTGTAATACTCATTGTATTTTCATATATTACATCCAAAATGCAGTTTGGGATGTTTCCATCAAGTACCTTCTAGTGTATTAAGTATCTTTTCTGATCTCCCATTGGCAGAATTGTAAGAAAGAAAGAAGAAAAACTGCAAAATGCAGAAGGGTTAACCATAAAATATAGTGTCATCTGTCCCTACTGTAAAATTGCACGAACAAAGCAGAATCATAGTACAATCTGAACTTCATTTCAGTCAACCTCAGATGACATTTGTAAGTCATGAGAAAGCAGCACTGTTAGATGCCATTGTTACCACTGAAAATGGACCAATTATCCTTGGCTGGCTTTTTTATCTATTTATAGGCAATATGTCGATTTTTGCTGGGAATGCTTTGAGGCAGCTTCCAAAACGAGATACAGTCTTAAAACAAGATCAGCTGTGCAATGAACAGAAGTCACATCACAAAATAAAAGTGGCCAAATCGATAAATAGTTTTATTGTAAACCGCCCAGAGTCGCTTTGTGTGAGATGGGTGGTGAACGAAATTTGAAATATAAATAAATAAATAGATAAGTAGCTGCTTTAAAAAAAACACTGGAATTCCAGTAGAAGCGTAAGAACATGTTTCAACTGTTATGTATAAAGTAAAAAAGATGATGGGAGGCTTCATAGAGGACAGCCTTCAATCTGAAGGTGCCTTTTAAGTGCATCAAGAAGCTTTCCTATTTTTGTGGTGGACAAGAAAACCTCCCTATCATTTATGTAAAGACAACAGCTTATTAGTATAAAAGTAAAAAGTAAAAAGGCTCAGTGGGTAAGACGCCAGGCTTGTCAATCGGAAGATCGCAAGTTTCGGAGGTTCGAATCCCTAGCCCTGCGTGCGGAGTGAGCTCCCGCACTCGTCCCAGCTCTTGCCAACCTAGCAATTCGAAAGCATGCAAATGCAAGTAGATTAATGGGTACCACTTCCGTGGGTAGGTAACAGCATTCCGCGCGCGTCATGCGGCCACATGACCGTGGAAGTGTCTTCGGACAACGCTGGCTCTTCGGCTAACAAACGGAGATGAGCACCGTCCCCTAGAGTCGGACACGACTGCACAAATGTGCGGGGGGAACCTTTACCTTAAAAAAGAAGAAGGAGGAGGGGGGAACAGAAGCTTGAACTGCAGTAATTAGAATCTAATAGTAGACTGAATAAGGACGTATTCTACAGCCATTGATAACCTTTTATCTTGCTTTGGTAAGAAGTATTGCATTTCCTTTTAAATTACAGCAATGGTCTTAAAATTGTACCTATAAATTTACAATTAGATACTGTAAATGCAGAGAAAGGTAAGCTATTGTTGGTGAAGAGTATTGTTCGAAAGGAGTGATGTTTGATGTAAATCTCAAGAAGGGAACAAGTGTGTAAACTTCAACTTACACTTTTGATTGGACCACTTCTGAAGAACAACAGAAGTTGAAACAAGTCTGTCCAGAAAGATGAGCACTGAAAAATGCCCTTTTTAGGACTTGTACATAGTTTTCTCTTTCCTCTTGTATTTTTGTTACGTGATTTCCAAATTTCCCTAGGCCTCTTGGTTAATGAATTTGATACATTATATACATGGAGGTATGGATTATTGTTTTGTATTTGTGCATTTTTATCAGGTTTATTTCTTTCTATGTACCTTAAGCCATATAACTCCCTCCAAAATCTCCTGAAATCAAACATTTTAAAGCCATTTTGGTGCTATTGTGGATGAGTTTAAGGGTGGGGATGGGAACAGTGTGATCCTGCAATCATTCCTGCCCTTAATTAGGGCAAAAAAGTGAGGAAATACCAGCCTAATCTAACCATTGTGCCACTAAAGTTTTGGGAGGAGGGCATGCATCCCAAAAGCTTTGGTTGCACACACCTGGTTTAGAATATTACAATAAACTAAATTTTATGTATAACTTGAAATATAAAACCCAGTTCTATAATTGCATATATAAAGTACACAGTTCATGTCCTGGCTTATGCTATTTTGAATCTATGAAGTGATCACAACTCTATGGAAAAAAATCCTAGATTAACCCCAGCTTTCTGAGTTCTGCAGTCATTAGTCAGGCACACACATTCTGTAATAATGCAGAGTTAAATGGTATTTTGGATCATTGGGGTAATTTAATTGTTGAGTCAGATGGCTATAGATTCATCAGCTCAGATTCACATAGTTGGTTGTAATAACACTTTTATGGTAGCACTCATTAAATAGAAGCACAGCACGAGGCATCGTTCACTGTCTGTTCGAGAAGCTCAAAATTTATTTTTAGTGTCCACTCAGCAATCTAGCAGTACCTGTGATGCAAAAGGAAGTTTTTTCTATCTCTTCTATAAAGGTGCTAGTTCATTAGTATTCCTCTCATTTGGAGCTATCTACTCTGCAGGTATCACAGCACTCTGGTATGGCTTGTTGAACCACAGTTTATGTATAGTGCATGTATGATGATCCCATGCACATACAGATTAATGCATGACTTTTTCTGTTTGTGATTTGACACAGCCCAAGAGTCTGCCCCTCTTCTTTCCTATGGCTCAACTGGCTAGCCATCAGCTGGATGGAAGGGGAGTAACTGTGACCTGGATATGGATCAAGTGATGTTGTTCAAGGTTATAGGGATGGGAGAAGATTTAAGTCCTCTTTCTCAGAGATCCTTAGTTAAAACATTGTTTGTTGAACTAGTAAAGTAAGAATCATGCTAAGAATTTGAGGAGTGGGGAGTAGCAAGAGGATTTAATTCCTCTCCCAGCCATCCTGAAGATGTGTACGTGTGCCTGAATTTTTGCATCTTGATTTCATCCTGTTGGGGTTTATAAAATACCCAGAATTTACAAATAGATTAATTATACAGGAGAGGCTAGAGTTATCTAGGTGAGAAGTGAAATATTCTGCAAGTCATCCAATTAGCAGCCATTGTAGAAGGTATGATGTGACTCATATTACAGGTGCTATAGTTTAGTTGGGTGTGGCAGATAATTTGTTTGACCTATAATGTGATTGGTCAATATTTGTATAAAAGTAGTGAAGCTTTAGTGTTCACTCTCTTCTCATTACTTCATCTCATCTGTATCTGTGTTGGACGTTACTGGACTGTATTTTGGACTGCGTATGTATATAAAGTAAATAGACTATTTTATCTAATCTCTGTTTGAGTGTCTATTTACTGCATAGAACGTATTACTCTGATGTCTTGGAGAAGAACAGGCCGCCCCAGCGTTGCGTGCTCTGACACATCCACTGGACCCATCTCATTCTGCATAGGAACCAGAGCTAGTCCACAAGGACTAACCATTCCTGACTTACATTATGCTGCTTTATCTGTTGATGAAATAAGACAATCTGAAAGAGAACATATAGCCTAGGTTGATTCCACTTGGGTCAATGCATCTGAATTTGATGACAACAAGTTGGATGAATTTGTCCTGCATATCTTACTTTTTTCAGCTTTTCAATTATACAACATTCAGCAGTCAATCCAATCTCACAAAGTTTTCAACATTAATCAAGGGTGTGTGTGTGTGTGTGGACTTCCGGTGGGAATATGGCCGACTAAGCAGCTGTGTCTGCGGGCTCCATGGACAGAACTGGCATCGTGGCAGTTTTTTGTGGGGGGGCTCAGGCTGGTTTCTCCTGAAGCCCAACAGCATTTTTCTGAAGTAAGGAAAACGATCGGAATCGACCCATTTGTCCTCCACACGGCGACTTGCAGCCTGAGAATTGCAAACAGCATTTGAAACAATTGGGTAAGAGCTGCCAGGAGGCTGGGACGTCATCACTTCCAAGCCGCGCTATAGCCTTAAAGAGACACTAAGTTGAGCCACCCCATTTCTAAATCACCCAATTTATATTTTTTAAGTTTATGTACCCCAAGCGAGGCTTTCTACAGCAAGGAGAAGCGATCTCTCGTGGTGCCTATAATTGTTTCTGGATTAATTTTTAAATCTTTTTAAGCTTTGGTTTGATTTCCCATTTAAATACCAAGGAGGACTGAGAATAAATCATTGCCTCCCTGCTATTATTTTTGTATTGAATTTGAAGGACTTAATATTTTCCTACATATTGAATCTGCTGTTTTGTATCTTCAGTTTTCTGTTTCCACTTTCCCTGGGAGCCGCTTGTTAGCATACTTTCTCTTGTGTCAACATCTTTCGGAAATCTTCTATTAACTCATTAACTCCTACTTGTGCTAGTGTCTAGGGGGCGCCATAATCTACTGCCTGAAACATGGACAATCTCAAGAAGACTTTCTCAGAGTTTTGTTCTGAGCTTAGGCAGGTTTTCTCTGATTCCTGTCAAGTTATTTTGCAAGATATTTGGGATATTATGGAAAATATCAGCTTTAAAATGTGTCATCTGGCTGAAGACGTGGGGGAAGAAGTTGAAGATTTTACTACTGACAGCGAGATTGAAGTCTTTGATGAAATGCCAGGCGATGACTATATTCTGGTGTTGAAGGGGTTAAAGGGACAATCTGAATTGCAAATTGCAAATGGAGTTGTTTTTCTGATGGAATGTTATGGGAAAGAAGAGGTTCTGCTTTGTGGGAGGATTTTTGCTGAGAAGTCTGAGTTCCTAAGGGGGGCAGTTGGGCTGTTTGATTTCTGTATGAAAAATGCCTTGTGTGTATTATGGAGATATGTAAATGCTTTGGTATATTTCAAAGCGGGGTAAAGAATTATGAATGTTTATCTGGATTGATTTTAAGGCTTGTATGATTCCATTTCTCTTTAATGATTTAGATTAAGATTTACTGGATTGCTTTTTGCTTTTAAGGTTTGTTGATTTTTAAGATTTATAAGATATAATAATAATTCCTTGGTTTTAAGTTTAATAGGGCTAAGATTGTTATAGTATTATTAATTATAAAAGTAGACAATTTAAATGTTTTTATAATCTGATTTTTATTATAGTGGACAGAAATATATAGAATAGTGGTAGGAAGGAAATAAATAAATGTTGTTTTGGGGGGGAAGTTGATTTGGAGGTTTATATATTTCATTTTCTTTTAATATAAGAGGAAAGAGCAATTGTGTTTAGTGATTTTTATAATGTGCTAATGGAATTATTTATAGAAATAAAGTGATCTTGGTTTGATATAGAGCAAGGGATTGATTATGGAAATTGCTGTATATTCTTGTTGTTGAAAGTCAGAAGTCACTTCTTTATGTAATCTTCAAAATTCTTTTTTCTTGTGTTTCACACTTTTTTAGTTTTTTTCTCTTTTTGTAGTTTTTTTGCTTTTTTGTAGTTTTTATCTTTGTTTCAAACTTAATAAAATTCTTATTAAAAAGGGGGGGGTCTGCACTTCCAAAAATATATGGGACTAGGAAAATTTTTGATTTAAATTACATTAATTACATTTAATATGAAAACCTATTCCATCATGCACTTAATACAATTCCCTTTCAGTCACATCATGAGTTACAATTTATTGGCAGCTCTGAAGGGGCTCTGTGTGCTGATCCAAGGCTTGGTGGTAAAATGTGGCCTTGGGGCTTCAGAATATAGAATCCTGCTCTGCTCACTGAGAAAGAAGATGATTCTCATCTGTTTATAATTACATTTCCTAGACTGAATTTATCCTGCATATCTTACTTTTGATTATACTAAGGATTAATTTAAAGTTGTGAATTTTGGTTCATGATAATAAAAGGTAATCTTTAATATTGATCTCACGTAAACTTAATTAAGTTTAAAATAGTGGAAATTAATCTATTCGAATTTTTCTTTTTCTTTCTTTTTAAGCACCCTGATTTTCTTTTTAATAGATGATGGTAATTAGCCTTTTTAGAACATTGTTATATAGAACTGTATGTTGTAGATAACTCCTGTTTTTTCTTCTTGGGCTACTGGGTCTTTTGGTTTACTTACAATGTTCTGAAGGGTTTTGGTTGGTTTGTGTGCTACAGTGATGCCGTGTGGTTGTAACAGTCTATTAGTAGTTTCTGAGATGTTTCTGATGTATGGTAGTGTAATCCTTTTCATAGCTTCTGTTGGTTTTGCTGTGTTGGGTTGAGTGGTCAGGCACTTTTTGATAAAGTTGCGTGGATATCCATTTTGCTGGAAGATGCTATATAAGTGGTCTGTTTCCTTTTTCTGGTGTTCTGGGTTGCTGCAGTGCGTTTGTGCTCGTCTGAATAGTGTTCTTACACAGCTCCTCTTGTGGGAGGTAGGGTTATTGCTTTGGCAGTGGAGCACTTGGTTAGTGTGGGTAGATTTCCGGTAGACTTGTGTTTCTTGAATGCCATCATTTCTTCTACTGATGAGGATGTCTAAGAAGGGTAGTGTGTTGTTGTTTTCTTCTTCCCTTGTGAATTTTATTCCTTTGAAGATGTTGTTGATGGCTTCATGTGTTTCCTTCAGTTGATCCTTTATTATGACGAAGGTGTCATCTCAAGGTGACACCTCAAGGTGTCCACTCAACCCAACACAGCAAAACCAACAGAAGCTATGAAAAGGATTACACTACCATACATCAGAAACATCTCAGAAACTACTAATAGACTGTTACAACCACACGGCATCACTGTAGCACACAAACCAACCAAAACCCTTCAGAACATCATAAGTAAACCAAAAGACCCAGTAGCCCAAGAAGAAAAAACAGGGGTTATCTACAACATACAGTGTAAGGACTGTAACAGCCACTATGTAGGACAAACTGGCAGAAGACTAGCAGAACGCATCCATGAACACCAACTAGCAGTCAGAAGACATGATGAAAACTCCTTAATCTCACAACACATGGACAGACTTAACCATACTTTCAACTGGGAAACTGTGAGCATATTAAACCAAGCCAAATCCAAAAATGCTAGAGAATTCCGGAAGCTTGGCACTCAGACAAAGCAGCCATCAACAGACACATAGAGGTAAACAACATTTACATACCATTCATAAGAGACAATAGAAAAGCCAGAAGACCAGAACACCTCTTGGCCAGCAATCAACAATGAGATATGCAAAGATTAACAGCAAGATTAGCAGCAGAGGAGCAATCAAACAACACAATAGACCCTAATCAAGGAACTATTAACTCAGTCAATCAACCAAGCAGCACACAACAACCCAATCAAGGTACTAGACAAGTTCCACTCCCTTTTAGCACTGAAGATGTTGCCTAGCCTGGCAATGAAACGTCTGCAAGAAAACAACAAGGCTCAGAGAGCACCAAGGACTCCACAGTTCAACCCTGAGCTACAAATTTTGTATTATTTGCACAGAAATTCACTCTGAACAGAATAGATCTTACTCAGTGGAGTTATTCCAATCAGTCAGTATTGAATATTGATGTTTCAATTGTACTTATTGAAGAAGCAAGGTTTAGGATGTATGTGTCTAAACATTAAGGAGATATCTAAGATATATTCTTACATATAATGACAACACATATAAAACATATGTTTACATAGAATATTATAAAACTTGATGCCCATAGTTATCTTACTGGGATACTGACTGAACAGCAGATGGTACGGTTGTTGACTGGTTCACACACACACACACACACACACACACACACACACACACACAGCAAAGATACAGTGTGCAAAACTTGATGAGAAAATACAAGTTCATGCTGACTTGGAGATAAAGATGTAACTTGCTCATTGCTATAATCTACTGCTCTAGGAATTGGGTCTAAACATGATAATCTTATCAGAAGTTGGGAAAGTAGACAACACAATTCTGAATATTTCTGATGCTTTGGACAGCTAAATTAATGAAGATCTCTAGTATTTTTTCCCCATTATCTTTTATCCATTGTGCTATCTAACCAACTGAGTCAATAGCTGGCAAACAACACAATGCACAACCTGGTGCCCTCCAGATATACTGATCTGCAACTCCTGGAATTCCTAGCCTTCATCCATATTGGCTGTTGCCTCTGTGTTCCTTCTTTCTATTTTAAGTGGCAAATCCCTTTGAATTCAGCTTTGTCTTAATCCTTTACACTATTGTGATTGTATGTAGATGCCAGTTATGGGGCATATTGCACCATCAGCATGCAGGAGTGACAAACAGCAAGTAGAGAGGACTAATACATGAATGGCTTGCTCAAGGCCTTCCATAGTAAATTAAGATGAAAACCCACCTCTCTTATGTTATAAGAGATAAAAAAAATTATTATGGTAAGGGATCAGCCAGTTTTATTTTGTTTTTGAGTTATGCAAGTCTCTCTATTTCTCCTTCTCCCTCATCAGCTTTGCCTTCATCTCTCAGCAATAATTCTGTGACATGATACATCTTCTGGCAGCTGTGCTAACTATGTCCATGCATTCCTTTACACCTTACAAAACTGCAAATATAATCCAAGGCCAGGCTGTTGGAAGGAGATCGGAATGTGGGATACTGAAAATCAGAGGTGTGGTAAGGAAAGATGAGTGTGTGCAATAGATAACTGTACTTGATTAACTAGACTTAAATAGTGTTGGGCAAAGTTGCCAGGTGAAAATAAAAATTGTCAGTTCGGTTTAATTTCATGGTGAATCAAACAAGGAAATTAGATTCTGCTTCTCCGTTAGTTTGACATCTACAGCAAGTGACAATTAAGAGACGATGGGAAAGAACTTCTGTTTATTTGAGAACTCTTGATATCCTGATAGGCAGGGAACTTATATTTAGTCTTGCTTTGTGGAATAATTTGATAAATTAAAGTTAAAAGACTTTTAATTTAAATGGGCACTTGAATGTGTTCAAGATCCTTTGATGCACATATAATAGAGTATAGGGAGCTGCATTTTATTTCTAACAATAAGATATTTTGAGAAGTTACAGAACATTACCAAGTGCATTGTCATTGGGTGAGGATTTCATTAAATTCAAACTAGGCAACAGATTCAGGAAGAAGCAACCCGAGTATCTGAAGACTTAAGTGAGTTGAATTAAGTAATTAAAGTCAATTGCACTTCCTGCTTGAAGAGACAATATGGACATATAGCTATTAAAGGCTAAGTGCAAAAGGAATCACACTCCACCTCATGTTCCTCTTCCCTGTCTAACAGAATTGTGGGGGGGTAGGAGATGAAGAATGTAAGGGACAAGAAGGCCCCTCCCACCCAAGGAGAGAGCAGAGAAATGCCAGGTATACTTTTATAGTAGTAGGTAGCTGCAAATGAAAGGCCACTGGACTAATCTGAGCTGTCACCGGGAAGTGGCCAATAAACTCTGAGTGCAGTTTCTTTGATGGATGGGACAAAGGTAAAAACTTAATGGAAAGTCACACCAAATCCCCCACAACTATCCTGGTGCCTTTTTACCTATGAGCATCTGCTGCCCATTTATATGCAGCCTAGGCCAAATCCAGCTGCTCTCTTAAGATGGTCTGTGCCAGCTACCTCTCTTGGAGAAAATCCAAGGCTGGAGAAACTGCAGAGGCAGGAGTTCTGGAGGGAAAGCAGCATGGGCTATGACCATAAACTGCTTGAAAGGGAGACATGCCAATACAAGAATGCAGAGAGTTGTTATTTGCAAATTCCTCAAATGGCAACAAGTTAGGCCTATGTATGTTGATAGCATACATAGCAAAGACGAATATTGTTCTAGCACAGCTTCTTCATCTACTCATTTGACTCCTGGTGATGAGATGTCAGCTTTATGGAAACTGACTCCACAGGAAGAGTAGAATTATGCTTTATTGAGATAGACTATAGTACAGAATCTTGCAAGTCTCTGTATGTTTTCCTTTCCCTCCTTCTTATGCCCAGGAGGTCAGGGAGGAGCCAGTCTGAAGCTCTTTCTAACACTTTCTACCTCCTTGGACTTAATACATGCTTCTACACCAGTTATCTTAACAGCTTCTAGATAGTTTTTCCAAGGATATCTCCATGGCTCCCTACATGAAGTGATAACAGATGAATATGAACGTTTAGTAACTGAAAGAGGGCTTTCCAGAACCAAGATGCAATCATATCAGAAAATGTGGTCTAGAAATTTCGGCACAGATTCCAGAGCAGAAGGTAGCCCTTTACATGGAATAAAATGAACCATCTTGGTAAACAAAACCACTACCATGCATGTCTGAGCAATCACTAATAAAAGAAAAACTGTGTCTCCTGATCTATTGTAGGAGCAGAACGGCTGGAGCAAACCATCAGGTTTAGCATGGACAGTCATGACATGAGGAAACCAAATCCCTCACACCAATCCTGCCTTTGACATCCAGTCTTAACTTTGGCTACCGGAAATTCCTGAGCAAAAGAAACAACATTTTAAAAACTCCCCCATTCTCTGAAGTGTTATTATGGTGGCAAAGTTGCAGCACCTGTTCTTGGAGAGGAAAGAAGATACAAATTATGATGATGAAAAAAATTATCCTGCAGCCACAGAGAAAGGAGAAGCAACAATCTGTGGGTCTCACCAGAGGTTATTCATCCAAGCCCTTGACAAATTGATTCTGTTGTAAGCAAATCTAGTCAAATTCCTGCCTCCCCACCCCTAATATCTCAGGTGTGTCCCTGAGGGAGGGTTCAAGACTGTGGCAGGAGGGGACAGACAAGGGCTGTCTTATACAGGTTTGAATGACAGAGATCACCCAATCAGACATTGGGTGAGGGCCCAAGTCTTCTATGGGTGTTCCAAATTCTTGTGATCTGCCTACACTTGCATGGGATGGGTTGCTCCCCTTAAGAAATATATCCATTGTTGAAATGCTAGTGTTATTGATAGCAACTCTTTATTGAAGATACTATAGTTCTGTTCATCTGGGAGAAGGAGTCTGGAGTAAAATGTGCAGGGCAACAGGTCTTCCATCTATCCCTGAAGCCTGAAGAACAGAGTTCAAAACAGAGTTTGAGGCATCCGTTTACAAAATAAAGGGGTGGCTAGGACCTGGATGGCCACATAATGAGAAGACAGGATACCCTGGAGAAGATGCTGATGCTAGGGAAAGTGGAAGGCAAAAGGAAGAGGGGCCGACCAAGGGCAAGATGGATGGATGATATTCTGGAGGTGATGGACCTGACCGTGGGGGAGCTGGGGATGGTGACAGCCGACAGGAAGCTCTGGCGTGGGCTGGTCCATGAAGTCACGAAGAGTCGGAAGTGTCTGAACGAATAAACAGCAAAGGACCTGGATGGCAGAGCAGAGACTGGGCGAAAAAAAAAATTCAACTCTTGAAAGGCTACTTGTTTTAGAGTAGACCAGTTAAATTAACACCTTTTCCCCAGGAGCTGAGTTAGTGGTCTTGTGCACTCAGCAAAACCAGGAATGAAGTATAAAAGTTGCCCCCCTCCCCCAATGTTGGACACCTTTAACATTTCTAGGTGGCTGCCATGTGAGAATAGATTGTACCACTGTTGGATCCATCTGCCTCCTTCTCTAGAGATCCAATAACCCAAAAGGTCCAAGACGGGAAGATAAAACACACACCTCCTAATTTAGCATATAACTTTTGTGTAGGTGCTCTAACACATTTCTATTGTGAGTAGAATGCAGAGAAAAAACTTCTGAAAAAATTGAGATGTCATCTAGGTAAACTACAACATATTTGTTCAGAATATCTGAAAATATCTCATTCACAAATCTGGAAATGACTGTAGAATCATTAACTAGATCAAAGACAAACTTGCCATAACAAATGTCAAAAGCTGTTAAATATTCATGGCCTTACTTCATCTGAATTAAATTGCAAGCTCTTCTCAAATTCAATTTAGTGAAAATCTTGCCTTCTGAAGATGCCCAGCATATCCAAAATAAGAGGCAGTGGGTAGTGATCTCCAATAGCTACAGAACTGAGAATTCAACAGGTCTTAAAGAAGAATTATCTTTCTTTTTTATAGAAAAATGGTGCAGATGTGGGAGATGAAGAAGGGCAAATAAATTCTTTTTTCAGATTGATATCCAGAAACTTCTACAAAACTGCTGACTCTTGAGTAGACATGGAATATTGCTGTTTAGCTGGGATCTGAGGTCCAGTTGGCAGTTTAATAGTGGTCACTTGCTCAATGCAGAGGCAAGGTCACAGTTTCCTCTTCCCCCCAAACAGCACTAAAATCTGCATATTTTTCTGGCAAGGAAGATGGTGCAGGCAGTGGTGCAGGAAGGAGACAAAGAAAAGAGTCCAATGCCTGCAACCAATGCTGTTAATGCTCTTGAGAGGGGAAAACATGTTCCTTGCTCTCAGGGAATATCAGGATTATGTGTTTGTAGCCAGTCTATGCCCAAGACAATTGGGACATGCAAGAAAGCAGTCAAATACAGTTGCAAGAATTCTTCATGGTCATATCTCAGCTGAAGAAAGTGGCCTGATTTAGTGGTCTGCCATTGATTGTTTCTACTTGCATAGGCTTTTCCAGTGGTCATGTGTACAAATCAAACTGCCACACAAGTCCCTCAGCTATGAAATTAGCAGTTGCCTCAGAGTCCAAAGGAGCTGAGAGTTGGATTTCTGAGCCCATAGAGGTGCAAAGACTAATGAGTATGAAATGTAATTGCCTGATGTTGGATGTTGGAGGTCTCTTTAATTGTCTGGTGGGCCCCTGCCATTGGTAAGGGACCTGCACATTTTCTTGAAGTCAAGGCTTTGGAATGACTTGGGCATTTATTCATGAGGTGTCCTACATTTCCACAGGTGTGACACTTTTCAGCTTAGTCAACCCAAGGAAGTTTACCAGTTCAAGTTCCCCTAAATGGACACATGTGCTTTGGACTTCATACCATTGGCATCCAATGGGAGGGGGGAAAGAATGAAGAAGGGCTGTGAAACAATCTCCTTCTGTTTCCGTGTCTCACCTCTTCCAGCCCACCATCAACCACCACACAATGTTGAAATAACTCTTGCAAAACTCTTAGTGAGCTTTGTCACCCTAATTCATCCCTCAGTTAATTATAAAGACTTCCTGAAACTGGTTGATTAAAGCAACATGATTCCAAGACATGTCTGGTATTTAACTGAAAATCTACTATGTACTCATACACTCATTGTCTTCCTTGCTGCAGCTTATAAATCTCCCAGTTAGTAGTTGCTCTTCTGGTGGAATTTTCAAAGACAGTTTTCAACTTCTGCATAAAATCTAGTGGTCCAGGTCACCACCATCATTTTCAATGAGTGGAACATCCTTTTTGGTCACTCCTTCTTTCAAAAGGCTGAGCATGAATGCCATTTTGGTCTGATCTGCAGGGACCTCTGCTGATTTGCCTGCTATGAATTCTTCACACTGGGTAGTTAAGGTCAGGATTTGATCCTGAACCCCCCACCCCCCAAGTTTTTCCAGTGGGCTTCTGGGGGAATGGAACGTTATGCTGTTGCCCATGGGGCCACTCAAAGTTAAGGCAAACTTTGATCCTATCTGCATCATAACATTGTGTATCTACATGCTGTCTATGCTGCAATGACCCCTCTTGATTTGTTCTGCAGATAAGTTGAGGATCTACTGTAGGTCCAGAAGGCAGGATCCAGTGGCTCTCTGATGAAAGAGTTATAAGGCTTTCAAGATTAACATCAAGAGTAGGAAAATTCAAGAAACCAGAACCCTTGGATTTCTGGAAAGGTCTTTATTGCTAGTAGGGTAATGTAACAGAATTCTGAAAGCTTGCCAAAGTAATTCACCAGCTCATCCTATTCCTTGTGAAATGAAGGCAAAGTTACTTTGAGTTTTCTCTCATTCCCATCCTCCTTTGGACTCAGGAACCTTTTGTGTAACGGCCCTGTTTCCTCCTGTAATGATCATGCTCCATGTTGCCATCACATGAAGCTAGTTTTAGGGTTTAAAAAGAATAAAAATCACCCTAAGTTTTAGAATGTATTTCCTGAATTTTGTGAGGATAAGCTGGAAAATTGGGTTGCCTCTCAGAATTTTTTAAAATAAAATTTGAATTTTTGGAGGAAAGAAAAATAATCCGAAGAGCAGAAACATTTTCATCTGGCACAGATGCTTAAAATGTACAGCCCAGTCTCAAGGACATTGCAGTCTCATTTAAGATGTAACAGCATATGGTTTCTCCTCTGCATACACATACAAAAGGGGCAGAGCTTGCATTGCAATGGCATCTTTTTGTTGAAAGCATTGGATCTTGCAGAATAGCTGAACTTCCGAAGTTCAGAAAGAAAGACACAGCAGTTGTTTGAAATCCTTTCCTATATTAGGGCTCCCTCCAGTCATTTAGAAGACCCACTCCCTATTGCAATGAATTATGGCAACAAATTATGGCAGTATCTTTCTCCTAATATTGCTTTTATTACAACTATTTTTGCAGGAGTATGTTTCTGTATGTGCAGATACCCACACACATTCACATCCTTATCCATATTAATATTAAAATATAATAATAAAATCATAAATATTAATGATTTAGATCAAGTGTAGTGTTAGGCTGTGGTTCATTACTTCCCTACATTCTGTCCTCACAGTGTTGCATGCAGATAACCCAAATGACTTCATAAACATGGAGCACATACTGTTAAGCAGTGATTAATTCTTGCAGGCCCATATGATGCGCTACTTTTTTAAAATGTTGCCACAGTGGTAGATGGTAGACTACATCTACAGACTACTTTGACTAGCTCAGCAAAATGCTGTAGGGAAATATCAGGAATATACAGTATCTCCAGGGAACAACTGTTGGGAATGAAATCACCTTGAGATGAGGATGAAGATGAAGATGAACAACAGCAATAATACATAGATATGTATTCCAGAAAGAGTATATTCAACTGCTCAGAAATGCATTTTGTAATGGATTCTTTCTTTTAAATAATGTATTTTTTAATTTTAATACTGTGTCTAACAAAGGATGTACCTCCTTTTTAGAAGAGCACAAGCATTTAGAAAAGATCACTTCTCTCTCTCTCTCTCTCCTTTTCTCCTTCTGCACAAGACTTACATTGTCTTTTTATGTTTGTCATATTTTATGCATCAGAAAATGAGCTCCTTTGGAGGGTACAAACCAATAGCCAGTTCAATCAAGAGCAAAGTGTGAACTGAATGCATTAAGAAAGCCAAGTATGTTACTATAGCAATTTAAATTATTCAGTGATGCGCTCCAGTTTTAAATGAGCTAGTCAAAATGACATGGTGATGTCAGCTCCTATAGTTTAACTAAAAATAGTCAAAAATAGTCTTGATGCGCAGGGCCTACTAAGGGTTGTCCAACATATATGGAATAGATTTTCTCTATTCTATAGAGCAAATCTCAATTTTCAGTGATCAAAATTTATTTCATTCATTCTTATATGTTTAGTAGCACATTCCCACTGTACTAGAAGGAAACAAAAGCCTTTGAGTGAATTAATGTTTCACTGGTAGTGAATTAAAGGCCTTGTTAAAGCTAGAAATGGAAGTTTAATCCAAAATGCGGAGGCTAGTTAAAATCTTCCTTAAGTCAACTATGTAGTTGTATATACTGGATAGATTCTATTTTACACACTTTCAGTATATCCAGTTTGGTCTAGTGGTTAAGGCAACGGGCTAGAAACCAGGAGACTGTGAGTTCTAGTCCCACCTTAGGCATGAAAGCTGGCTGGGTGACCTTGGGCCAGTCTCTCTCTCTCAGCCCAGAGAGAGGGAGCCTCACCTCACAGGGTTGTTGTTGTGGGGAAAATAGGAGGAGGAAGGAGGAGTAATAGGTATGTTCGCCACCTTGAGTTATTTATTAAAAATAAAATAAAGGCGGGATAGAAAATAAACAAAATAAACAAAATAAACAAAATAAATAACATTTTTGGGAAATGGCAAGATTTAGGCATAGAGTTGTTTTTCAGAGGTCAGCACTGTTAGTTGGTGATACTTAGGGGAACAAAAGAACTACTCTTGGGTCTAAGATTCATTTTCTGCTCTCAGGACACCACCAGCAACACAGATGGAACTGTGTTCTGCTCCCCACTAGCCCAGCTCACTAACCAATAGAGTTTGTTATGTTGAGACATGAGTATGACAAGGTTGGTTGGTTGTATTTTTTAAACAATTTTTATGTTTACAATGATAGCTTTATGCCACCAGGCTTCTTTTATTCCCAGACCATCTGGTGTTCATCTCAGTCCTTTGAGATATAGTCATTAAGGCTGAAAAGAAAAACCTATTGTAAGCCACGCTGATCCTAGTGGGGTATAAACATAAATACAATATCATCAACAGTTGTAACCACTTTTATTTTGATCAAAACTAGGGGAGTATTTCCCAACCTGGTATCCTACGTACATATTGGAGTAACGTATACCTCCTTCATTTAACTTTATGACGTCTTAGAATATAACACATGGAGGTTCCAGAAACTGAAGTTTAACACCTCTGGAGGACATCGGTTAGAGGAGGCTAGTCTATACAATTAGGGTTCTCTGCTTCAACATACTTGATGCTGCTATTTGGGTCACTATTTCCTAACCACAGATGAGCAAATGTCAGATTAACTGATGGAAAATCTGTGTCTTTGCAAGTAAATGTCCATGTAGATGGACAATATTATTGTGTGTTCACTAGGGTGCTCTTTAACTTTCTAAATATGTTTTTGAGTACTTTGTTCTGCTGTTCTTTATCCCTTTGTGGTTGAAATGAATGAAAATTGAGGGAAATGCTGACTAAATTCACCTAAACATCTTGAAAAGAACTCTCTGCCCCATCCCAGTTCTATTATTAGCTGTGTCAGTCATCAGGACTCCTGACACAGACAGGCTATTTTCTTTTTGCAATGTCCTCTGTGCTTTACTCAGCATGACTTTCTTCATTTTACTGTTATCTTGCTTTGAATTGTACCCTTACATTATGAAAGAGCTAGGAGAAATAACATTACATATTTGATGACTCATAATTATACCTCCATTTTTATCTATTGACTTATTCATTTAATTAAGAGCACCTTCAAAAGCCTATCCTGCAATCTGTCGTGTACCTGTGGCTCCTACTGAAATCAATTCCTAGAGAAAAGAATGAAAAAGGAAACAATTGTTGAAAAGCAGGACTGTGAAATTCAGATTCTATCTAGCCTGAACACATATCCATTTTACAGGGTAAAATATTTGTGTGTCTGTTTAATAGTGGTTATTTCTAGCAGTAGCATACCCCGAAAATTATACCTCCTCTTACTAGTGTGTTACTATAAACAGAATTTCTCAATATAGCGACTTCCAGATGTTTTGGACTGCGATTCCCATCAGGCCCGGCCAAGTTGGTCACTAGTCATCATGATGGGAATTTTAATCCAAAACATCTGGAGGCAATTATTTTCGGAAGATATTTTGTTGTAGATATTTTAACATGTACATATCACTTGAAAAAGCTGAAGCCCAGGGCCTCCAACAAAACTTATTGCCACTAAGCCATATCCAAACTAGACAGTTGGCGACCTCAATGGTTAATTTTTGTGGGAGGGACATGGCTCTCCCCCACAATAAGCCAAAATAACATATATTTAACAAGCAAACAAATGTTTTTCACTCTCCATCCATCAACTGAAAAATACTGGGAATAAAAATGGAATTTTAGAGGGGACGAAGACACAAGTCACCATTAATAGAAAAATTCATCCTTGCACAATCAATGGCTCCAATTTTGGCTTCAAAGAATGAACAGTGAGATCCATTAAATTACATCAACTTTGTAGTATGGAAACTAAGCAAAAGGTAGTATAGCATGAACAGAGTAATAATAAATTAAATTGATAAATAAATGAAGTACTGCAGACAATTTCTTTAGTTTCGCTTACATTAAGGAGGAGGCAATTGAAATACTTACAGGAATATATATTTAGAAATATATATTCAAATAATTTTAAAAATATACATTCAAATAATGAATTACTGAATGGAAAGCCAAAGGTTAAAAATGGAAAGATTCAGCACAAAACTTGGAAAATATGGCAAATCCTGGTTCCATCCTAGTAAGTACAGATACAGAACTAACCCCATGTGAATTTCTAGAGAGCCAATTTGGTGTAATGGTTAAAGCACCAGGCTAGAAACCAGGAGACCATGAGTTCTAGACCCACCTTAGGCACAATGCTAACTGGGTGACCTTGGGCCAGTCTCTCTCTCTCAGCCCAAGGAAGAAGGCAATGGCAAACCACTTCTGAAACCTTGCCGAGAAAACTGCAGGGACTTGTCCAGGCAGTCACCAGGAGTCAACACTGACTCGAAGGGACCCAAAAAGAGAAAAGAAAGAAAAAAGAAAAAAAAAGTGGATTTCTACATCCATGTATTTCTATTTACAATTTGCCAAAATTCTCACCCAAGACTTACCTATCCCTACCTTTCGCCTTCTTGCAGCCATTAACCCTATTCTGTCTCTTCCTCATTAATAGAACATGCAAGATTTCAGATCTGAGGTGGCTTTATTGACATGGATTCCATTTGTTTTCATTAATTTAATTAAACAAATAAAATAACCACATTTATTTATTTATTTATTTATAAATAACTCAAGGTGGCGAACATACCTAATACTCCTTCCTCCTCCTATTTTCCCTACAACAATGACCCTGTGAGGTGGGTTGGGCTGAGAGTGAGTGACTGGCTCAAGGTCACCCAGCCAGGTTTCATGCCTAAGGCGGGACTAGAACTCACAGTCTCCTGGTTTCTAGCCCATTGCCTTAACCACTAGATAAAGATCCTAGATGGCTAAAAAAAAATCAATGATAAAAAAATTCTATTACAAAAGCTTAAACAAGCATAAAAGCTGCTAGATAAAGCTTGAGTCATACCAAGAGCAATTCCATCAAAACAGTGCTGCAATGAGAAAGACAGATCACCTCTGACTTAATACTGTTACAGGAACACTTTCTTTGAGAACAACAGAAAAAGAAAGAAACAATGTGCTATTTATATTTTGCACTTTTGCAGAAATAATATTTTTATTCCCAGGTAATAGTGTTGTTGATACCACTTTAATACACAGTTCATTCTTACTGTTGTGGTTTCTTTAATTATTAGATTGATGTCCTTCCTTTGCTCCAGTAGTTTAAAACAACATATGTAGCATTTTCTTCTCCATTATTTTTTTCACAGCAATACAGTTTTGACTGGTCCAAAGTCACAGAGTGAGCTTTCACAGTGAGGGTGGATCTGAATTTGAGTCTCCCCAAATCATATTGGTTCTTAGTCAATATTTTTCTCACATCCTTAAATAGGCATAAAGTGGCTTCTATTGGATTAAACTTTGTACTAAAATTGCAGAATTGCATACAGCCTTATGCTTACATTGCTGGTCCATCTGTTTTAATATTCTGACTGCCTGTTGGAATAGCTCTTCTATACTGATTTTCTGGAATCCAGATCAGTATAGGATCCATAAAACCCAGACTAATGGCAGAGGGGCTGCAAAGTAATAATCCTATAAACTAAAAATTATAACTATCAACCATACAGTAAATACCATTCAAAGTATTTAGGAATAATCCATATGGAAGTTTACATATCTTTCCTAAATATATGATGTCATTTGTGTCAATAACAACATTTGAATAAACATGGCTGAAGTAAAGGTTTAATTTATTACTAGGTGTGTTATGTTTCTATATCCATAAGTGAATTGTCCTTAATTTTTATCAGTTGCTCATACTGGGGAAATTTCATCATGTAAAGTTGATAAATGGAATAGATCTATTTTGTGTTGTTTTCATAAATGAATTTGAATGATAGGAAAAACATCCAGTGTGTAAAATTTTAATATATTCTTAATGGAAGAGGAGCTCCACCTTTGAAATGCTCCTCCTTGGGGCTTCCAAGGGAGGTATGGCAAACTGAAGACGGCTCCGCGAAAGTGGAGCCGATGACCACAGCAAAGAGCCAAGGAACTGGTGAGTAGACCGGTTCCTTGGAACCTCTCCAGATAAAGAGAGGACAGGAGAACACCCACACATGCTCCAAAAGGCTGCTCCTTGCAAGGAGACCACAGGACAGCAGTTTTCTGTGGGTTTGAGCACCAGGAGATGATGTGATTAGCTATCTTGCTTGCAACCACTGCAGAGACTTTTAAAGGACATTACGTTTGCAAACCTCACTTTTTAGTCACTTTCAGAAATTTATTTATCATATTTATACCCCGCCTATCCCCTCCCTATCGGAGGACTCTAGGCGGCTTACAGTATTACAAATTCATAACTAATTATACAATTATACAACATTATAATATACAATTTATCATCGTGCGCGCTCAGGAAGGGGGTTGGGGAACCGACTCTTCTTCCGTAGGTATTGGACTACATGTCCCAGTATACTTCGCTTCCAAGTTGGCTGCTGACGTCCTGGATGTTTGCCAATCGGGTTCCGTCGTCCTCTGTCGTCCTCCGTCCTCCATCGCCATTTTCGGGATTTCCGGGATCTTCTTTCCGTTCCAAGGGCGACCCCCGAATTACAGGACGTCGGCAGATTGACCCACTTTAACGTGGTACCCATTTATCTACTCGCTTGCGCTTTTGAATTGCTGGGTTGACAGAAGCTGGGGCGAGTGGCGAGAGCTCACCTCATCACACGGGGATTTGAACTGCCGACCATTAGATCGGCAGACTTTACAGCACCCCTATGCTCATTAAATTGCTCATTAACTATTTCTAAGCTATTAGAGACCTTCGGACCAACAAGTTTGAAAACTCTGGGTGAGTCTGCCTTCAATCCCGAACAAAATAAAATTTTAATCATAAGCTTAAGAATTTAAAGAATCTGAAATAAACAGCAAAAAGCTAAATAAGATTTTGATCTTATAAATGGACTAAGGGTCCAGATAAAATTGGAATATTGAAAGTTTTACAATAAGATTTTGGAATTAATTATAAAGTACAAACAGCTTCTTGTGGGAAATAGATCCTATTTTGGTTTTTACAAGACACAACATAGATAAATAATAGATGTTATGATTTCAAAAACTGGACACTAGTGGGGACTAAAGATTTTAGGTAGAGGAAAGATATACAGGCCTGTAAGATGGTGCAAAATGTTATGACAATAAAAATATTGAAGGAGACTTTTGAAGAATGGAATCAGAAAATAGTAGCCACAATATCAACAATGTCAGTAATGATGTCTGCTTCTATGGATAGACTATGTCCAAAAGGCATTATCAAAGAAATGTCAGATGTAGAACAAATTTTATCTGAAAAGATAGAGATGGTATTGAAAGTGGATTTACAACTGACAGGCCAAGATAATGATTTAGAAAAGGATGTTTCACTGGATCTACAAAATAAACTGGCTGAGGTTTCAAAATTTAAAAGGGAAATACAAATGACAAACCAGGAGAGTGACCTGGATAATTTTTTCCTACTGGATTTACAAAAAAGGCTTGTTAAAGCCTTGAAGAACTCTTTGCAATCGGACAAAGAAGAAATGAAAAGAAATCAAATCCTACAACAACATTTGAATGAACTAAAGATTAAGAAGTAAAAGGAAGGAATATATAATTGTATAGTCGAAGGCTTTCACAGCCGGAATCCGATGGTTGTTGTGGGTTTTCCGGGCTGTGTGGCCGTGTTCTGGCAGTTTTTGTTCCTAACGTTTCACCAGTAGCTGTGGCTGGCATCTTCAGAGGACAGAGAGAATCTTCTAGCTGTGCTCCTGTCCTCTGAAGATGCCAGCCACAGCTACTGGCGAAACGTTAGGAACAAAAACTGTCAGAACACGGCCACACAGCCCAGAAAACCCACAACAACCATCAATATATAATTGATTTATTTGATCAAGGTTAAAATAAGATATGTTGTTACTTCTGGCTACCCTTTATGAACTTTCTGCTGAAACCAGGACTAAAAAGAAGATGTTTTATGGATTTATTTATACATAAGAGATGGGATATGGGATGAAGAGATAAATGTTTGTAACTTTAGAGAGGGCGAAGAATTACTAAATTTGTTTATACTTGTTGTGAAGGTTGGAAGTAACTTCTTTAAATATTTCTTTTCTCTTTTTTATATACTTATTCTTATCTATCTATCTATCTATCTATCTATCTATCTATCTATCTATCTATCTATCATATTTCTTCACTGCTCATCTCGTATAGCAATGACTCTGGGCGGTTTTCTCTTTCTTCTCTTTTTCTTTTTCTCTTTTTCTTTGCACATTTTACTCTTTTTCTCTATTCTCTTTAAAACAACAACAACAAAGAGATCAATCACTTCAGTTAAGCAGGAATTCTAGAGACTTGTGGTAGGGAATAAATGGATCTGTAGGTGAACCTCCTCAGATCATCTCAACAAATGTAAAAGGAATTCTGGGAGGCTAGATCTAAGCCATGTAGCATTTTAAAGGTAATAAGCAAGCACTTTGTATTTTACTGGAAACAAATGGGTAGCCAGCATAATGCTTTCAGCACAAATATACTGTGGCCTTCTGGAGTTATTTGTGAGAGGAGTTCTGTACCAATAGAAGTTTGTGGACTTAGAAACTATTTAAGATTAGACAAAGTATTTATGAATGGACACGGTACATTTATGAATAGACACACTTGGTACATCAACCAAAACTGATAAAGGGGAAACAAATGATGATTTCATTCCTATATAGTGTCACCGTTGTGACTTCCAACAGACATATAAGAGGGTTGGAGCTTGTGTTGTGATGCCATGATCCTGCCTTTGTCATTTTGACAAAAATATCAGATCCTGGGGTTCCGGTTCCGGTGAAGATGGCGACAGGATGAATTTTGGTGCAGCTCCACACTAAAATTCGCAGCGCGGCACCTAAAAGCTCTGCAAACAATGCGGAGATAAAAGAGGAATTCTCCAGGAGAGGAAGAAACCAAAACACTGAGCTCCGAAGGCTTCCGGATCGCTGAGTGAAAGAGAAAGTGAAATAACGCTGACTCTTCAGACGAAGGCAGCAGGCCACTCAGCTGGGAAGTGGGAGAGAGAAATCTAGCGAGGATCCGCAGCTGCAACCAAAACAGAAGGTAAAACTGCAGCCCCTTCACTCCTAAAAGAAAAAAGAACTAACTCCAAAGAGAAAGAAAAGAAAGGGATATCTGAAACTGTGTAATGGTATGTCTGCTTGCTGAGCTCTTTTCTACCACATGAAACCGACAAGAAACGGACCTATTATTTAATTATTTCGAGCGGCCATATCTTCAAACTTATAAACTCACTCTAAACTCTGTGATTATTCATATAGAAAGAACTGTGTTGTCTACTGAATACAAGCAAACCACTGTAAAAATATTGTATAAGTATTGTAAAACACCAAATATTTAGAAGGTTTAACAAATCTAGGAATAATTTAGAAATGTATACTCGAAGTAAGCAAATGAGAAGAGGGTCTGGAACTGGGCTTGGGGGGGGGGGAGAAGGAGAGTGGTTAAAGGGGATGTTTGAAGAGTATACAACAAAAATAACACAAAGTATCACCCAAAATATAACAAAGTTAGACAAAAGAATAGAAAACTTAGAAAAAAGCATAGAACAAAAGTTGGAAAATATGGATAAGAAAATAGAAACTGAAGTCAAGAAAACTAATGAAAGGATAGACAACATAGAACGTGATAAGAATTTTGAATCAAATAGAATTGCCTTATTAGAACTGAAGGAAAAAGAATTTTGTCTGAGGCTAAGAGGTGTGCCAGAAAAAGAGGAAAAAATGATATAGAAGAAACAGTTGTTCAAATGCTCGCAGACTTAATTAATTGGGAGGAAGACAGACTGGAGGATGAGATAGAGAAATTGTACCGAGTAAATTCACATTATGCAAAAACCCACAACAAACCAAGAGATATAATTATTGAATTCTCCAGAAAAAGAACTAGGGAGTTAATTGTACAAGCAAATTACGATAAAAGTGTTAATATAGAAGGCAGAGATATATTAATACTAAAAGAAATACCATTAAGAATACTAAAGAAAAGAAAAGAATACTCCTTCTTGACTGACATATTAAAGAAAAATAAAATACTATACAGATGGGAAAGAATAGAGGGAATAAGTTTTACATACAAAGATGAAAGATTTAAACTAACTTCTATCCCAAAAGCTAAAGAATTTCTTAGAAAGTACAGGAATGGTATGGAGCAAAGTAAAGCTAACTCAGTAGGGAATAATAAGGAGTACACTAGAGAAGAATCACCAAGCCCTACAGAAACAGAAGTGAATGCATGAACTAAAATGTATTACATGGAATGTTAATGGAGTTAACGCACCTATAAAGAGAAAACAAATTTTCCACTATTTGTGTAAATTAAAACAAGATGTAGTTTGTATTCAAGAAACTCATATTAAGAAAAATGATATTAAACATTTAGTGAATAAGAAACTGGGCACTGAATTTATATCTGCAAATAAGAAAAAAATAAATGGAGTAGTAATATATGTTAAATCATATTTGAACCCTAAACTAATAAAAGCTGATCAGGATGGTAGATATTTGGCAATAGAAATAGAACTACAAGGCACTAAGACACTAATTGTTGGTATATATGCACCAAATGAAAATCAAAACAAATTCTACAAAGAGTTAATGAATGAATTACTAGACTTCTCGCATAGTCACTGGGCTATACTAGGAGATTGGAATGGGGTGATTAACCCAAAGATAGATAGAAAATCTGACAAACCTATTAAAAAAAATCAAGGGAAATTACCACAATCCTTTTTCAAATTAATAGATAATCTGTCACTGGTAGATGCGTGGAGGTTCAAAAATGTCAAAGCAGTAGATTTTACGTTTTACTCAAGTAGATTCAAATCTCTCTCAAGAATAGATATGATCTGGATCTCATTAAATCTAGCTAATAAAATAATAAATGTTAATATTTTGCCCAAAACATTCTCAGACCACAATCCAGTCAATATGGTATTAAAATTAAATCCAAAAAGTTACAAATGGAGATTAAACGAAGATATCTTAAAGAGGGAAGAATTTGTAGAGGACTGCAAAGAAAAACTAAAAGAATTCTTCAAAATAAACTTAAATAACGAAGTAGATGCCAGCATTGTCTGGGACACCAGCAAAGCATACATGAGAGGTTATCTCATATATTTAAATAGGAAAAACAAAAAAACAAAACAGCAGAAATTACAAACAATTTTAGAGCAAATTAAAATAAAAGAGAAAGAATTACAGCAAAAACCTTCAGACTCTAAAATAAACAATCAAATCAAAATTTTACAACAACAGGTAAATATGATTACACTTAAAGAAATTGAGTTAAAATTGAGATATATCAAACAAAACAACTTTGAGTATGCAAATAAAACAGGCAGATGGCTGGCTTATAAATTAAGAAGGAATAGAGAAGAAAAAATTATTTCTAAAATATGAGAAAACAATATAGAAATCACTGAGAATGCAAAAATTCAAAAGGCATTTCATAACTATTTTTCCAAACTATATGAAAAACAAGATATTGTAATAGAGAAAGTTGATGACTACTTGAGGAAACGTAAAATCATTAAAATGACTTCTAATCAGAAATTAACTTTAAATGAACCAATATCAACACAAGAAATTATAGATGCTATTAAAAAAATGAAACCAGGAAAAGCGCCAGGACCAGATGGATTTACAGCTGGATACTATAAGTGTTTCACTGATCAAATTATCTCCCCATTTAAAGAATTGGCAAATTTGATAATGAAGGGAAATCCAACACCAAAATCATGGACAGAAGCCAATATCACTTTAATTCCAAAAGAGGGTCAAGATAAAACACTATGCCAAAATTACAGACCCATATCATTACTCAATAACGATTATAAATTATTTACACTAATCCTAACAGAAAGATTAAAAAGAGTTATGCAAGAAATTATCAAGCAAGAACAATGTGGCTTTCTCCCAAAAAGACAAATAAAAGACAATATCAGAATAATTCTAGATGTAATAGAATATGCACAGACACATAATGAAAAAGAAATAACTTTATTGTTCCTAGATGCTGAAAAAGCATTCGATAGATTAAACTGGGACTTTATGTTTAAGACATTAGATTATATGGATTTCAGAACCCCTTTTAAGACAGCAATTAAAGCAATATATACAACCCAGAAAGCAAAAATTATAATTAACGATGAATATACAAAAACATTTAAAATTGAAAAAGGAACAAGGCAAGGGTGTCCACTCTCAACCTTATTATTTATATTGGTACTGGAAATTTTACTAAATGATATCAGAGAGGACGAAAAAATAGAAGGGATTAAGATCAAAAAAGAAAGCTTTAAATTAAGGGCCTTCGCGGACGATATAGCATTAATAATACAAAACCCAGTAGAATCTATAGAACGCTTAATGAGAAATATACAAGAATTTGGAAAATTGGCAGGACTTAAAATCAACAAACATAAAACAAAAATGATAAATATAAATTTGAATCTGTAGCTTGAATCATGTCAACTGGATTTCTATTTTCTCAGTGGAAATGTTTCGTTCCTTATCCAAGAAGCTTCTTCAGTCTGAGCAAAGTTAGTAAGGGAATCTTTAAATATGTTTCTAGGGTGGCTGTGTGACCTTGCACCTGGGGCTAGGTCATGGTTATTTGAGATGTTTATTTCTAAGTCCCTTTATCATCCAAAGGAGGATCGTTAAGTTTACCATGCTGCTGTTGAGCTTGTGAAATCGTCTTAATCTTCCTAGGCACAGAAGACAAAGCAGGAAGGAAAATAGGGGAAAGATTGTGCCTGAGGCCCCCACCTCTATTCAAGGAAGGATTTTCCAAGTTGGCATAAATGGACTCCTTGACCCCTCTCTCAAACCACCTATTTCTCTGTCTAAAATGTGAACATTAATGTCCTCAAATGAGTGTCCTTTTTCCTTTAGATGAAGATAAACTGCTGACTCTGGTCCTGTGGTGTTTCTTCTCCTGTGTTGGGCCATCCTCCTGTACAAAGGTTGTTTGGTTTCTCCAATGTAGAGTTCACCTACATTGAACCACTAGCCACCCTAGAAACATATTTAAGGATTCCCTTACTAACTTTGCTCAGACTGAAGAAGCTTCTTGGATAAGGAGCGAAACGTTTCCACTGAGAAAATAGAAATAGAAATGTTTGTGGCAAAGGTATTTTGCAAAACTGTCTTTATGAATTAGTTCAAGCCAGGACAAGTAGCAACCAACATGTGGCTACGATTAATAAGCCAACACATGATTCATGTGCGCACCTGTGGCACAGAAGGCTTGGGCATCCAAGTTTCAAAGTGATTGAAAAGATGTCAGAAGCAAGTTCTGGAATGGAATTGAAAAAGTGCCAAGTGTATTTGGATTGCACAGCTTGTAAGGTTGCAAAGTCAAAGGTGTTTCCTGTGAGCAAATTCAGTGATAGGAAGTCACATAAACATTTTGAATTAGTTCGCGCTGACTTAATTGGTCCACTACCAGCTACAATAGGGGGTGCTAAATATGTTTTAGTCATTGTAGATGATTACACTAGATTTGGGTTCTGTTATCTATTGAAAGCTAAAGGTCAAACATTTGAAAAGTTTAGAAACTGGGTGCAGTTTGTGGAACGAAGGTATAGCACAAAGGTGTGTAGTTTACAAACTGACCGGGGTACAGAGTCTCTTAGTGGGAGTTTTCAGCAATGGCTCCGTAGAAGGGGCATTGTGCATAGGAGAACTAACCCACATAGTTCAGCTGAGAATGGCGTGGCTGAACGTAGGAATTTGGCATTGCAGACAGTGAAGGATTCACTCATTGCTGACTCAGGGTTATCAAGAGGATACTGGGGAGAGGCAATATTAACTGCTAATTATTTAATTAACAGGTTATGGAGTGTATCTGTAAACCAAACTCCATATTATATGTTATATGGCAAGAAGCCACCATTAGCTCATTTGAAGGTGTTTGGGTGCACTGCCTATGTTCACGTGCATAAGGAAGTACGTAGGAAGGGACAGGCAAAAGCACAGAAGCTGACGTTTGTAGGGTATGAGCCAGGGACCAAGGGATATAGGTTCACTGATGGCAGGAAAGTTGTTATTTCTAGATCAGCAGGTTTTAGTGAGCATAGCAATTGGCAGAGATTACACGGGAGTAGTGAGGTTTATCTTCCTAGTCAGGGACGTTTTGAGTTTTCAGAGCGGATAGAGGCCACTGATGTGATTAAGAAGGAAGAGGAATTAACTCCTAGTGTGCCAATGATGCAGGATGCTACAGTGTTGCGTAGATCTGAGAGAGTTAACAAGGGCATACCACCTCAACGTTATTCACCAGGTGATGTAAAAGTGTGTTTTATTGATTATGAACCTCGTAGTTATAAGGACGTATTGAGGTTGCCACAACACGAGCAGAGTAGATGGAAAGCTGCTATGGATGTGGAAATGAAAGCCATTAATTCTCATAAGGTTTTCAAATCTACTCGGCTGCCTGAGGGGCATAGAGCAGTAGGCTGTAGATGGGTGTATAAGAAGAAAACCTTAGTGAATGGTGATATTCAGTATAAGGCTAGGTTGGTTGCACAAGGATTTTCCCAGATAAAAAATCAGACTTATGATGAAGTTTTTGCACCAACGTCAACTGGATTTCTATTTTCACTGTGGAAAGGTTTCGCTCCTTATCTAAGGAGCTTCTTCAGTCTGAGCAAAGTTGGTAAGGGAATCCTAAATATGTTTCTAGGTATCTGTGTGACCTTACACCTGGGGTCATGGTTATATTGAGATGTTATTTTAAGTCCTTTTATTATCTAAAGGAGGATCATTAAGATCACCATGCTGCTGTTGAGCTTGTGAAATGGTCTTAATCTTCCTAGGCACAGAAGACAGAGCCGGGAGAAAGATGGGAGAAAGATTGTGCCTGAGGCCCCCACCTCTATTCAAGGAAGGATTTTCCAAGTTGGCATAAATGGATTCCTTGACCCCTCTCTCAAACCACCTATCTTCTCTGTCTAAAATGTGAACATTAATGTCCTCAAATGAGTGTCCTTTTTCCTTTAAATGAAGATAAACTGCTGACTCTGGTCCTGTGGTGTTACTTCACCTGTGTTGGGCCATCCTCCTGTACAAAAGTTGTTTGGTTTCTCCAATGTAGAGTTCAGAGCACTCCTCACTGCACTGGATTGCATAAACTACATTGCTTTTCTTGTGTTTTGGAGTTTGATCTTTGGGGTGTACAAGCCTCTGTCTCAGTGTGTTGGTGGGTTTGAAATATACAGGTATGTGGTGTTTGCCAAATATCCGTTTTATCTTTTCAGACACACCAGCCATGTAGGGAATGACCAGGTTCTTTCGTTTACTCTGAGTCTCAGACCTATCTGTCGCTGTTTTAGGTCTGGTAGATTTAGATTTGGTGAAGGCCCAATTTGGATATCCACAGGCCTTCAGAGCTGTTCTCAGGTGCTGACTTTCATTCTTTTTGGAATCCATGGAGGTGGGGATGGTTTCTGCTCTGTGTGACAATGTCCTGATGACTCCTAGTTTGTGCTGCAGTGGATGGTGGGAGTCAAACATCAGATATTGATCTGTGTGTGTGGGTTTCCTATAGATCCCTATTTCTAGCTTGCCACCGGTCCCAATGAGGACTTCACAGTCTAGGAATGCCAGTCTGTTGTCCTTGGTGTCTTCTCTGGTGAAGCTAATGTTGGCATCTATAGTGTTTATATGGTCCGTGAAGGCCTGTACTTCCTGGGTCTTGATTTTGACCCAGGTGTCATCCACATACCTAAACCAGTGGATGGGCACCGTTCCCTGGAATGTGTTGATTGCTTTCTTCTCCACTTCTTCCATGTATAAATTGGCCACAATGGGTGACACAGGAGAACCCATGGCACAGCCGTGTTTTTGTCTGTAAAAGTCACCTCTGTATGTGAAATAAGTGGTGTTAAGACACAGGTCCAGAAGATGGCAGATCTGGTTTGGGTTGAGATGGCTTCTCCTTTCAAGGGTGCTGTCCTCTTCTAGTCTCTTCCTGACAGCGGATAGAGCATGAGTGGTGGGGATGCTGGTGAAAAGGGAGGACACATCAAAGGAGACCATAGTTTCTTCTGTATCCAGTTTCAGGATCTTTGCTTTGGAAACAAATTCTTCCGAATTATGGATGTGGTGTTCAGAGTGTCCAACTAGAGGTGCTAGTATGGTAGAGAGGTGTTTGGCAATGTTGTATGTTACCAAATTAATGCTGCTGACTATGGGTCGGAGGGGTGTTCCTTCCTTGTGGATCTTAGGAAGTCCGTAGATGCAGGGGATGGCTTCTCCAGGATACAGACGGTGGTAGGTAATCCTATCGATGGAGCCATCATGTTCCAATTGTTTCAAACTGTCTATTACATTTTTCTTGTAATTGTTGGTGGGGTCTCTTTTCAGTTTTTCATATGTATGGTGATCCTCCAAAAGTGAGGTAATTTTATTGTGGTAGTCTGCAGTGTTTAGAAGCACTGTACATCTTCCTTTGTCAGCAGGTAAAATGGTGATGGTTTCATCTTTGCTGAGGGCTGTCAGGGCTCTCCTCTCTTGGACGGTAAGGTTGGGGGGAGGAGGTTCATTTAAATCTTCATTTAAAGGAAAAAGGACACTCATTTGAGGACATTAATGTTCACATTTTAGACAGAGAAGATAGGTGGTTTGAGAGAGGGGTCAAGGAATCCATTTATGCCAACTTGGAAAATCCTTCCTTGAATAGAGGTGGGGGCCTCAGGCACAATCTTTCTCCCATCTTTCTCCCGGCTCTGTCTTCTGTGCCTAGGAAGATTAAGACCATTTCACAAGCTCAACAGCAGCATGGTGATCTTAACGATCCTCCTTTAGATAATAAAAGGACTTAAAATAACATCTCAATATAACCATGACCCCAGGTGTAAGGTCACACAGCTACCTAGAAACATATTTAGGATTCCCTTACCAACTTTGCTCAGACTGAAGAAGCTCCTTGGATAAGGAGCGAAACGTTTCCACTGAGAAAATAGAAATCCAGTTGACATGATTCAAGCTACAGACAATTCCACCTGGATGACTGAGAACCTTCATAGACTTTTTGCACCAACGCTAAGAGGGGAGACATTTAGGTTTGCCTTAGCAATGGCAGCAGCTGGGAATTGTGTAGTACAGCATTATGATATCACAACAGCATATTTGCATGCTGATTTGAATGAAGAGATCTATATGATTGAAGCCCCAGGTTATGAATCAAAGATTGCAGGAAGGGTATACAAGTTGCAGAAAGCATTGTATGGACTCAAGCAGTCGGCACGTTGCTGGAATCTTAGGTTAGATAAGGAATTACAAAGAATGGGATTCAAGTGTAGTATAGCTGACCCATGTCTGTATGTAAAGCAATGTGAAAACGATGAACAGATTTTGCTTTTGATTTTTGTAGACAATTTGTGTCTTATAGCGAAAGATCAAAGCAGGGTAATTGAATTTACTGAAAATCTGAAACAGCACTTTGATGTCAACGATCTGGGAGAAATTAAGAATTACCTAGGCATAGGTATTCAGAAGGTTGATGGGGGTTATGTTCTAGAGCAGCGGAAGAAAATTGAAGCACTGCTAAGAGAGAACAATATGGAACAGTGTAAAGAAGTTTCAACCCCGATGACAACAGATTTTGTTAAAACAGAGACTGGAGATGATGAACAAACTTCATGTGATCAAGAATATGTGATCAGTCAATAATTGGAAGTTTATTGTATTGTATTGTATTGTATAGATTTGCAATATTGTCCATCTGAGTGTAATGTAGCAGATGTGATGACAAGGCCTCTAAGCATAGAGAGACATAGGATGTGTATATCTCAAATGTGTATGTCTTCTATTCTGTACAATTGAATGTAATATCTATTGTAAATTGAAGGGGTGTTGGGGTTTGATAAACCCAGGAATTTACTTCTAGATATAAATTATACAGAGAGGCTTGATTTCTAGGTAAAAGGTGAAATACTCTGCACAGTCACCCAATTAGCAGCCATTGTTGTAGGAATGATGTGTCATGTGTGACTCATTCAACAGGTGCTTAGAGTTAGGTTGGGTGTGGTGAATAACGAGAGTGACCTATAATGTGATTGGTCAGGTTCACTATATATGCAGAGACATTCTCATTTCCCATTATTCCCATTTTACCTCGTGAAAGCTGTATCGTTGATGGTGTATCATTTGTTACTTGTGGAAGTGATCTGTAAATACGTATGTATATAAACTAAATACGATATTTGATATAACTTCTGTTTGGAGTCTATTTACTGCATAGTACGTGGATCACTGGTGCCTAGGAAAGAGGCAGGCCGCTCCATCTCCGCGCGCTCCCTCTGACAAGTTGACATGATTCAAGCTACAGACTGTTCCACCTGGATGACTGAGAACCTTCATCGACATAAATTTGAATCGAAAAACAGAAAAAATATTAGAAAACAAAACAGGATTTAAAAATGTAAAAAATACCAAATATCTAGGAATAATAATATCAAGAAAAAATAACGACCTATTCCAAAACAACTATGTAAAATTATGGAAAGAAATTAAACAAGATTTAGAAAAGAGGGGAAAATTACATCTATCTTTAATGGGAAGAATTTCAACAATAAAAATGAATGTACTACCCTGGATATTATTTTTATTCCAAGCAATACCAATACTGTTTACAGACAATACATTTAAATCATGGCAAAGAGAATTATCAAAATTTATATGGCAAGGGAAAAAACCACGAATAAAATACAAATTATTACAAGATGCTAAAGAAAGAGGAGGATTAGGACTCCCAGATTTACAATTATATTATGAAGCTTGTAACCTAATGTGGATTAAAGAATGGGTGAGATTAGAAAATCAAAAATTATTATATTTGGAAAGCCATGATCTAAAATTTGGCTGGCATGCATACCTTTGGTTTGACAAAATTAAAGCAAATAAAATATTTAATAATCACTGTATACGAAGAGCATTAATTAAAGTTTGGAATAAATATAAAAAAAGACAATTGCCAAATATACGATTCTGGTTATCCCCACAAGAAGCTTTCACGAGAATAGAAAGCACAAATAACCGTAATTGGTTTAAATATAAATATTTAATATACTATGAAGGGGACAAAATTGAAATGAAACCAAGGGAAGAATTAGAAAAAAAAAGGAATATCAATGTAACTGGTTTATATACCTACAGTTAAAAGAACAATTCAAATCAGATAAAAAGAACTATAAATTTGTAAAAGAACCAACGTGGTTAGAAAATCAACTATTTGATAACACTGATCATACTATAACTAAATTTTATAAAATGCTACTACAAATAAAATTAGAAGACGAACAAGTCAAAGAATGTATGATAAATTGGGCCAGAAATTTTGGATATAATATTATGTATGATCAATGGGAAAAAATGTGGACAAAAAGTTTAAAATTTACATTAAACTATAACTTAAAAGAAAATTTTTACAAAATGATGTACCGTTGGTATATAACTCCAGAGAAATTATCAAAAATGTATAAAAATGTATCAAGTAAATGTTGGAAATGTAAGAAGGAAAATGGAACATTTTACCATCTATGGTGGACATGCAAGAAAGCGAAAAAAAATTGGAACTCAATACATGAAACCATAAAAACAATTATATCAATGGACATACAAATTAAACCAGAACTATACTTACTAGGCTTCTTGGACAATGAACTGGAGAAAAAACATAGAAACTTGTTACTATATATGATTTCAGCTGCCAGAATAACATACTCTCAACAATGGAAGAAAAAAGAAACCCCTACAATCCAAGACTGGATTACAAAAATTATGGACCTAGCACAGATGGCAAAACTAACAGAGATGTTAAAAGATAAGAATATGGATAAATTCAAAAATGATTGGAAACCGTTTCTGGACTATATGATAAACATACAAAAAAATAATACAATAAATATAGGATTTAATGATTAAGTAGGTAAGAAATAGAAAAGTAACAAATGTAATTTAAACAAGCAATTAAGTAACGAGACAAATATATTAATCACAGTTAAGGAAATCGAGAACCAAACCTCTTTTTTCCCTTTTTTTTTGTTTGTTTGTTTGTCTCCCCTTTCACACACTTTTCTTTCCTTTCCTTACACCCCGTTTAATTGTCTCAAGGTGTATGTAAGTTATATGTTATATGTTATATGTTATATGTTATATGTTATATGTTATATGTTATATGTTATATGTTATATGTTACATGTTAAAAATTTTATACAATAAAGTATTTTTAAATATATATATATATATATATATATGTATCAGATCCTGAGGACACCTACACCTCCTGCTGCAGTATCAATCTAGGAATCATACAGAGATCCTGATCAAGAAGGAACCTCAAACTGCATACTCCCTATCAATAACAATAGAATCTCCCTATCAATAGCAGTATTATCTCTAGAGTATGGCATTTCATAATAAGCATCTAGTCTAGATTCAATTTCAATTTATCATCCCTCCTCCAACATTGTCAGTAAGCACTCAGAGAATCCATGCCATTACCTGAAAGTATTACAGAGGAACCTGTAATACCAGCCTTTCAATCACTTCAACCATGAAATGTTATAGACTGTCCTATATTTGCCATCTCCAAGGGATCCAAAACAAGTTGCTTAAGAAGAAATCTAATAATTGCCTTCTTTAAATCCTGCTGTCCCTCCCCTCTGAGAGGCATTCATGCTCTTTAATTAAGCATTTCTAGTTACCTCTTGGCTAGAAGTTACAAGCCAAATTGAAGACAAATTAAGAGGATAAATAGTGGATTGTGCTATTCCAAGCATGGTGTCCATATGACCTTGGGTGTCACAAATTGAAATTCAATCTATGTAATCCTATTAGAAAAATTAGCAGACGCCTCTCGTAATTGACGCTGCATCAATAATTTTATCATGCAGGAGAATGTGTGTGTTTATATAAAGTTTTATAAATATTAATTAGTGAAAATTCATTATTTATATTAAAGAACAGCCATGGAGAGACAAGATAGGATGGTTATCAACAGTGATGCAATTATGTCATTATAAAAACATTTATTATTTATAGAAATTATATTAAGGCTTTTACTGAATTCTTTTCCTTTGTGGAAAATAGTTCATTTGAAACAACCTTTGGTAGTGAATCACTGAATCAAATCTTCAAATCAGTTTGAGGAATCAAACTGAATCAGGTGCTTTTATGTTCTTTTGGAGATACTCTAGGGCAAGTAAAAAAATCAGTGGAGTTTCTAGCTTTGAAGAGTCTCGAACAGTGTTGCTGATTTCTTCCACATACAGGGAAAGACAAGGAGGGCTTTGGTGATTGATGAGTTCTCTAATATTGATATGCACAGTCATCCAATTAGTTTTGTCACTCCAAAAAATCTGTATATATGGAAGAGGTGATCTGTTCTTTGTTGTCCCTCAATCTTCTGCCAGAAATTGCTTTAAGAAAGTTTGCTAGGAGGGGCATAGTGGGAGAGTGAGTCAGATTTATTCAATACATGAATGGGTCTGAAATAGTTTGTTTGTCATTAGACTTTTGTGTATATTATGCAAATAATTTTAATATAGTGTATGATATATGTCATCAGAGGTGTCTGCTGAGAAGTGAGGGGAGCAGGTGAAATGTGCATGATGATGCCATGACTGCAACTTATGTACTTGTCAGAAGTCATTTCATCATCTCATAGTTTATAAATTTATTAATATTTTATTAAATTTATTATGGCCACCCACTCCAATAGACTCTGGGTGGCTTACAATATCCAAATATAGAATTAAAACAGTTAAAAACATGAAAGAAAACCTGGGACCTGACTAAAAAGCAACCACAACAATCAAAAACATGACAGGGCCTCCCCAGACCCATTAACCCCAGGCCTAGGGTTAAGGGCCTTCTGGAACCCCAGGAGATACGTATCTCTGGGGGGATGCAGTTCCAGAGGCCAGTGGCAGTGACAGAGAAGGCCTGCTTCTTCAGTCCTAACAGATGACAACAATTAATTGAGGGGACCTAGAGCGTATCCATTCTTTTGGAATGTAGTGGGCGAGCAGAAATGATTGGAGATAGGCAGTCTGTCAGATGACCAGGCCCTATGCCATGAAGCTGTACCATTTGTGCACTGACGTCATAATTCTGATGTAATAATGGCTTGTTACATATACATTCCTCACACTTTAAAAAAATATAACCTTTGCACACAGAGCACCAACACATCCTTCCCAACAGAGACTTACCGTGCCAATGAACTTTTGCTCACCAGCCTGTCAGCCAAGAAAGCAAGGGATCAGAGGGTAGCAGATCCTTTATCTTTAGTAAGAGCTTTTTTCCCTCTCTCTCTTTTTAATGAACCTTTTTATTCATAACTTGGAATAGAATATCACCATAAACTCTTTGCTAGACAATTTGGATGTTTCTCTACTGACCTTTTCTTACCCTGGCTATATCTGGCTTGAAGCTGTCTGACTGAAAATTTGCTACTACCTCTGCTATTTTTCACTTTGCTAAAATATGAAATAGCTACAAGCATTTTGATGCTTCCCTATTATAGCCTATGGCTGAAACTTTAATCACCTCCAATTTCAAACCAATTAAAATCCAATCTTGTTCCTTTCAAATGTGGAATCACAAATTCACATCAAATCATGCCACATTCGGACCTCAAAATTGAATCAGATCTTGGATGTATCAAGTAAATCAGTAAAGCCTGATTTAAAAACTGCTAGCTATGCTTCTGTCTACTACACATTAGAAACCCACTAATTCACCAACTGGGGACCAGAACATTTCATTCCCCCTCCAGACCAGACTTTCTCAGCAGTTTCCAGAAATAAATCCCCTAAAACCAAAAATGATTCCAGGTATTCCAGACATGGCCTTCTAAATGCAATACCTCCAGGCCATCTTGCACTACTTCTGGTTCAGAGAATTTAGTTCTGCCAAGTGGTAAATTGCCTTGGGAATGACCCAGTCTGAAGGAGGCTTGGTGTGGTCCAGAAGTTTTGTTCTTTTCCCCAGTGTGTTTGGCACAGCCCTGTCATGCCTTCATGCATTATTAAAACTTATATTTTGCAAATCATGGTTTGTTGAACAAGCCATTTTGAATTGTTTGCACAAAGAATTAGGCCATCATGAATGGGACCACACATCACACTAGATTAAACTATATTATGACAGTGTTTAAATATGAAGAAGTTGGCAGAGCTGCCCCATACATGCTTACTCAAATTCTCATAATGTTAAAAATTTGGACTTGTTTACCTAGGAGTAAGCCTCAATGATTTCAGTGGTATTTAGTTCTGAGTAAATAATTCTGATGCCTAGTAATTGGGACAAGTTAAGCAAGAAAAAATGTACTTGGCTTTTAACATGATTCTTTTCATTAAATATTTGGCTTCTGTCTTTTGCTATATGAAATACTTCAAATAATACTCAAGGAATAAATGTGCAACAATTAATTTCTGCAAGAGTCACCAGCAAATTCCACTTAATACCTTCTGTAGAAACAATAAGGGTGGAGGAAAGTGGAATATATTTTTTCCCTGTGTGTCAACATTCTCTCTCGGTGTACTTCATTAAATCAAGATGATATAAGTCCCAGAAGGCCAACTGCAAATTTTAAAGCAGTATTGATTTAACCTTCCCTCTGTAAATATTTCATAGATCTGTATTGTGTAAATGTGGTCCCATGTAGGACAGGAGATGGCACTTTTTCTCAGAAGGGATATATGACAAGTTTTATGATGCTATTTAGAAAAATACTATATATAAAAATACATGTGGCACATGGTTGGCATTGGGACTGATGAGGCACTTGTAGCAAACTGCAAGAAACATAACATTCATTTCTCCATCCAGATTTAATATATTTTCTTAAAATGCTTCAGTATATGCTAGGGCTTACTCATTTTGTACAAGAAGGAGACACAGAAATAATAACCAGAACTCCAACATTTTGGAGAGGGCAATGTAAGCTGGTCAATGCTGGCATCCTCTCACACTTCATCCTATAAAATGTCATTAGGCATGAAAATAATGAATAAAAAAACCTATTTTAATTTCAAAATTGTATTTTCTACATATTTAAAATTCCTCTCTGAATCCAGGATGGGGCTCTTCTACATCAAACTCCTGTCAGTGAACTGAAATGGACTGGAATGGGCCACTTCACATCAAATGACCACCAGATCTAATACTGTGGACAAGAGGACCACAGAAGAAATGGAGTAGCCTTCATAATTAATAATAAAGTGGCTAAAGCAGTGCTTGGATACAATCCAAAAAAAGATAGAATGATCTCAAGTCGAATTCAGGGTAAGCCATTTAACATCACAGTGATCCAAATATACGCCCCAACCACAGATGCTGAAGAAGCAGAAGTAGATCAGTTCTATGAGGATCTGCAGCACCTACTGGATAATACACCAAAAAGAGTTGTTATTTTCATTACTGGAGACTGGAATGCTAAGGTGGGTAGTCAAACACCACCTGGAATCACAGGTAAGCATGGTCTGGGAGAACAAAATGTAGTGGGACATAGGCTGATAGAATTTTGCCAAGACAATTCACTGTGCATAACAAACACTCTCTTCCAGCAACCTAAAAGACGACTTTATACATGAACTTCACCAGATGGTCGACACTGAAATCAGATTGACTACATCCTTTGCAGCCAAAGGTGGCAGACATCTATACAGTCGGTAAAAACAAGACCTGGAGCTGACTGTAGTTCAGATCACGAACTTCTTATTCCACAATTTAGAATCAGACTACAGAGAATAGGGAAGACCCACAGATCTGTTAGGTATGAGCTCACTAATATTCCTAAGGAATATGTAGTGGAGGCAAAGAATAGATTTAAGGGACTAGATTTAGTAGATAGGGTTCCGGAAGAACTATGGACAGAAGTTTGCAACATTGTTCAGGAGGTGGCAACAAAAAACGTCCCAAAGAAAAAGAAAATGAAGAAGGCAAGATGGCTGTCTGCTGAGACACTGGAAGTAGCCCAAGAAAGAAGGAAAGCAAAAGGCAACAGTGATAGGGGGAGATATGCCCAATTAAATGCAAAAGGTTAGCCAGAAGAGATAAGGAATTATTTTTAAACAAGCAATGTGCAGAAGTGGAAGAAGATAATAGAATAGGAAGGACAAGAGACCTCTTCCAGAAAATTAGAAACATCAGAGGTAAATTCCAAAAATGGGTATGATCAAAAACAAAGATGATAAGGACCTAACAGAAGCAGAAGAGATCAAGAAAAGGTGGCAAGAATATATGGAAGATCTGAATAGGAAGGATAATAATATCGGGGATAGCTTTGACGGTGTGGTCAGTAAGTTAGAGCCAGACATCCTGAAGAGTGAGGTTGAATGGGCCTTAAGAAGCATTGCTAATAACAAGGCAGCAGGAGATGACGGTATCCCAGCTGAACTGTTTAAAATCTTGCAAGAAGTTGCTGTCAAGGTGATGCATGCCATATGCCAGCAAATTTGGAAAACACAAGAATGGCCATCAATTGGAAAAAATCAACTTATATCCCCATACCAAAAAAGGGAAACACTAAAGAATGTTCAAACTATCGAACAGTGGCACTTATTTCACATGCCAGTAAGGTAATGCTCAAGACCTTGCAAGGTAGACTCCAGCAATTCATGGAGCGAGAATTGCCAGATGTACAAGCTGGGTTTAGAAAAGGCAGAGGAACTAGAGACCAAATTGCCAATATCCGCTGGATAATGGAGAAAGCCAGGGAGTTTCAGAAAAACATCTATTTCTGTTTTATTGACTATAAAAAGTGCAAAAGCTGGGTTGTAGTTAAACCTCAAAAAAACCAAGATTATGGCAACCAGCTTGATTGATAACTGGCAAATAGAGGGAGAAAACGTGGAGGCTGTGACAGACTTTGTATTTCTAGGCACAAAGATTACTGCAGACGCTGACTGCAGCCAGGAAATCAGAAGACGTCTACTTCTTGGGTTGAGAGCAATGACAAATCTTGATAAAATTGTTAAGAGCAGAGACATCACACTGACAACAAAGGTCTGCATAGTTAAAGCAGTGGTATTCCCCGTAGTAACCTATGGCTGTGAGAGCTGGACCATAAGGAAGGCTGAGCAAAGGAAGATAGATGCTTTTGAACTGTGGTGTTGGAGGAAAATTCTGAGAGTGCCTTGGACTGCAAGAAGATCAAACCAGTCCATACTCCAGGAAATAAAGTCAGACTGCTCACTTGAGGGAATGATATTAAAGGCAAAACTGAAGTACTTTGGCCACATGAGAAGACAGGATACCCAGGAGAAGATGCTGATGCTAGGGAAAGTGGAATGGAAAAGGAAGAGGGGCTGACCAAGGGCAAGATGGATGGATGATATTCTGGAGGTGACGGACTCAACCGTGGGGGAGCTGGGGATGGCGATGGCTGACAGGAAGCTCTGGCGTGGGTTGGTCCATGAAGTCACGAATAAACAACAAAAATCCTTTTAATGTATGATAATATCAGGAGATCCACAGGGAGATCTAAAAGATAAAGGTGGTCCTGAACATGCAATCAAAGTCCCACCTTTTTTGTACATGTATCTGACATCAACACACGTGAAAAGTGCAGGCTTTGATTGAGCTTTCACAACTGCCATCCTGACTCTTTTTTAACACCCTCCACTCACAACCCTTTATAACATCCTTCCTGAACAAGAGCTCTATGTAGCTATTTTGTAACTTTTTGGTTGGTCTTAATAAAGGAATTCTGTTACTGATTTAAAATTTATTATTCTCATTTAAAAGCTTCTTTGCCCTGCCTTATCCACTGCAAATCATGCACTATCTCTCTAAAGGCAATTAATTTTGGAAGATCATACTTGGTTTGGTAAAGATATGTGGTGTAACCATTATTGCCCCACAGTGAAATCCTTGTCATTGTCAAAACTGTTAGCTTATTGAAACTTCTCTTAGCTTTTAAAACAGTAGTTGGAAGTGTGTAAAATAATACATTTACATTTACATTTACATTTACATTTACATTTACATTTACATTTACATTTACATTTACATTTACATTTACATTTACATTTACATTTACACATTCATATATCCATGTATACTTATCCATCTAAAGTCTAGCTGTCCAGGCCAAGCCTGAGGTCCAGAAGAACCAAAGTAGGATACTCACTATGCACAGTACATTGTTCTATGTGATGGCTCCTAGGACTACACTTCCTAGACACTTTTATAACTTCCAACAAAGCTTGACCAATCCATCAAAGTTTGGCCTATTCTATTTGGTCACTTTTCTCATTTTCTGGTGCTTTGCCATCAGAGAGCACTGTCTCATCCAGTTCACATGGGAACTATCCATTGTTTGGGGAACTATCTTATCTTCTTCATAGTCTTTTTCTGTTTCCCACATGTTGCTTGGAAAAAAAAATTGAACAAAACTTTCTTGAACAAACCTTTTTGCCTTTTGATTTGCTTTGAGTGAGTCGCACATACTCCATCTTTCATACAGTACATGTCCATTCAGACATGGAATAAAGCTAAGTATTATCACTAGTGAATGTGATTATATACAGTTAACATATTTGAAGCTTCGCTAGTTAGCATGTTGCTTGAGTTATACTAGGGAAAGGTTTTGAAAAACTGAAGTTATTTGTTCTCTCGTGCCTTTTTATTACTTTTGTTTAGGAATATGAACCAGGAATAGTGATATGTGTGCCAAATCTTTGGGAATGTTCTTGTCCAGTTAGTATCATTTGGGAGAATACTGAAGTCTTCTCACAAATGGAGGACCAGGAGCAGATGTGCTAAGTCCACAAATACAAAAAGGTGCAAAATATGTGTGTTACTCATTTGTACGAAGAATCCCAGGTAGAAAGGGGAAAGCTTGTGCTACATTTCATTTATAGAGATCATATCTTTAAACATGTACTACAGCTAAAACAATTAAGGTAGTTCTGATGTTCAGTATTTCCATTACATATATGTTCCTCTTCACTGCTTAGTTGGCAAAACGATCACTTACAGTAAAAATACTGTGTAACAAAACAGCTAAAAAAGGCATTGTAAGGTGTACAGGTAGTTCTCACTTACTGATTGCCTCATTTAGCAACAGTTCAAAATTATGACAGTGTAAAAAAACAGCTTTGTGACCAGTTCTCGCATTTATGACTGTTGCAGCATTCACGGTCACGAGATCACCATTTGGGCGCTTCGCAACCGGTGCACATTTATGACCGTTGCAGCGTCCTGCAGTCACATGATCACCATTTGTGAGCTTCACAACTGACTTCTGACAAGCAAAGTTAATGGAGAATGCAGAAATAAAATTGCAAGTCACAGTGACATGACGTCTCGCTTAATGATTGAATGGGAAGCGATGTCGTAAGCCCGTCACACTCATGTGATTTTCTGCTTAGCAACCCCAGCGCTTTCTGATGGAGTTGCTGGTCCCAATTGTGGTCACTAAGTGAGGACTACCTGTACTACATTCTTTCAGCTACCATAAAGTTGAACTTGGTAAGTATTCAGTAAGTAGTTCTAACTTCTAGGATTACATTTGATTTTAACAAGGACTTCAGCATTTACCTTTTTGTGCATTTTTGATCTTCTTTCATTCCAGTGGGGTTTTAAAACATGAATGTCCTCAAGCAATAGACAAGCCATCTTGAAAAACTGGAAGCAAACAACATGACAGCCAAACTTTTGTCTTGAGTTGCAGTCTATTACAAAGCAAATCCCCATCTCCCTTTCCAAACCTAACCGTGCATCTTAAATAGCTGTGGCTTTATTCTTTCTCTGATACAGAGCCCATTGTCAACTCAAGCAAATACCTTTGGGTTTAATATTTAGTGTATAGTGAATCCTAGGACAGATGTGCAGAAGACAGGATGCTTGGGACAACTACCCATGGATAGGTGAAGTTATACTGTATTCCTTCTCTCCAATACTTTTTTTCCCTAAATCCTCTTTCCCCCTACACCCTGCCTATAGGTTGGCACCACATTATACAGTACTTCTTACAAATGGACACATTCTTCCGAATCAAAAGTATACCATATTAAACATTAGTACTGTTGAGCACTTTGGATTCAATTCTGAAAGGAGCTTTAGCACATGGAGAAATGTGAATGTACCCTCCATCTGCACTTCTATGAAGCATCTGCATTTTTTTCTGCGATTGTTGTATGCTGCTGCTTTAAGACATTGTAGACAGGTGCTTCATTTGCATTCCTGCACTTTCTGAAGCACTAAATCTTTGGAACTAAATCTGAAGTGCTGAACTTCTGCTTTGAACTTGGATCTGCAGATGTAACAAATCGGGTAGAATCTTCAGGTAGAAAAAAATATAGTAGAATCCATGGGAGGAAAAGTGGATGGTACCACATGATGTGTCCCAAACTCTAGACATAGCTTTGATGAATTTCTAGGAAATATGCAATATGAAATGACAAAATAGATGAACACCAGGAAGACTATTTATCTGCATACCATTGTAGTATTGATGTAGTATATGGGCAAAAGAATAAGTTTAATTGTCATAAGCCATGAAAGAATGGGCAGTTGCTAACAGTAAGCTATTGGGGCAGGTTTCAACTAAAGTTAATAAGTAACAGTAAGATATAAACTTAGTTCACATAATGAGTGAGCCCAGAAATTATCATTTGTAAATCATGGTTTGTTGCTATTCATGTTGTGAATATGAATATTCAGTATGAAGACTGATCTTGTTTTTGCAAGATCAGTCTTCATAATGTAATAGGAATGAGTGGATGAGCAAATCTGCTGGCATTCAAAATGAATCCATCTAGCCCTGTTCAAAGCAGAATTCCATCAGGTGACTCCTAAGTGTCTGTAGTGAGGAGGGAAAATGTATTCTAGTGTCCTTTGTGGGTAGAAGACGGGTTTTTCCATTACCGCACTGCAGACTGAGTTTTTTTCTTTGCTAGTATGGCCTTTGTGGTAGACATATGACATTTGAATCTAAACCCTCAGGCAAATGGCAGACAATTGATTCTTTCATTCTGAAATGCTTTGAAGCTTTGAAGATGGAACTTCTGTTGTACTTGAATGTTCTTTATTGGCTAACGCAGTTGGGTCAAAATACTCCAGATCTTTCTGGTGGAGTATTCCCAGTCTTTCCTTATAAAGTCTAGAGTCTGAAGATTGTATCCAGAGGCAAGAAGATTGGATTGGAGAAACACAGCGCCCCCCCCCCTAGCTTCCTGGCTTTAAATGTATCTTTCATGAAAAGAAAAGATGAAGGGAAAGGTGATAAGAAGAGCACAACTCCTTTTAAAAAGATAAAGCAAAAGTCTCTTACTGTGCCTTAGAAGTTTTTCTATCACCTTTTGACTGTGCATAAGAGTTTGTTTAAAAGATGTGCAGTCGAGAGCATGATTTCCTCACCTTTATCTGGAATTCACGCTTGCTGCCACATGAGTACAACCTACTTCTGTAAGGCTCAGCCAAACCTAGTAATGGGAATTTCACAGACAGAAATATTAATTACCGCAAGAAATGAAAAAAGAAGTGCCTTTAAATACTATAAGTGCTTTTCGTGTACAACTTAAAAAGAATATTTAATCAATAGTATGGACTAATAGTGGCATTCTGGACTACATTATATTTGCCACATCATTGGGTGATTTTATAGTTGTATGGGTTAGGGGGGTTTTTTTTGGTCATTTTGTTTTAGCAGCTTCTGGGGCAAAAAATGTCATCAGTGTTGACAGCAGAAGGACTGCTTTTGTCATTGCATTTTGGTGGTCACTTTCACATATGATGCAGTAGAGTTCACTCTTACTAACTGAGGTCAGTGGAATGATATCCTTTGGCAGTGTTCTTATATACATGGGACAAAAGCAGGGTACAAATTTCAGTTGTATTACAAAAGGTAAATCCCAAATTGTTTGAAAAACAGCTATTATATGATTATTAAGTATCAGAAGAGAGCCAGTTTGGTGTAGTGGTTAAGGCACAAGGCTAGAAACTGGGAGACGGTGAGTTCTAGTCCCGCCTTAGGCACAAAGCCAGCTGGGTGACCTTGGGCCAGTCACTCTCTCTCAGCCCTAGGAAGGAGGCAATGGCAAACCACTTCTGAAAAGCTTTGCCAAGAAAACTGCAGGGATTTGTCCAGGCAGTCGCCGAGAATCGGACACAATTGAACAGATTAAAAAAAGAAGTATCAGAAACACATAAGATTAATGCAGATAACAAAACTGCAGAGAAATGTGAGAGAAAGGAAGTGGTCAGGTGTAAGGAAAGATTGTTGGATATATGTGGTACTATAGCACCATAACCTTTCCTTCTCCTGAAACATAATACAACAGTCACCTATGGCAGATAAACAAGGAGGAACATACAAGTTACACTTTCAGGTAAATGTGCTCCTGGTTAGGTAATACATTTTATCTTGGCAAAAACATGATTAAACAGTGGAGCAAATGACCTTCCTGAAACAGAGTTCTATAGTTTAGAAACAGCTATTGAAAAAACTGTTTCCCTTTTCTGCATCTACCAAGCTTCCACCACAGGCAGAGTTTAGAAATGAGCCTTTTAAAAATGAAGAATGGAGAAGACAGAATGAGAGAAGGAGAGATGTATACTAATAGTTCATTACTAAGCTAGATCATGTTTTTATTACCTAATAAAGAATGTCCTCTGGGCAGTTAATAAAAAAAGTTTAAAACAATAAAAATAATCAAAAGTAAAAGGAGTGATAGAGTAAAACCTAATCACTGTACAAAACTAATAAAAATACATCCAGCAACAGCAAAATATTACAAAGCAATATGTCGATGAAGATTCTCAGTCATCCAGGTGGAATTGTCTGTAGGTTGAGTCATGGCAACTGGATTTCTTTCTTTTGGTTGAAACGTTTCACTGCTTGTCCAAGTAGCTTCTTCAGTCTGGGCAAAAGTTGGTGAGGGGACCTGGAAGACGTATATGGGGTCCCCTCACCGACTTTTGCCCAGACTGAAGAAGCTACTTGGACAAGCAGCGAAACGTTTCAACCAAAAGGAAGAAATCCAGTTGCCATGACTCAACCTACAGACAATTACAAAGCAATATTTAAAAAGCAAAACACCCAAGGTATTTCAGTGATCATAAAGTACAAAATGCCTTAATCTGACATTGAAAAGATCACAGTGTTTCAGGAGTTTTCTTTTACTGTAAATAACCTGGAGAAATAAGTTAATTCTCATAAGATTCATTTAGGGATGATTTCAGAAAATTATTTAGTTAGCCTGTAGACTTAGGAGCTCTGAAGGAACAGAAATCATTGCTTCAGAAGAGTGTTTTTGGATTTGGGGGACTTCACCTTGATCTCAAGCGAACTGTTGTTATTTAATCTCATCAGCTTGTCTGCCTGTTACAGAAGTATATTTTGTGAGCCATTAGACCCGTGTCGGACTTCATGCTCCCTAGAGTTGCCATTTTGTGAATATGCCACAAGACAAACCTCAGCTGTGCCCATAGAACCAGAAAGGTTGGAGCCTCCTAGAACCTAAAACAAGAAATCAGCATCTGTCTCAATGTCCGCCAAAGCCTAGTCAAACCAGGCTGAGAAATACATATCTGACAAGCTTTATATGAACAGCCTTGCCACTTCCTCACATGCCTGTCGAGCCATGCCAAGTGGGGGAGGCTAGTTCTTTCAATGACCTGATCAATCCTGACTGGCCAAGTGATTTACAGTGTACTAGCACATCTGCTTCTGAGCATGGCTGCACAAGTGAGGGGGATCAAATGTTCTTAGTTGAGAGCTTTGCAAAGCAGAAGAAGTTGAAATAAAGCTTGCTAACTCAATTTTTATAAGTGATCTAACAGGCTGAGCATGTATTTGCAATGCATCACTTGAGAATATGGTTCTCCACTTATGGATTTTTTAAGCAGTTTGTTCTCATGTAAAAGTTGAAAACAAACCAAGTTGTGCCTTTCTGCACAGAAACACGGAACTGTTTTTTGTTTAGAGAAGAACATCCTCAGGCTAGTCATATTGTCACCCTAAATGCCATAGAGATAAACCCTTGCTGTGAATCAGTAATATTGCTTTAGAAGCTGCTTTTATTTCATGGATGGGCAACCATTTTTTATTGAAGGGCTGCGTTCTCTTGAAAACAATCTGTTGGGAAAGATGCCATAGGTGGGACCAAAGCCAGTGGCTAAGATGTTGGACAAGGTTGATCCATTTCCCATTCCACCATGAAACTTACTTACTGGATGACTTCAAGCTAGTCACTCCTTCTCAGCCCAGCCTATTCAACAGGACAGTTGTTAAGACAATAAAACTAGGAGAGAACACCATGGAAGCAACCTAGAGGCCTCAAACAAAAGGAGAATAAATGAAATGAAGCAAACAAATGGCAGGTCTGGAACCAAAAACATTGGGGCAGAGTGAAGTTGGAGTCCAACAAAGTGGAATACTGACGGGGGGGGGGGAGTGTTGTCTTTGGGGCACCAGGAGTTTTTGCTATGGTTTTATGGCTTTTTGATATTTTTATTGTTGTTTTGTGAGCCGCTCAGGGCTAAGGTACATAAGATGGGCAGCCATATTTCAGACAAACAAATAAATAAAAACAGAAGGGGTATGATTCTCTCTATTTTTGACACTTGTGTGATATGTTTTCACTTTTTCTTTCATTCTCTTCTCTGCTCCTCCACGTGCTGCCCGTGAAAGGTCACATTATTTTTGCAAGAATTCTGCACCAAACACTTGAAGAAATTATACTGAAGGACCTGGACTCACTGGGTACCCAAACTCTCTTTTGCCAGGATGACCTTGTCCATCTGTGTAGTCCTGTAACATCATTTTATCATGAAGTTGTACTTTTGTTTGGCAGGGCAAGTCAAACTGCCTAGGACAGGGGTACCCAACCTTTTGGGCACCAGGGACCGGTCGTGGAAGACAATTTTTCCACGGACTGGGGGGGTGGGGTTTGCAGGTGGGAGCCAATTGCGTGGACTGGGGGGCGCGGTTTGCAGGTGGGAGCCAATTGCATGGACCGGGGGGCAGGGTTTGCAGGCGGGAGCCAATTGCACGGGCCGGGGGGTGGGGTTCGGATACCCGCATGACAGTCCGGTTTGTAACAGGCCACGGCCCGGTAGCGGTCTGCGGCCCAGGGGTTGGGAACCCCTGGCCTAGGATATGCAACAGTGGTATGGGAAAGAGGGAGAGAAACTGAAAAAATATATACTTCTTTTCTTCCACAGACGCCTAGCTGGAAAGAAACAATGTATATTCAGCACATTTTTGTTTGTGATAGTGGTAACATCTTCTCAAGTGCATTTGGAAAAAAATAATAAAGGTTCCACTTATTTTGACAAAGCCCCCCTGTGGCACTTTTTCCTGTCTGATAGGAACTGTTCCAGGATTCATGCACTGGAATAGGTCTCATCATTATTGTTCAGCTCTTAATGAATGCGAATAAAATATTCATTGCCATTTGCTATAGAATTTTATTTTATTTTCCCATGATATTTTGAACAAAATCCCTGTGTGGGACTTAAAGAGATCTTGTGATAAAGGCCCATAAACAAAATGGGTCAACAAAATGAAAACATCTATAAAAAGAGATTATGATGACTTCTTTTCTAATGTCTGTTGTGCTGACCTGGCTTTGTATTTTGCTCCTGAAATATTAATTGCTGACTTTGTACTTTGCCTTTGATTATGAACAGGTGCACACCCTAGAAATTCTTCCCTAGACTGGCTTCTATGAGGAACCGTCGTCCTCGAAGTAGATGCTACTTGTATTTAATTGAAATCAACAGACACTACTGAAGTACTCTTTGACTAGATGTTGTACTTAAATGTCATTTTACTTCAAGATCAAGTGAGAAGGCATGATTAACAAATAGGCTAAAGCACAACGAGGGGAGCAAGAAAAAAAAATCAGTGATGTGGCAATGTTGTTAATTTTACAGTTCCTGGAACACTTGTAAAACTATATAACATAGCTGTAACCTTACGGTGAAGCTAACATATTTGATATGGTCAGTGTGAACAGTGGAAGATTACTGGAAACCAGGGTAGCTGACGAAATGGTTATTTCAATGAAATGTTCCAGGGAGAACAAGTACAAATGAAAAGAGTGTTTGGATTTAACAGTGCAATATTTACCTCTGGAAACTTAGTGAAGGAAATGAGCAATCGAGTAATCAGCAGGCAACAGTGTCTGGCTACTGTGAGTGCTCCTTGTGTGCTGGCTGGCTGATCCCACTAAAAACTCATTTAAGTGTGTTTGATAATTTGCCCTGATCACCTATGGGAAATAAGGAGAGTTTCCTTTGCCGTTTAACAGAGCAAATGGAAGAGGAGTGGTGACCCTCCCTAGTTATTTCTCCTCACTCCATTGCTCCAAGTATTGCTTTTGGTTCCTGAGCCATGGGGGTGGGGCAGGGCAGATTCAGCCTTAGCCTCCCCGCTTTTTCTTTTTTCCTGAAAGCATCCTCATCATTCTTGCAATGACCTGGCCAGTGTTCCCTCCAGCTCTTCCATAGGGAACATTGGAGCACCCACTCCATCCTTTTCAGTGCCTCACTCTGTTTCTTTTTGTGGTGGAAAAAAAAAACAAAATAATCCTGGTGTGTCAATTTAAAAAGTGTGATGATATTTTATTTATTTATTTAATTTATTTAATTTGTTTAATTTATCCCCCGCCCATCTCCCATACAAGGGACTCTGGGCGGGTTACAACAAGTAAAAATTTAAAAACTATACAAAATTTCTAAAAAAACATACCAAGCATAAAATAAATAAAGTCCAAGATGGGTTAGAACCGCAGAATAGATCATGGTGCTACGGGGCCAGCCAACCCCAGGAGGCACTGCCACCTCCGTCGTCCCAGGCCCGGTGGCAGAGCCAGGTCTTGAGAGCCTTCCGAAAGGCCAGGAGTGAGGGGGCCAGTCTCACCTCCGGGGGCAAGATATTCCATAAGGCGGGCGCTATCGCAGAGAAGGCACGTCTCCTGGACCCCGCTAGATGGAATTCTCTTGTTGAGGGGGTCCGAAGCATGCCCTCTCTGCATGCACGGGTGGGGCGGGCCGACGTTATCGGGATGAGACGGTCCCTCAGGTATATATAGTGCTAGACACTATGATATCTTGACCAGCAGGGGAGGAGAGCCACTCCATTTGGAAAATATTATGCCAGGGTGATGAGGCACCATGGAGTTTTTACTTCAGCAGTGAGAGGGGAGAGTCAAGGAGCATGGAGGTGGGATGAAGTGACAATTCTCACTAATGGAAAATCACCAACATTGTAGTTCCAGAATGTTTCTCATATCATTTTCTCCTGCTCCAAAGCTGAGCCAGAAGTTAACAAGCAGCAAGCGCAAAGAAGCTGCAGGAACCCAAGATTGTGGCAACATGATGGGGTAGTGCCAATCCTTAGATTGGCACAGGTGCTGCATTTTGAAAGACCTCTAGTCTGGATCATCCATCTGCTTTTCACATATCTTTTATGAGGTCTGAATTATAAGAATCTGTGCATCTCCTCTGCAAAGAAATATATGAGTTCCAGGCAAAGATGCAGCTTAGATAACTGTAGCTCTTAGGCTTCTCTCACTGCAAAGAGAGAGAGAGAGACAGAAAGAAAAAGGAAAACATTGCCAGAAGAGAAAGAGCACAAAAAGAGTATGCAAATTTGCATTGCATGAAATTTTCATGAATGTTTGGATGGATGGATGGATGGATGGATGGATGGATGGATGGATGGATTATATAGAAAGACAACGCAGCTCACGATAGTAGGGAAGATTGTGACTAGGGATCTATGTGTTGCTCAATCTGTTGTCCAAGTGCTAACCTTTAACGGGCAGCTTCAAGGGCCCTGCACTCTTTTTGTGTCTCTTCATCTTTAAACTGGTCTTGGACTGAATACAGTAAACAACCCTGCAAATAAAAGGCAACTTCAAATAGATGTACCTCAAAAGTCTTTTAAGCACTTCAAAGATTTCTTTCATGTCAAAACAAATTTTGTTAGCTTTTAAGGTTTCTCCGAAGTGTCACTTTTGCTGCAACAAACTAACAAATATGTCTATGGATTCTTTTATGTTGGTGCCATGATCCACAAAATCAGACTATGCTATGGCATAGATCGCATCAATGAACAGTCTATTGCTACCTATAATTTTCATTTGGACAACTCAGTCACTGCAAGATGATAAGGGTCATCCCTTCCAATGCAAAATTGCTCATACATATCATTCCACATACTCTAGCTCAGGGCTTTCCAAAGTGCCGCCGCTGGCGACACACCCAGCGGCGGCGGCGGCGACACGCGCGCGCACGGCGATGGCGTGGGGGGGCGTGCGGTGGCGCACGAGCACGGTGACGGCACGGGGGGGCGTGCGGCGGCACATGCGCACGGCGGTGGCGCGGGGGGCGTGCGGCGGCACGCGCGCACACGGTGGCAGCGCGGGAGGGGCGTGCGGCGGCGCGGGGGCGTGCGGCGGCGCACGCGCGCTTGGCGGCCGCCGTGCACACACACGCCGCCGCTTCCGGGTGGTGTGGCGACACACCACGCTGTGTGTGGCGACACACTTTTGTGTCGCGACACACAGTTTGGAAAGCTCTGCTCTAGCTACTTAGGAGGAAAGCATAAAATATAGAGCTTCTTCTAGAACAGTGTTTCTCAAGCTCAGCAACTTTAAGATATGTGGACTTCAATTCCCAGAATTCCCCAGCCAGCATGGGAGTTGAAGTCCACACATCTTTAAATTGCTGAGGTTGAGAAACACTGTTCTAGAACAGTGCACAGAATTCCATCTAGAAAATGATTAATTGGTCCCTTTCTTGAATTTTGGAAAGTGAGTAAGAGCTCCTCCACATACAAGATGAAGCTGGCTTAAGAAATTACTGTCCAGATTTCAATCTGTGGAGTCCTTGGTGCTCTCTGAGCCTCGTTGTTTTCTTGCAGACATTTCATTGCCAGACTAGGCAACATCTTCAGTGCGAAAAGGGAGTGGGACTTGCTCTCAGTTTATATACCCTGGCTTGTCCTGCTTGTGTTGGTGGGGGTGTTGTTCTCTTCTTGCTAGTTCCTTTATTGGGCTGTTGTTTGTTGCTTGGTTGATTGACTGAGTTAATAGTTCTTTGATTAGGGTATATTGTGCTGTTTGATTGTTCCTCTGGTGCTAATCCTGGTGTTAATCTTTGCATATCTGGGTGTTGATTGCTGGCAAGGAGGTTTTCTGGTCTTTTGGAGATAGTCTGCCCAGGAACCAGCTTCATGTCACAATTATTATTTGGAATCTCTTTCTTGCCAGGTACTGTATACTGCTGTTTCTTCAAAGTTCACACAAACGAGGTGCTCACAGAGTTCAGGTGGCCAGTGGTGATCTGTTCTTGGTTGGTGTGCATGCGGGCAACCACCATGTGGCTGCTATGCAAGGTTCTGATGCGGGGCTTGGTGCTGCGGCGAGGAATGGCTCCGGTATGAGGCTTTGTGCGGCAGCAGTGCGTAACTCTGGCACAGGACTTGGTGATGCGGCGGGGAATGGCTTCGGTATGAGGCTTGGCATGGCGGCAGGGCATGACTCCGGCACGACGCTTTCTGCTGCGGCAAGGAAAGGCTACAGTATGAGGCTTGACATGGCGATTGCAGGACAAGGTTTTGGCTCAAGGCTGGGAGCGAAGGCAAGACAAGTTTCTGGCATGAGACTCGGCATGACTGCGAAGGACGATTCTGGCACAGGACTGGATGCGGCGGCTACAAGGTGAGGTTCCGGCTCGAGGCTGGGTGCAAAGGCAAGGCAAGATTCTGGCATGAGGCTTGGCACAGCTGCGAAGGACGATTCTGGCACGAGACTGGGTCCAGCGGCTGCAAGGCGAGGTTCCGGCTCGAGGCTGGGTGCGAGAGCAAGGCAAGACTCTGGCACGAGGCTGGACAGGATTCTGGTGTGGGACGGGTGCAGTGTCAAGGTTAGGTTCCAGCCCGAAGCACGGCTGTCCTGTGGGGCTGGGTTCCGGTGCGGTACGTGGTGAGGTGACAAGGCAGGGCTCCGGCGCGAGGCTTAGCGGAACTGCACGGCAAGGCTCTGGCATGAAAGCGAGACAAGGTCCGAGTGGGAATTCTGGCATGGTGATGGGATCACGATTCACTCCAGGAAGTTGTATGGAATGTGAACGGTTATCTCCAGCAATGGGTCCATGCTGCGCTCGCCTTTTATCTCTTTGATTTTCATGCCATTTGTGAGCAGGAGCCAATTGTGCCTCACATTGCTCTGCCCGCCTTTCCCACTGCCGTTCTCGCACACTAATAGGTGGAGGCAAGTCTCCTTCTGGGCTGCCTCCAATCAGCTGTTCTGAATCTAATTCAAATTTTGCACCAATTCCATTCTTTCCTGTTTCTATTGTTATTGGCCCTTCTATTTCCAAATTGAACTCATCGGACTCATCAGACTCAGCCTCCATCCTGACACCCTGCTTCTTTACCCTTCCCACTGAACTGGGAAAGCAACTTCCCTTTCTATGGGTGGACATTTCAGGGCATGTGAGTTCCATTCCTAGACCGTTTTTATGAGCTCCCCCCCCCCCGAGGCTCCTTCATACTTGACCCCTTTGAATCTTCATTAATGGACCAGCAAAAGAGAAAAATGCACCATAATTTTACTATTCTTCCTGTTACTTGGGCTGGAAGAAGAAACTGGCAGCACTCTTGTCTGTTTTATGTATGGAGTGGGTTGGGGGAAAGAAGTAACCACTGTTCCACTAGTCCACCAGTGAAGGTTGAGTGTTCACTGGTTCACTGGTCCATGAAAAAGTCCAGTGATTTGCAGGTCCTGTCTAACCAGCTATCACTTGCCCTAACCATTGGTCCACTAGTTGCTTATATGGTTAGGAACTGGTCCTTCAGAGAACTGTTCATTTGAAATTTAGAAGGAACCCAAGTAATTCCTGATAGGTGTGGTGCAAAGCACAGTGGATTCAGGCTTTATGTAGGCACATACCTTTTCTTGGAGGCAGACATCTCAAAAATGTCCATGGAAGATGTCAGCCCTTCAAGGTAGACCAGACTAGGAAACCAAAGTTATGTATGCTAATGCTACCTTTATTATCAAGTTACAGTAACAGAATCTTGCACATCTGAATATGCTTACCCCTTCCCTCCCTTTATCTTCATGAGAACTAGGGAGGGTCCTGTCTGAGATGCTTTCTCAAATTACATTTCTGCCCTGGACTTTGATTTCTTTTATCTGTCTTGTTCGTCTGGTTCCTCAAGGTTATCCCTTCTGCCAGAAGGCAAGAACAAAAGACAAGAGGGGAAAAGCATGCTGAAGTGACCAATAGGAACATGACATTATGTAAAGAAATTAAAGCTCAGTAGAAAAACTACATGGCCAGGCTTGTGCTGGTACACGCCAAAAAACACCACTTTCGAAGCAGAGCAATAAAGCATGATTGCAGGCTGCGTCCACACCAGGAAAGGAATGAGCTCAGGGCGATATCATCCATTCAAGCCCTCACAATATGACTGCTAAATCATTTCTTGCTTATGATTGGCAGGTCCTATGGAAGACCCCTAAGATTGATGATAATGGTGATGGTGATGTGTGGTGACAGTATGTCAAATGCATATCAGTTGCCTCATGACTGTCATAGAAGATGGTTGTGATAATAGGGGCAAGGTTTCCTTATGGCTATAATCCTGGTATTGGCAATATTTGTTCCTTGTTGTTTCTAAAGCCACATGTGATGCTGGAATCAACAGCTCCACCACAACCGCAGGTGCAGATACAGCAAGAAAGTTCAACTTGGGATTCCTGCAAATCTAACGCCAACTGTTGTATGCCTTTGCCTGGGGAGCTCATAATGAAACTTTTCTCACTAGAAACAGTGCTAAGCTTCCCTCAGCTGGAACTTGATTTTTCAAATTTGTCTTAGCAACTGCATCCCCCTCTTCTCCAAAGAACGAGTAAAAGGAAAATGCAGTTGCTGTGTTAGGAGCTGGCTAACACAAACTTCCTGTTACTGAAATCTGCAGGGAGCACACCAGGATCTTTGAAAATGATGTCTTCCTATGTTACTGAAAACAAACAAAGTCTTATTCGTATTAACTCTGCCTTTACCTTTATCTCTTTCTGTGATCTGACCAAACTAAGTTGTAAAAGAGAGGTCAGATGTGACAAATGAATGTAAATAGAATTAAGGGGGGGAAAATCACATCATGTGCTTCTTTATGTCATTTTCTATGAGGCAATTATACCAACCTCTAAGTCATCCCAGTGTTTCTTTGACATAATCCTATATCCCAAAAGATATTCAGAAACTGAGGTACAAAAATGTGAGGCTTGCAAAAGGTGTCTTTTATGAACCCAAAGTCCAGTACTCAAAGCTGAGTCCAGGCAGGGAAGCATTATTTTAGAATGAAGGGAAAAGAACACCCCTCAACATATGATCATTTTCCCAGTAGTAATGTATGGCTGTGAGAGTTGGACCATAAGGAAGGCTGAGCACTGAATAATTTATGCTTTCAAACTGTGGTGCTGGAGAAGACTCTTGAGAGTCCCTTGGACTGCAAGGAGGTCAAATCAGTCAATCCTAAAGGAAATCAACCCTGACTGCTCATTGGAAGGAGAGATACTGAAGCTGAAGCTCAAATACTTTGGCCACCTAATGCGAAGAGAGGACTCACTGGAAAAGACCCTGATGCTGGGAAAGACTGAAGGCAAAAGGAGAAGGGGACATCAGAGGATGAGATGGTTAGATAGCATCACCGATGGAATGAACATGAATTTGAGTAAACTCCAGGAGACAGTGGAGGACAGGAAGGCCTGGCGTGCTATGGTCCATGAGGCCACGAAAAGTTGGACACGACTAAACGACTGAACAACAACAACAACATATGATCAGCCAAGGAACTTCTGATCCTATAAGACCTTTATGAAAACATGCATGATGTTTCATGAAAAAAAAAATACTCTGCACCCCCCCCCCCCCCCGTGCACTGTATCTCAGAGAACCTAATTCAATAATGGAAGACACCACTTTTGAAGCAGAGCAATAAAGCATGATTGCAGGCTGCATCCACACCAGGAAAGGAATGAGCTGGATAATGGATAATTATCCATTGGATAATCGCTAATGACCCACAGAACTGTCAAAAGATCTCGATTTACCTTCTGGCCACTCTTAATCAACAATATATTTTAACTGATTCTGGAAGTTGAGCACGTGTGACCTCAGTTCCAAAATGTAACCCATTTTGGATTGTGGTAGAGTCATTTAGAATTTTAAGAGCATGACATGGGCACTCTGCACATTCACAAAATTCTTGCCATAGTTAAAATAGCCAGTCACCAGAAAGCCAGTCACCAGAAACACTGACCAGAAAGCATGGTGGTGGTGTCTTCTTCATCACCTTCTATCCTTCAATCATAACAGGTAGGCACTTTTCCAAGCACTATAAAAAGGTTATAAAAAGGCTACAATTAGCCACCAGAATTAAAACCAGATATATGAACTATTCAATTGCCTCAGATAAAGACATGAGATAATTTTAGACATGGGTGTCATTGGTGGACTAGAAATGGGAATGCACAAAACTTGATGCTCTGGCTAGTGCCCTCCCTTTCCTCAATGTTGCCACACCAGATGTTTGCAGTAAGAAAAGACAGACCACTGTGCTCTGAAGTGGCAAAGCTGCTTCTTGAATCCGCTGGGCAGGAAGTAGAAATGCTAGCAAGGCACACTGTTGCTTTGCCTTCAGGAGGAAGAGGGAGCTCTCTGCAGGAGTTCATTTTGGATGAGCAGTTGAGCCAGAGGTTAATAGCTCAGCTGCTGAAGACATCCCTCAAACTAATAGTGTCATACGGACACATGGAGCATAATACACCTTCTTCTTCTTGGCGATCACTCGTAGCCGAGTAAGATTGTCTTCCAGGGGTAAAATCTTAACAGTGGATCCATAAGTGGCTGTAAAGGCCAATTCTGGATCCGCACAACCTCCCACAATGAGGGCATAGGTTTCCAGGTGGAAGACGGTCATGATGAGGGTTTGCTTGATGTGCCTTCCTCTTAGCTTGTTTCTCCCTTTCGCCCTGTACTCGTGCTTCTTCAAAGTCCGTAGCGCCTTTAATAAAGGCTGACCTCCAATTGAAACGCTCATGAGTTAGGGCTTCCCAATTCTCAATGCTGATATTACATTTTTTAAAATTAGCTTTGAGAGTATCTTTGGATCTCTTTTGCTGTCCACCAATATTCCGTTTTCCATTCTTAAGTTGGGAGTAAAGCAGCTGCTTTGGAAGACGATGGTCAGGCATTCGAACAACATGGCCAATTTTATATTGGCCCAACTCATGTGTGTGGAAGGCTTCTCCTTGTAAGAGAGGCCATAGGACACTTTGTTAGTCAACCTTTATTTTGAGAAAGAAAGCGCTTACTGATTAATATACCTTGTATTCTATTTGTACTTGGCATGTAATTTCTAGGGAAATATGCTGGGCAGTGAAGGGAGTCACCAGCCAGATAGTTAGATATTCCTAACTGGTGCTAGGAATAATTTCAGTTTTTGTGAGCAGATAAATGAATACAGACTTTTCTGCATACTGCTTTTCTCTGTCATGCCTTTTATTTAAAGTAAATCTGTTGGTGGCACGTATTTTTAGTTAACTCTATTAGATCAAGCTGTGGATCGGAGGGGCCCTAAGAGAATCTTTTGGAGTTATACTAACTATCCGTGTTCTCACCGCTCTTCTGTACAATGGCCCTCAGTTTATAATTCCAATATGTGTCTTCACACTGAGTGCTGCTTTTTAATATACAGCCTACTTCTGCAGAGGTTGGCAGTTTGGGACTTATTTAGGTCTGGAAATCTAGTTTCTTTCCACAGTGTCTCCTGCCAAAAAAAAAAAAAAGTGAGATTGATGTGGTGCTTCTTTCACAAGGTGAGAAATTTCATCAAGAGTAAAAAATATCTTCAGTGTTATACAGCCTGTGTCTTTTCCATCTATTTTACTTTAGTTTTGCTGAAACAATTTGGTAGGCCACAAGTACAGCTGTAACTTGTATGCCTCCAGAACCTGAAGATTTAACTCTGATCAGTGGTTAGCAGAAGCAATGTGGGAAAAGTATGGAATAATCAAATATTCATTTCTTTTGCAGTGTTGTCCTTACCCAGATGTAACTGAGTTAACTGAAAATACATTCCACTGACAAGCTAGTTTTAATGAATAGATTGAAATGCTGAGGAAAAACCTGTGCTGCTGTGTTTTATATATGGAAGTGCCTCAACACCCATCTGCAGAACAGAACCTGGAATTATTCCCCTGGAGGCAGCCATGGACTCTTACTGAAGTCTCCTGAATTTATTTAATCTTCAGTTGAGAAATGGTAGGAGCCTAAGGGTTTAACCACAAGTGTTATTTAAAGCAAGAATTTCAAAGAATCTATATGTTACAACCTAATATTTTCTTTTCTCCAAGGCATCCGAGGGAGAGATTGGATATAAGAATGTAAAGGTATGTTTGTGGAGCTAAAGATTACAGAATTTTATATGTCATTTGTTTGGGATGTTGTGTCTGTTGGCTTTTTTTCTTAACATGGGAGAAATATGGTTTATTAAACATATTTTTATTTTGATGTTAAAATATTATGCAAGTCCACTGAAAATGTGTGTGCATAATAAAGCATAATTTGTTTAAATGAAGAACTATGTGGAGAAATGAGACACTGGCCATTTAAAAAAAATCATTTTGGTTCACTCATTCTACTAAGAATAAAATGAATATAATGGACAATACCCATAATGGGACTCAGATAAATGTATAGAATCACTAAGCATTTACGCTTTACTTGCCTTTCTTTTGCTCTTGGATGCTCATTTAGTACCTGTAATATATGTAAGGGGAATCTAAGGCCCAAAGTATAATGCAAACTGGAAATGCCAACAAGGGAGATTAAAGGAATTGGGAAAGTATAGTCTGAAGAGAGTTAACTTCAACTACCTGGTGTCACACAAAAGAAGGTCAAGCCCTCTTCCTGATCTTCCCTTGGAGACAGGATAGTGCTTCCTTGCTGCTGAATGCCAAGTTCGTTTGCAATAAATTTGCTCTCATCCACAATTGTGGGTGAGGCAGTTGAATTGGCTTATATCACCAAGACCTGGGTGAGCCCAGAGGGGGATGTTCCCCTCTCAGAAATGTGCCCACCTAGGTTTCAGGTCTGGCACCAGCCAAGACTCCAGGGAAGGGGAAGTCCTACAGCCTGTAAGCTCAGCCACCTCTTGGTTAGATCCAGGCTCTTCTTGGATGGTTAAGGTGGCCAGAGAGAGAACCTGTGGTTGGGCCCATGTGGTGGTGTCTGCTTGTCTGTGAGAGGGGGTGGTCCCCTCAACCTTGAAGGAGGTTGTGGAGCACTCTCCTCATGAGACCATTGCTAGACCTAACATCCTGGATAATTTCTGTCTAGTCTCCAACCTTTGCTCTCTAGGGAAGGGGTGGAGAGGGTGGCTGGGCTTCAGCTCCAGAGAACCCTGGGGAAAGCATATTATCTAGGTCCATTTCAGTTGGGTTTTAGGCTGGGGTTCAGGATGGAAACAGCACTGTTTGTGGTTGCCAATGACCCATGGCTGAGCCGGGATGGGGGTGGTGCTTCCATCCTGGTGTTCCCTGATCTCTCACCAGCTTTTGACACCATCGATCATGGTATCCTATTGGGTTGGCTTCAAGGGCTGGGAGTGGGAGACACTGTTTTGCAGTGGTTCTCCTCCTTTTTCTGTGATTGGTTTCAATCAGTGTTGTGAGAGGTCATACCCATGACATGGCATGCCACAGGGCTTAATTCTCTCTCCCCTTTTGTTCAACATATATATGAAAGCACTGGGTGAGGTCATCATTGGTTTGGGCTCAGGTATCATAAATATGATGATGATACCCAATTATACATCTTGACCTCAGGCCAACCAGGTGATGCTGTCAAAGTCCTGACTGAGTGCCTGGAGGCTGTACAGGCCTGGATGGGGAGGAAGAGATTTAGGCTCAATCCTGACATGACTGAGTGACTTTGTTCAGTACTTTGGTTCTGGGGACATTCCATCTTTAGTCTTTAATGAGGTTGCACTTTCCCATGTGAGACTAGTGAACAATCTCTTGGTCCTCTTGGACTTACAGCTCCTGCTCAAAGAGCAGGTGACAGCTGTGGCCAAGAGGGCCTTTGTACAGGTTCATCTGGTGTGCCAGTGGGGACCATTCTTGGACTGCGAGACCTTTCAGACAATCACTTATTTCTTCATCACCTCTCAACTGGACTACTGTAATGTGCTCTATGGGGCTGCCCTTGAAGAACACTTGAAAGCTACAGCTGATCCACAATTCAATGGCATGGGCAGTGATGGGCATGTTGCAGAACGTTCACGTCTCTACTGCTTTTTCAGCTGCACTCACTGCCAGTTAGCTTCTGGGTGCAATTCAAGGTGTTGGTTATCACCTATAAATCCCTTTGTGCCATAGGGCTTGGCTACTTGAGGGACTGCCTATCTTCGTATGTTACTGCCCATCCAGTGAGATCAGCTAGAGTGGGCATCCTCTGGTACCTGTCAATTAACAAGTGTAACCTTGTGGGACCCAGGAACTGTGTCTTCTCAGTGATGGCTGCTGCCCTGTGGAATGACATCCCACAGTACTATTCCCACCCTTTTGATTTTCTACAAATTTTTAAAAACCTGGCTGTTCCCCCAAGCCTTGGTTAGGATGGTGGTTTTTAGTCCTGTCTTCCAGTCAACTATTAACTTTTTCTCTGATTATGTTGTTTTATTTTTAATGTTTTAAATGTAAACTGCCACAGAATCACTGTGGAATTAGATGGCCTCAGAATTGAAATAATAAATAAATAAAATTTAAAATTTAGATAAAAGGACTAGCATACTTCTTTCACTCTGAACATCACTGCAGTACAATCATTGCTTACCATTAAATCTTGGTATACATTCTTAGTCAAGAATACTGTAAGTAGTTAAAACCACTCTGTCCGAAAGATACTGTACTGTAATGATACAGTCATTATTTGTTTTAATCATTGTTTTTTGAACAAGCCACAATGGCTTGTTTCACACAAAATTAAACCATAAATCATACAGTACAGAACACAGTAGCAGAATTCACACATTACCCTAAGCCAAAACTGTGACTTATAAATCACATTGGCTAAATTCATTCATTATGCTATACCAAAATCAAAGAAACCACATTATGGTGGTGTAAAAGAGCAACCCAAGCCATATGTCATCAAAAGAAGAATCAGTACTGAGTGGTGGTATGGTTATTTTTGAATTCAGGTTCAAATCTCCACAGATCCATGCAGCTCATTTGTAACTTCGGGTCAATTAATAAAGTTCAAGTCATTCTACCTCACAGATTGTCCTGAACATGAAATATAGGAAAAGTGAATCTTGCCTCCGGCTACTTGGGTATAAGTGTAATGAGAAACTATTTTAAAAAATCTTAATGATTGTTGTGCACTTGAGTTTTATTTTGCATAATCTAATTCAAGAATTGTAACAGAATCCTGAATCTTACTTGTGTGAACACAGAGCAACTATAACTTGCTTCAAAAATATATTGAAGTTAAATAAGAATATACTCCTATTTTTGCAAACAGTCTGAAATCAAGATACCATCAAGGGTATATACTATATGTTTCTATGAGCAAGAATTACTTGAAATTCTAATGGTTAGTTTAAATGAGAGAGTCCTTGAAATCTGATGGTCGGTGAAAACCTTAAGGGAACATTTTCATATTAATAAGATTTTTTAAAAAATTAAGGCATGCAAAATGGTTTCAAAAATTCAAGCTGCATTTTGGTGAGCTTAGTTTTGTAAGAAAAGTATTTCCTTGGTTTTTGAAATAATAATGGCATTACTTTCAATGCATTTCCACAAAGTGCAGGTTCATTGCAAGTAACTTTCCTATAATCAAAAGCAAATATTTTGTTTCTTATTAGAAAATAATGAATGATTCTCCCCCAACTTCCAAACAGGAATAAATAACATTAGTTCAAAACTACCAGTAATGATTTGGGGGGTGGGGCATAAGAAGTCCTTTCCCATCTTGACGTTTTATGTTGCCTCTCTGTGCTCAGCAATAAGAACATGACCTACTGTATATTCTTCTTCAGACACCATTCAGTGGAAGTGGTCAAGTACTGTCACCCAATAACTCATTTTCTAATGGAGTGAGAGATGCCATCAGGGAAACAGGGACAGGAGATAGATGGCTGAGAAGAATAGCATATTCTCAAGTGAGAAATTTGAGGGGATCTAGCAGACCTTGGCTGTAAAAATCCAGATGACCATTGGAGGGAAGCAAAATATTTTCAGTATCTCTTTGCTATCTATTTATATTTTGGAGCCCACATCTGGAGCCCAAAACTAGGGCAAATGTTTAGTAGAGGTAAAGTAACCAAGCCATAGATAACCTAGCCCAGAACTAGGGCAAATGTTTAGTAGTGGATTTGTAACCAAGCCATAGATAAATGTTGCTAAGTATGGTTAGCTCAGTGAAGCTCACGGTTGACACACTAGCCATAATTCTGCAAATATGCCCCTTTCACGGTGTCACTTGACAATCCAATGACAGCTAAGAAGCCAGGAGCACTCCTTAACTGTAAATATGCTCCTTCTGAGGGAGCACAACTCCATTCAGAGAAAGCCACACCTCAACTCCAGAGTCCAGCTTATTTTTTTTTAACCAACAACACCTCTACTTTGTCTGTGTTTAGTTTCATCTTGTTCTCCCTCATCCAGCTCATTACTAGTGAGTTTAAGCACCATTCAAGAATACTCTTTGCTGCCTTGGAATTACAAGATAAGCAGCAATAGTGTCATGAGCATATTAATGGTACCCTACTACAAAGCTCCAAATGATCACCCCAGTGGTTTCAAGTAAATTTGAACAACATTGGGGACAAGATAGAAACTTGTGGAATACCATATATCAGAGTCCTAGGTGTTATACAGCAGTCCCCCAGCACCACCCTCTCTATATGATCCAACAGAGAAGACGAGAAACATTTCAAAACAGTACCCCTGAGGCCCAACCCAACAAGATGGCTCAGAAGGATACCATGATAAGTGCTATTGAAATGTACTGAAAATCCAGGAAAACTGGCAACGTTGCACCCCCTTCCATCTAGCTTCTGCCATAGGTCATAAACAAAAGGGACCAAAGGAAGCTAAGCACCCCATCCTGGACAAAATTCCAGGACAAAATAGGACCAGAAAATCAGTTTCATCCAGATACATCTGAAGTTACGATGCTGCCATTTTCTCAATCACATTACCCAAGAATGAAATATTTGAGACTGGCCTATAAATTGAGAAATCTTCTGGAAATGTTAATAAAAGAACCAGGAGAGTATTCTGTCATCAGATACTGTATATACTACGGCTTTGCAATCTGTTAATTCTGGATTAGTAGCAGATTTATAGTAGACTCATTTAAATTAATTGAATAATTTAATTTTCTTTGATTTCACTAGATTTAAAGGATGATTAAATAGGGTCTACTAGATCTGAGCTGCAAATATTCAGGCAGCCACTAGTTGGCAGCAAGGAGATACAGAAAACTCTTTGCTGCCATCTAGTACCACTCTGTATTTTTACAGCCTAGATCTGGGGTTCTTGATTCAATTCAGAACCAACCCTCTAGTTAGGTCATACACCATACTACAGCCAGACCAAAAGACATTGTGATGCAATGTATGAACCCAGCCATTGAATATAACTGCTTGGCTGGCTGTACAATCAAAATCAAGATAATTGTTAATGTAGATATGAAACTTTTAAAATAAAGGCAAGCAAAGTGTCAACAACTTTATGCCAGTAAGGCTCAACAATGAAATAAATGAAATAATGATCAAGGAGAGAATAGCCCTGTATTTATGTCAGCTAGTAATTTCCCTTGATTGCACCTGTCTGGAATCATGACTTCCAGATTGATTTGAAAAGGAACAGCTCTTCTCTTTTTAGAAAATAAACACTAAACTGAACTTTGAAAATGAGTAGTCTAGTTCTCTCCATTACAGGTACATACGTGCTCCATTATGGGCACATTACTTCATGAGCAAAGTGGCTTTTAATTCTTGTAACAAGCTAAAAGTCTCCTGCCCTTCTAGGCTATCTGTATTCTGAAGTACCCAATACTTTAACTACAAGGTTTGGCCCATCCTTCTCCATAACGTTTATGTGAGTGAAAAATCAGAAAAGGGTCAATCACAAAGGCAGCTATAGAGATGTTTTTCATCTCTAGGAACAGCAGGATGCTAATGGTAGAGTTAAGAAGACCAAAAAAAAATCCATTGATTTGTTGACAGAGGCCTCGCAGCTGTCACAGTAAAACACGGTTCTTTTGCACTTAATCAATGTCAGCCTCCAACCAAATCGTTTTGTAGCCTAGATGAAAAGCAATCAAGAGGAACATCTTCATAAGCATGAAGTCTGCTAGATGGAGTTCAATGAAGTGTGTCGTTAAGCTTAGGCACTTCAAGTGTGATACATGACCCGCAAGCTAATTGGAATCCTTTAACCCTTTCAAAGGTTGTAACAATTGCTGGCCTTTAAAAAAAAAAGAACAAGGAAAAAGAAAGAATGAGTAAGAGAAGCCATGATACTGGGGGGAAACAAAGATTAGATTCCTATCTCAGTCCATGACTTTAAAAGGATATTATGTATCAACACAAACACAACGTTTATCTTCTTTGGAAAAGCTGAGCTGTTCTTGTTAATTATTAAGCCAGTCTCAAAAAGTGAGGATATATACACAAATACCTACATACACATAATATATCTCTCCCTCAGTCCTATACACACAAACAGTTCTAAATGATGCTTTCATTCGCAGCTCTTAAAGCAAGTTGGAGGAGACAGAATATGTTGGAGACGGGAAATCCTTTTCTTTATTGTTTCTTAAGGGTAAGTCCAAATAATTGTATTATATTTGTCTGGCAAGGAAATTAAAATTTAGATTTTTTTTAAACAAGTAATTGGTCTGCTTTCTAATTCTACTGAGCCAAGCACAAGCTGCAAAAAGGTTACTGTTAAAATAATATCATACAAATAGAAGACTAAGCCAATAAATCTGTCTAATTCAATTTCTTGTGGGGTAGGGATCACATGAAATGACTTCATCAAACTGCTTCATCTTATGTACCACCCTGTAAAAAAAGGTAAAGGTTCCCCCCGCACATTTGTGCAGTCGTGTCCGGCTCTAGGGGCAGGTGCTCATCTCCGTTTGTTAGCCGAAGAGCCAGCGTTGTCCGAAGACGCTTCCACGGTCATGTGGCCGGCATGACACACGCGGAACGCTGTTACCATCCCACCGAAGTGGTACCTATTAATCTACTTGCATTTGCATGCTTTCAAATTGCTAGGTTGGCAAGAGCTGGAGCTAGTGCGGGAGCTCTACCACCCTGTATGCACAGATAAATAGGATCCCTATAACGAAACCTGCGTTCTGACTTTACCTTCTGCCCCACTCCTAAATGTGTACAAATGATTTGTTGGTTTTGTTCAGCTTATGCTAGCATTTGGAATGGATTGATCCTTATTAGTATTACATCCAGTGATGGCCCCATTATGAAGCAGGGTGATACGGCTGTTTCTGACAGCTGATTTAGAGTCACAGGAGAGAACAGTATCTTGTTAGTCGCTTAACTGATTTTTTGGTCTCCTTTACTCCCCAGAAGAGAAGCTTCTGGAGGTCTACTGCCTGTGTCAAAACAGTAAACTGACTTCCTCAAGTATTTGATGCTCATATGGGAGGTACCATTTGCTGCTCCACTTCAGGCAAGAAAGGTGTTATAGGGCACTTTCATACAGCCACCAGCTATGCCACACTTTCCCTGGGCTGCAATGTTATCTGGTGCAATAACTGTCCTCCCACGGGCTTTGCTAGATTGGATGAGAAATGAGAAGCCTCCTCAGTTCCGTTCCTATGTTCCTTTACCCTTGGATGGGTTTAGGGAGGCTAAGGCTCACCTTCAGTTGCTCCTGAAGAAGGGAGGGGGGTTGGCAAGGGGCTGTACTTCTTTGCTACCAGGCAGGAGGAGACAAATCCCATGTGCCAGAAGGCAGGATGAAGCAGGAGTTCTTGCTAAGACATAATGCCCCACCTTTAGCTTTAGATAAAACTCTTGAAAAATGACTTTGTTTCATTTCTCCAGGGTAGAAACCAAGTTGGTAGTTGATTGCCTTAGCTTCCCAACCCCTAGTCAAGCCCCTAGCGGTATCCACAGGGGGCATGAAAATTAGCAAGATGGCAGACAGAGTATTATGATTCAAGCCCCACCTCTTTCTTACACACATCCACATCAGTGAACACACAAAAGAGGTGGGGATTGCATCACAGCACTCTGTCTACCATCTTGCAGATTTTGACTTTCCCCACATGGATGCCACTGCAAGCCCTACAACATCCTCGGGATGTGGGGTGGTGAATGAGTCCTTATGTTGATGCTTAGGCATTTGTTCTCTCATGAAACATATCTGCATAAAACTGACTTGTATAAAACTTTGTACCGCCTCTGAAAGAAAGAGCAAGGCATACATACAACAAAACTGAACTGTATTTATTTAATCAATCTGCAGGAGGAACCTGCTGCAAGTATACGTAAATTCTTCTTAAGTGTTATAAGGACTTCCTCAGGTAGCCATACTACACTGGAAGCCTCTGTTGTGAAGGACTCTTTTTTTTGGCTTGTTTATCTCCCATCTAATTGTGTGCTATCTGAAATGCTGGACTGAAATTTCAGAGGGAGATAGCAATTATTACATAGAAATAGGCTGCAACAGATGGGTAATAAAGAGATCAACATTTGTGCTAGTTGCTTTACTATGCTCATTTGAGTATATTTGGCAAAAACTTAACTCAGCCTAGTAGGATTCCACATCTTACAGTCAGATAACCAATCAATGAAGTACTTGGCTAGCAAACTTGGTTTTGTTCTTGGTTATTCCCTCCTTTCCTCACCTCCTTTGCTCCTTTCTCTTTCCAAATCCCTTTGCTGCTGCCAGTTTAATCCTGATTACCTCTTCTCCTCTCCTCCCCACCACAGGACAGTGGTCCCCTAAATGTACAGTTCAGAATGACTCAACCAGTGGAAATCCCCATTTCCTACTTCTTAGGTTCGCGTATAGCTAATCAAAGCATCAAACTACACTGTCTCTGTATTTTCATGGATTTCATGCTATTATGCAATCATGCTGTTTCAAATATGAATAAATATTTAAGCGTAAATGTCAGGCTTTTGAATCTGAAACTCAAGGAACAAGGTATAAATGACTGGGTATTTATTTTGTAGTTAACAAAAGTAATAACAAAAAAGTTCTCTATATTTTATATGCTGCAGAATCCACAGAATGTCATTCAATTAAGTATTTCAAGTAGCTTAAAAATGTTAGTGTGTATTGAGACCATACTCTGATGATGTTACATGGTAGTCAGCCACAAAAGCAGAACATTTTTTCCTAGACTTTTCTACTCAGATTGAGGAAAGATAATTTGCTATAGAGATTCTTTCAAAGGAGGAGAGGATAGTAGAGAAATTCTCATGGGTGGAGCTGGGTGTTTTTGTGCTTCTGTAGATGCAAGCTAGCCAAGGGTTAGGTGTGCCTTTCATGGCACAGTTCAGGACTCCGCAGCCTCCTTAATGCGTCAATTAAATTCCAAAGAAATTTTATGACTGAGGCATTAAAGGCATTGGGTCAGCCCAATGCTGGGCAGTGGACAAGAACCCTCGCCTTGAGCTGCCCTCCTTTGCAATCTGCCATCTCAGCAGTCTACTAGCCGATCCTCGAAATTTTCATGTTTTAATTTTCACAATTGGCTTATCCGTGGGTGGCGCATTTCTCATGGTATTTTGATTAAAAATCTGAGGGTCGGTTCATCCATGGATGGGCTTATCCATGAGTAAATATAGGCACTTTAAAATATATATTACTGTATATACTCATGGATAAGCCCATCCATGCATAAGCCAAACCCAATTTGGGGGGTATATTTTGGAACCTAAAATTCTTGGCTTATTGTTGAATAGATATGGTATGTATGTCTCTATTTTAGACAGGTCTTCCAGTCTTTTGAAAGACTATTGAACACTTGTTTAATAACAAATCTAGTGGTTTTACATCAATATACCAGTATATATTAGGGACCCATGTCATGCCTGAACAGTGCTTTACAAAGTAAGGATCAGGCATGACATGGGCAGGTAAACCCATGTACGTGTGTGCCTGTAGCTCCTGCAGCCCACATCAAAATGGCCAGGGAGGACAGTGTTTAGTGACTGAAGGGGAAGGGGCATCAGTATCATCTGGCTAATAGGAGATCAGCAAATAGTGGCTGAGATGTTGGAGATTGTTTGTACTCCAAAACTTGTGCTTAAGGAAGATAGAAAACACTGTGAAAAACTGGAAAAGCCAAGGAAGAATTTAGGCTGCCTCCATAGTGGACTGGTGGTGAGGCAAAGGCTGCTCTATATGAACATGTCCTTTAAAAATGGTTAGTAAACCATGTCTAAACTGTGGTTCGCCAGCAGTGCACAAGCATGAATTTATCCACTGTTGAACAAATGTGAGAAATAAGGGGGAAGACCTCTGTTACAAAGAGGCCACTCAGTATTTGTAAACTGTGTGTAATAACTGCTATTTCTGAGTTACAAATAAGATTTAATTCCTAAAGTTTTAAGTCTCTGGGAAGGTTTAGTCCAGTTCATGACTGCCTTAAGGGAGCCTCTCTCTTCCTAATGGTAGGGACAATCCTGAAAACAACCAATAAAGAATTAATATAACATTCCTCTGTTCCTTGACAAAATCCTGGAATCTGTTCATCCACTGTTACATTTTAGTTATCTGGGATTTCCACTGCTCCCTTCTCATCAGCATGCACAATGCATTCCCAGATCTACTCCAGAAGGTCCTCTAACTCTCTTGATAATACCTAGAGAGCATTTAGTGAGTAACAGATTGAAAGAATCCATAAATCCAAAGGCTAAAATATTTTACAACAAATTAATTGGTCCAGTTTATATAATATACTGTGAAAAGTTTTTATTTACAGTTTATATATACTGGGAAAAGGTCTTGATAGTCCCCAAATATGCATTCCAATCAACAAATGTCATCATGAGTCACACTCATTGTGGTGATTCAAAATAGGTTCAGAAATGTCTATGTGTAACAGAAAGACAGATTTAGAAATACCTTATTTTGAGATGCACTTTGTTAAATAAATATAAATGAAAATTTGTATACCTCTTTATTGCTATTACAGATTTTTGTAGAATAAAGCAAATTCCATGCCAATATGACCTGGATGAAAAATCGATTGATGCCCCATCCCCGCTTCAAGGTCTATTTCAAAGAAAGAAAATTAAATATGTCTTTCAATTTCCAGGGAGGGAAAAAGAACGAGAGAGATTGCTTGCTAATTCTTATATTTGCAGGTAATATATTTTATTTGGCAACACAAGAATATCCCAAAGAATGAGCTGGTCTGCTTGCGTGGATTGCAGAAAATATAGTGCAAACCAGAGCTAAGTCAAGTCAAGGGCAATGACAACACTAATATTGCAGATTTTACTTCAGTTGCAAATCAATACAAACGTCAAGAGACAAGCTAAAATTGCCACTAGTGTGTGAAGGAGACATTAAACACTGACTGGAGTGAAACTTCTGCCGAATGAGCTTTTCCTTAAGCGCTGAGCTTACCTTATAATAAATCTGTTTGGGACAGTTCAGATAAATAGCCCTCACTACATCCAATACCAATAAACCTCCAGTAAAGTTACTTGTTATCTTCTGCCCTTTTTTGCACCTTCAGATATAATAAACAAATGGTACCTTTTAAAATTGCAAAGCAAATCTTGCCCTTGGAGCAAAAGAGATATACAGTAGGTAGCCAAAGGGAGCTAATTTGGAAAATGCTTCCATTGGCAGATTAGAAAAGAAATGACTGTAGGGTTGGCCATGGAACTCTTCTGTTTCATCTCCTCTGGGCATCTCTAGGACAACACCTGCATTTTAGAAAAGGAACCAAAACAATCTGTTTCCATCGGTATCTAAAGGTGTCTGAAATGAGAAATTCATGATAAATATTTCTTGCTTGCCTTTCAATGGATTGTATCTCCGCACTACCACTGCCGCCAATTAGTTTCATCCCTAGAATCAAAAGACACGATGTAATGATATGTGGGAATGACCTTGGGAGACAGGGGGAAGAGCCACAGCCAGGGCAATGGTTGGATAAGCAGCAGCTTAGCCTGCAGCAGGAATGTGGGGATGGCAAACATCTCAGAAGGGACCCTCCCTAGTTTCTTGGGCTGTAAAAGCGACAAGAGAGAAGTTTACTTTCAGACTTGCAACATTCTGCTAATTTAACCTTACAATAAAGTAGATCTAGTTCTTCTGAGTATGCTTCTTGTCTGGACTACCTCACAAGGCTGACACACATTGAGGAGTTATCGTTTATATCAGCCCATTCTAAGACACCTTTCTACGATGTTCAAATGGTATTATTCATGGAAGCACAATAACAATGAGGCCACCAAATATGTCACCTGTTCGTTATGAATACGACTGAAAAAGATAAATGAAATATCAAAACCTGTGATTCATAAATGAGAGACAGTTTAATCAAATCAGCACATCTGATACTTCATTAAGCAATTTGCTAGATTTTCTTAATTGCTTTCTATAAATATTGCAAGATTGGCAAAACGGTTCTCTTTGAAGAGAAGTGCCAAGCTGAATTGTACAGCAGAATTTTCAGTTTGGTTCTCAGTATGATCGTGCATCTTACTCAGACCCCCACTCCCACCCCCAAAGATTAACTTTCTCTGGTAGATGTGGAATGGATTATTGCCTGAAAATAAATAAATAAAGGAGCTGTTTGTCAGTTTAATTAGCTCATTAATTTACATTTGCATGTGAATACATACAAATATTTTAGCATTCTGAATAAGAAGTGGTCTGGTATAAAACATTTAATCTCTTTCCAAGCCTACACTCAGATAGTTAATTCCTTCACAGGTCCATATTCAACCAAATATATTATGCCACCAGTACTCTTTCTCCTCTGGACAAGAAAGCCTTTACAAACAATGTGTGTAGGTGAGTGACAAAGGGAGCTTTATTGATGAATATAGCCTATTGAACTTTGTTTTGAAATGGGGTTATGAAATGGGAATGGCTTTGAACTCTCAATGCCAGCTTTGAAATACAACCCTAATTAGCTTTGAAGGGCACTTGATTGGCTTTGGAATTAGGGTGCCACCTTTGAAATCTAAAACGCAGTTTAAAACCTTTGAAATCTAAACCATACAAAATGAGTCTGTTCAGAAGGGAAGAACTCATCTTGGTCGAATCTGGTGTAAGGTTGGTGATTTCGCCTCTCTGTGGAAAGGATCAGTTTTGGCTGGTGTTTCAGTGTTGTTGTGCTGTATTCCAGAATAAGGGGAAAAATATCTGAGAGGAAGAAAAAAGTAGAGAGCTGTCCTAGTTAATAGAAATATATTTTTAAAAGCAATAAATTAATAAATTAAAATCAGTTAACATTATAGTTTTCATTAATAGGAAGGGTGTGTGTGGTTTTTTGTAACCACAGTTGATTATTAATTAATTAATTAAGTCCATTGTCATAGAGATTAATTAAAATATATCTATGTCTTTAAACTTTGGCAGCCTATCTTAACTGTAAAGACCATCTCAATTCTTTTCTGTTCTTCGAAGACAAACCACAAACAAACCTATTTCTCAAAGCATACTATCAACTCCTAGAGACACAGCTGAGTATTAGGTTAATATTTGTTTCTTACCAAACAGTATCAGGTATATTTGTGTGGCCTTTTTCTGTTTCACAACTTTAATCTCAATATTTGGAATGCTACAGTTAATTCTCACTGAACTTTGTCAAACCTGGGTAACTTGCTTTCTAAATCCTCATACACCAGTGAGGATGTGCTACACACATAAAATAAGCTTTCTCTTCTCCTTGAAACACAGCTGAAGTCACTGAAAACTGAATCTGTCTCTGCATTTTTCTGCCTCATTTCCATTCCTTGATGTAACATCAGCACATAGAATTTAGTAATCCTTGATTGTTAGATGTATTAACTGATAATCTGATCATATTTTGCATTTTAAAATTTAGTATTAGTATTAGACCCCTAAATTAGGGTCATGAATCAGGGTCATTAAAAAGAATATGGAAGAAATGATAGTAGAATTACCAGTGTCTGCTTATCAATACATTCTTCATTAACATCTTACCTCCTGGGCCATATTCAATGTCATGCAGTAGCTTCTCCTTGTATAACAGGAGCGCCTCTTACTCTTCCCACCCCATACCTACCAGATCTGCTCTATATAATCTTCTGAACCACTGGAGCATTTGGGAGCCAGGCAGAAATATAGAGAAAAGGTGAATCCCTCAGAGCTATTTATTCTACCAGAAGGCAGATACAGTTGGATGCAGTCTCTGATAACAATGTGCAAGGATCTAATCTGAGCAGGTGTTTTGTTAAGGGGGCCTTGTGAGCAATCAGTAATGACATTAAGCACTGCATGTGTTACACCACCGGTTCTGTAATCCTTTCAAGAGAGTTTGCAGGCACATCTCTCTGCCCTGGACATTCCACCCCAGCACACTTTTTTTTTAAAAAAAAAAAAAGTCCTCTCTGCTACTGCCTTGTATTTTTTTTTAATATATTTTATTGAATTTTAAATATACATAGATAAAAGGTTGAAAAGGAAAAAGAAATAGAAATACAAATCAAAGAAAGAAAGAAAAAAGTGTAGTAAAGTAACTAGAAAAAGAGAAAGATGAAACATAGAAATTAGAACTTCCGATTTATCTCTGGTCATAGTGATTTAAAAAATAGTCTCTTACATGCTAGGTCTATATATAACATTGTAGAACATTTCCTGTCTAATATATCAATTTATGTATATTTTAATCTTCAAAACCCCATATAAGCTTTACCCCTCCTGCATTTTGTAAATAGTCCACTAATGGTTTCCACTCTTTAAGAAAATAATAATTTGTATTTTCTTTTAATAAACATGTCAATTTATCGTTTTCTGCCATTTCCATTACTTTTAACATCCAGTCCTGTATTGTAGGTATAATCTGGTTTTCCAATTTTGTGCATATATAAGTCTTGCTGCTGTAACCATATATTGCATAATTCTTGTAAATTTCTTTCCTATTTGTTCTTCTGTTATTCCCAATAAAAATAATTCTGGTTTATATGGAACTTGAATTTGTAAAATATTTTGCATCAATGAATGTATCTGAGTCCAAAATTTCTTAGCAATCTCACAAGTCCACCACATATGATAAAATGACCCCTCTTTTTTTTTTACATTTCCAACATAAGTTGGGTACATTCCCGTACATTTTAGCTAACTTTTGTGGGGTCATATACCATCTGTACATCATTTTGTAGAAATTTTCCTTCAAATTATAACACAGAGTAAATTTTAATCCTTTAGTCCACATATCTTCCCATTGTTGCATTTGAATATTATGACCAATATTTTTTGCCCATTTAATCATACAATCTTTAACTTGTTCCTCTACCATTTCACCTTTTAACAATAATTTATACATTTTGGCAATTAAATGGTCATCTGTCTCACATAGTTGTATCTCAAATTCCGATTTATTTTGTTCAAATTCAAGGTCTTTTTTGTCTGATTTAAATTTTTCTACAAGTTGCATATATGAAAGCCATTGGAAAGTATATCCTTCAGAAGCCAATTCTTCTTTTGATTTAGTTTTATATTGTCCTTGTTCTTTTTTTAAAAGATCTTTGTAAGTCAACCATTTATCTTTAACTCTTACTTCTGTTCTATAAAATGCTTCTTGTGTAGAAATCCATAAAGGTCTTTTGTAACATAAAATTAATTTATATTTATTCCAAATTCTTAATAAAGATCTTCTAATATAATGATTTTTAAAATCCACATTAACTTTCACTTTGTCGTACCACAAATATCCATGCCATCCGTATCTTAATTCATGTCCCTCCAAATTCAATAATTTTTCATTTTTCAAAACTATCCATTCTTTTATCCATACCAAACAGCAAGCAGCATAATATAATTTCAGATCCGGTAAACCCAGTCCACTTCTTTCCTTTGAATCTTGCAAGACTTTATATTTTATCCTTGGTTTTTTCCCTTGCCACTGCTACTGCCTTGTAGATGTGCAACTTTCCTTTGATGCCGCTGATATTTGGAGAAGGCCATGTTAGCATGTAGGCAGAAAAATAGGAGAACAACTGCCTGTTTAACTATTTGGACTCCAAGTCTTTTGGGATTTGGGACTGCCCAGAGTTCCCTTGTGGGGAGATGGAGCGGTATATAAATTGAAATATAAATAAATAAATAAATAAATAAAATTTTAAAGGTAAGATCAAGACTTTAAAGCAGTGGGCAACCAAGGAATTTTTTTAAAAAAAACCCTGCAAGGTATGCTCTGAATAAGCAGTGCCAGTTAAGCCTCTGGCTGCCATTGCCTGCTTAAATAAATATTTTTGTGTGTTTTTAAGGGCAGCAGATTATAATGCAGGGATCAGATACCTTCCTTGGCACCCAGCTGGTTCCCTGTGCAAGACTTTTAAAAATATATCTTCAATTAATTCTTGAAAAAAATAAAACTAATTGCCAATGTAGAATAGCATCTTTATTTCCAGGAATGTATCTGCGACCCTCTTCAGTAAGATTCCTTACTCTTGGGATTCATTATTTATTTTACTCCTATGCTTTTACCCACCCTTCCAGACGGTGTATATCTAGAACTGATCATAGGTCTCTGCAGCAGGACTTCCCACTAGTGCAGAGCTTTCCAAACTTTTCATGTTGGTGACACACTTTTTAGACATGCATCATTTCGCGACACACTCTTACAGCAGGGCACAAGGCAGGCACTAGGACCTGCGCAGAATCACAGCAGGTTTGGAGGCAGCAAGGCACAAGGCAGGCACTAGGACCTGCGTGGAATCCTGGCAGGGCTCGGAGGCAGCAGCAGCCGCGACACACCCATACACTGCAGCTGACACACTAAGGTGTCCCGACACACAGTTTGGAGAGCTCTGCACTAGTGCTTATAGTTCACCCAACCATTGCTGAGATGATACAAAGCCTGTCCTTGTTACTGTCGTATCAGCACAGTGATGGCCGAGTGACTCTAGAAGATTGTGTGAGTAATTGGTAGGGAAATTGTCTGTATTTCCTCACTCCTTCACCATTTCTCCAATACTCTGGAACCTTTTTACAACATTTTCATTGTGAAATCTTTTAGAAGCATCCCTTTGACCCTAGAGGATTCATCCTGCATCCCCTTGGAGTGATGGTCTTATTATGCAAAAGACTCATTCTTTAAAGCAGCAGATGGGCCATCAGTCTGAGAGTGGATTGAATTTTCAACTTTACCTCTTTCAGCTTCTTTAGGTTAGCTACTTACAAAGAACAAACTCATCTTCAGAGAGCTAGAAGCTCATTGCCATAAGCAAGCACCCATAACTTCTGTCCAGCAGGTTGATAATGTTTGTTTCAGAAAGATCCAGATGTTGGGAAGTTATCCTCAAATAAATATAGCCTTTGTTGATCCCCATAGCTTCAGTGCCTGGTTTGGAATCTTAATTACTGTTAAATTTCAGCAAGGCAAAGAATGAGATTTTAAAATTCAGGTTGCTAGATGTGAAAAACATTTCCATAGGTTTAGCCTGATTAGGTCTGTGTGCTTACACAGAGCAAAACAGCCGTTCTGCCACACTAATATGATATGGTTTCAGCATTACTAATTCTGACAGCAAGCTTATAAGCAGTGTTCAAAGATCTAGTCCTAAATATATTCATTAATTTACATTCCACCACCCTATTTTATGCTTTGCATTTTTTAAAAAAAAGACATGTTAAACTCTAAAACGAATGGATTACTGAAGGAAAAAGAAATGCTTTCACTGCTAAAGTCAAATCTATGTAGTTTTTTATTTTTCAAAAGGGCAGGGTTGACTTTAAAACTGATTGATGTTTTGATCACATTCTGTCCAAGGACAGATTAAGCCTTGTCACAGAACCTGAAAATATTTTTAAAAAGAGTAAGAGAGAGCACACAAATCTAGAATTACAGTATATATTATAACAAATGCATTCAGGTTTTACACATCCATTGTGTGTTCTACTTTATTAAATATTCACAAAAATGATTGCTTGTATATTCTTTATAGACAGCTCTGGACATTTTTCTTGTTGCATGGAGAAGAGATTGGAACCTTAGGGGGAAAAATATTTGAAGTGCTCCAGATTCTGCAAGACAAGGTCTTTCTACCTAATGCTCGTATCTGGACTGAAGTGAGCTTACCTCCAATCTGACATGGATAGGATCACATTGTTAATGTTCTTTCACAAACTCTTAAACTAGCCGTAACTGTCCTCTGAAGGACTCCTAGAGACCAACCAATGTTATTATCCAATTAAATATGACAGAGGGAAAATGATTAAATACATGAGAATGATAGTAGCAATTGCATTTAATTTTAATTAGATGTAAATTCAGTGAAATCATATTTTAATCAAGCTCACCAACTACTTTTGAAATCAGCCCCAGCATGCAATTCAACTATCATGTATAGCCTCATGCTGGATAAAAATTATGCACCTTGCCTTAAATGTTGCAGTTTTTTTCTATTAAGAATTGTGTTGTCCAAAAAGTACCTTAAATATTTCATATATGCAAAATGCAGAAAATAAAACTCTAGTGTCTAGACCAATGTTTTTCAAACTTGGCAACTTTAAGATGTGTGGACTTCAACTCCTGGAATTCCCCAGCTCCAGGAGAATTAAAAACTTCTTAAAGTTACCAAGTTTGAAAAACACTGGTCTAGAAAAATAAAATTCTTGCTTTGTTTGGATTGGAGACTGTTGAAGTGACATGAACAGGTATCAGGACTTTCCTGGTAATTTCAGTCATTAAGATAAAATCACATCAGTTATTTAGCATTTTCATAACTGTAAATTCTGTAAATTTCAGCACTTTGCTCTTATGTTATTGTTTTTTTAAAAAAAACTGCCTTTTTTAGTTGTAGGCCATTAAGATAAAATCACATAAGGTATTTAGCATTTTCATAGCTATGAACCTGCATAAGTGCTCATATATGAAATTTTGTGAGATAAGTTGGCTTAGGCAAGTAAAAAATGTTAAAGAGCTGTTGGTAACCAAATGCTCCAATTTCTGAAATTCTATGAATTTCAGGTTTGGATAAATATAGTACATCTATATTTTCTTAAAATGGCTTCCAACATTTGCCTTGATTTACTAAAACACAGGGCTTCTCAGGTATTCTTTTAGAGATAACTATGCTAAAATTATGTGTGTTCTGACCCTCCGAGCTCAGACCTAGGTCCTAGACAGCACACTCGTGGGGGCCCTGGTTTCCGGCTGCTTCTTCTTAATGCCAGGTCAGTTAATAACAAGGCCCCCCTCATATGTGATTTGATCACGGAGGAGGGGACAGACTTGGCATGTATTACCAAAATCTGGCTGGGCCTGGAAGGAGGGGTGCCCCTTCCGGAGATGTGCCCAGCCGGGTTTCGAGTATAGCACCAGCTGAGATTCCAGGGCAGGGGAGGAGGGGTGGCTGTTGTGATCTGGGAATCTCTAGTGGCCTTCAGGGACACTGCTCCACAAGTAGCCAGTTGTGAGACCCTGTTTTTCAAGTTGGATGACCCAGAGCAGTTGGGAGTGTTGCTACTGTACCAGCCTCCCTGCTGCATAGCAACCTCCCTGCCTGAGCTGTTGGAGGCCATCTCGCGGTAGGCTGCAGAGTTTCCCAGACTTATGAATCTGGGGGACTTCAATTTGCTGTCCCTAGGGCGTACCTCAGAGGCGGCTTGGGAGTTCATGGCCACCATGGTGGCCATGGGCCTGTCTCAGATTATTCAGGACCTGACTCAAGACAGTAGTCTCACACCAGATTTAGTTTTCTTGTTGGAGCAGTGGCAATGTGATCTGAAGGGACAGTTACATCTATCCCCTTTGTCATGGTCAGATCATGCCCTAGTGACCTTGAGATTCTCCTATGCCACCCCCCTCCACAGGGAGGCTGGACCCATTCGATTGGTCCACCACAGGCGACTGATGGACCCAGTAGGGTTCCAGAGGGAGCTAGGGGTTATACCCAAGGATCTGCTGCATGGTCCAGCGGAGGCCCTGGCTGCTGCCTAGAATAGGGAGGCGGCCGGGGCCTTGGACAGGATTGCACCTGTGTGACCTCCCTTGGCCCATTGAACCCGACACTCCCCATGGTTTATGGAGGAGCTAAGGGTTCTGAAGAGGATGAAGAGACGTCTAGAGCACTGCTGGAGGAAGATAAAGAATGAAGCTGACTGAACACAAGCTAGAGCCATGGTTAAGGCCTACCTTGTGGTGGTAGAGTGGCAAAATGTCAGTATTTCTCCACTCTTATTGCATCCACAGAATGCCACCCAGCGGCCCTGTTTAAGATCACCCGATCCCTTCTGTGGAAGGGGGGTTCAGAATTCCATTTACAGGGCCATGCTGAGGAGTTTTCTGGGCATCTGCAGGATAAAATCACTCGGATTCGCTCCAAGTTGGACTCCAAGCGTGAGATGGGGTCTGGGGAGATGCCTGGGGTACGTCATACCCCAGGTCAACTCACCTGGGGTAAGTTATCTGGGAACAGTTTGATCCTGTTGGACCTGAGGAAGTGGATAGGATCCTCCGGACTGTAACTGCCACCACTTGCCAATTAGATCCACATCCCTCCTGGCTGTGAAGGCAGCTTGGGAGGTGACATGTGGTTGGGTCCAGACAATGGTTAATACATCCTTGTGAGAGGGGGTGTTCCCGGCTGCCTTTAAAGAGGCACTGGTACACCCCTTCCTCAAGAAACCATCGCTGGACCCTACTGTACTGGACAATTTTTGTCCAGTCTCCCATCTCCCCTTTTTGGGGAAGGTGGTTGAGAAAGTGGTGGCGTTGCAGCTCCAGAGGATTCTGGATGAAATGGATTATCTAGACCCCTTCCAGTCAGGTTTCAGGCCTGGATATGGGACAGAAATGGCATTGGTCGCACTTTTGGGGTGATTCAGGGAGTTGGGGGTGGGTGGTGCAGTTTTGCGCTGCTTCACCTCCTTCCTCCAGGGCCGGTCCCAATTGGTGTTGATAGGGGGCGAGAGATTGAGCCCACAGCCCCTCCTTTATGGGGTGCCGCAGGGTTCGGTACTCTCTCCGCTCCTTTTTAACATCTACATGAAACCGCTGGGTGAGATCATCTGTCTCCACGGGATGAGGTATCATCAATATGCTGATGATACTTAATTATACAACTCCATCCTGGGGGAAGTAAGTGATGCCATGACTGTCCTCTCTAGGTGCCTGCAGGCTGTGGGGGTCAGGATGGGGAACAACGGGCTTCAGCTGTTCACTCTGTAAGATGGAGTGGCTGTGGGTTAATGGCCCCCCTTTATCCAGGAACTTGACATCTTTAATTCTGGATGGGGTTACACTGCCCCAGACAGACCCAGTGCGGAATCTGGGGGTCCTCCTGGACTCACGACTCCTGCTCAAAGAGCAGGTGGCAGTTGTGGCCAGGTGGGCCTTTGCTCAACTTCATGTTGTGTGCCAGTTATGCCCTTTCCTGGATCAAGAGGCCCTTCGAACTGTCACTCATGCCCTAGTCATCTCCCACATAGACTATTGTAATGTGCTCTACATGGGGCTACCTCTGAAGGGTGTCTGAAAGCTACAACTGATCCAGAATGCGGCTGCGCAGATGATTCTAGGTGCTCCAAGATCGGCACATGTAACACCTTTGTTGCACATGCTGCACTGGGTTCCAGTCTGCTTCTGGGTCCAATTCAAGGTGTTCGTTATTACCTTTAAAGCCCTACATGACATGGGTCCAGGTTACCTGAGGGACCGTCTCATCCCCATTACATCGACCTGCCCCACCCGGTCATGCAGAGAAGGCAAGCTATGGACCCCATCTGCAAGAGAATTCCATCTGACGGGGTCCAGGAATTGGGCCTTCTCTGCAGCAGTGCCCGTCCTTTGGAACATTTTTCCCCCGGAGGTGAGGCAAGCCCCCTCTCTCCTGGACTTCTGTAAAAAACTGAAGACCTGGTTTTGCCATTGGGCCTGGGGTGGGGAAGGGAATAGTAATTCTTGGGGATGGCTGATGCCCCAGACCGGCTCTTTATACACTGTAGTAGAACTTACCACCATCTGGATTTTATTGTATTTTATATTTTCATTTTCTATTGTATTATTGATAGTTTTGTATTGAGTTTTAAATTTTGTTTTTATTGTAAACCACTCAGGGTCCCTCCTTGAGAGGGAGATGGGTGGTGATAAAAATTTGATAAATAAAATAAAAATAAAATAAAATAATAAAAACAGTGTTTTTGATGTATGATTGAATACAATAATTCTGCCTATGAATCCTTTAACCTATTTGCTTTGGATAATAACATTTATTATAATGTTGTTGGCCTCATTTGCAAAACCTGACTTTTTTTTCTACCTACATTCTCAACAACCTCCTAAGCTATCTTCATGTCTTCAAAGCAAAGTTCAAACTTTATTATTATTTTTATTAATGCAATCTGGAAAACCTGCATTTGTTGATGTTTCTTCATTTCCTTATTAAGAGGATTCTGTATTCAGATGTATCCAGACTTATGCATAATTTTGTATATATCTTTGCCCAACATGTACTACTTTTTGGAATATTTTATTCTGAAAATAAGAGAGGTCAGCAGATATCTCACTGTTCTCTCTGACCAAGACATGGAATAATATACTGTGTCTTGGTGGGTTATGCAGTTTTGCTCCCATTACAATCCATATTGGATCTCTTTTACATTCATCATAAAGTCTAAGAAAAGTGAGAGTTCATGTAGGTTGTTGGCACGATGATGATGATATACCCATCAGTTTTCACTACTGCGGCCATCATAGCCGTATTAATAGAAGTAGAACTCAGTGGGACATTTTGAGTCTCAGACTCTAAGTCTGTGTTAATAATGAACAGTTCTGGCTCTGGGGATGCAGTTCTCAAAATAAACCTTCCCTGCTGTGTTTTTCTTGAAGACATGGACATTTTATATCTTCTTTCTCCCTTGTATTTCAATGACGTGTCAGACAATGTAATCTGGATCTAAAGCCTGGCACATCTAAAAAACAAACCCCAATGATACCAAACCACTGTCTGGGTTAAGAATTTGGATCCAAACCAAAACGTTTCTGTTCTCTAGCTATTAGTGAACCCAGCTAACTGCTGGGAAAGTCTATTGCTCAAAAGATAGAGGGAAAGAGCACCTGCTTTCTCACGCATCTCAATAAAAATGCAAGGCAGCATATGCAGAAACTGTGCGGAAGCGCCATTCACATGGTAATTCCTTTGTATCTGAATAATTTCTTTTCAGGTGCCTTGGTGAATACCAAGCTAGAGAGAGGATTTTGATCATTCTGCTTCTTAAGTTTGTTCATGGCCATGTTTAGTGTCTAGCTGGTTTTGAAGATCAAACACCACTCCTTTGTCTGGGTACTCAAAAATAAAATGTTGAGTTGCTGGTTCCAGTCCAAATCAAGTATGTCTGAATAAGATGTGTTTAGACAACATGACCTCAAACAAAATTAATCAAAACCTAGATTTTGCCTGGTCACAAGAAAAGGCATGGTAAAATACTCCAAAAAATCCACCTTTATGTTATTTGCAAGCTTGACTAATAGCAAACAGGGAATTGGAGAACTGAATGCCCTTAGCTTTACTCAGACAAACCCTGCACCATCCACAAAGGTACAAATATAACTGAATGAAATCTAAGTCAAATCAGTTGAGTCCATGAAATTGTATAAGGTTTACCATTAAGTTGGCAAGATAGTTTTCACTAATATTAGGAGGTTTGGGAAAGATCCTTGGCTGAGTTTCTAAATAGTTCTATATTAACCCTAATATAAATAGTTTGTTTTTCAAAGTTGCTGGTACTGCTCTTTGCTTTAAAGAGACACTTTGACATCCAACAGCTGGAATGAATCTGGCCCATTTTTCTTTTTTTAATGGCTAGAACTTTATAGAAGAACTGTCTGTTCTTCTATGAAGATTTCACTGTAATTTGGCCTGGAAGTACTGATAAGATAAAATAACATCCTATTCCTTATGGGGAAATTAATTTTGTTTATATCTGATGTTAGACAGGAAGTAATAATTAATCAGATGAGGATGGTTTGTTTTTAATCTTTCTGAAACCATTGAAATGCTCATTCTTACCACCGATGAAGCAAAAATAGCAGTCTACAGTGAGCTGTAAACTGAGACAAGCATGATCCACAACAATATAGATAAGATAATGCTCAAATGAATATTTAAACTCTGTTGATTTCAATGAGACATACTCACATGCTTTTCATTGGTTAATGCTGCAAACATCTTGTGTAGAATAGTTAGGCTATTGTCTTTTATAAAGCCCTTAAACTATTTCTAATCCTATCATAAATTCATGCAATGCAACATTTATCTGATGGTATGCAGGAAATTGCAGGGCAATTCACCATGAGAATTCTGCTCTAGCTGAAAACAGCTCTGGGCCTCTGCGTTCCCATGATGGGTTGGAGAGCTGGGATTATTTATATGTGCCTCATTGGCACTGTAAATGAAATGACTACAAAGATAGTCCCACCCCCCACCCCCGCTTGTGAGACATTGTGATTCTGCTTCCCTGTTGAAAGGAATTTTTGCCTCATATCTCCACACTGTCCTTGAGCTTCAGGTCCTGTAAGAGAAATGCTAGCTCTATGGCCTTGCAGGACCCTCTTTGTAGCTCAGACAAAACGAGCAGAAGCAAATCTTCTGTCAGTCCCCCACCCCCACCCCCTTTCTCCAGATGGGAACAAAGCAGAGTGCTAAGGGCCAGGGTCACGGGCTTCTCTGCTTCCCCCCCCCCCCGCCTCTTTTTTTGTGCAATGAATTTTGCTTGTTGCAGGATTTGAAGTAGTTAGGGCCAGGGCAGTGCTTCTTTTGCTCCTTGTTTTCAGCATTTCAAATCAACAGATGTGAAGGTAATCACAGACTGTCCTCAAACTGCTTCGGAGAGATGTGTCTCTCTCTGTGCGTGTAAATTAAGGCAACAGAAATATGCCCCCAATCTATGTTTAGGAATCTGATTGATGGGAGTGCAGTTAAGCCAACATGGAGAGATGCAACTTATTCAGATAAGTTATTTTATTTCTATGGTTGTGCTTAAAGAAGAATCTTGGGTTGTTTGAGCTCCATCATATATTATTTTTCCATATGCTTGGATTATTTTATATGCATTCTCTCAGTAATCTGTACAAGCAGTATATAAAGTGACTACTGTTAATGTTTTTTATCTACTACTTCCCTATACAGATAGGAGGCTAAAAAAATCATAGCTAAAGAGATATTTATGCTAGTGGCTTACTGCTTCACTACTTCTCCTTTTAATTCCAGTTACATAGTAACTTCCTAGAGGCACCTCATAGTTGATGCTTAAAATGTTCATTCAATGGCTCATTGACTGAAACTAAATTCAGGTGATTGAGATTGATAAAAAGAACTAATTTTATATAAGACCTAGTTTATATTAGCATTAGTTAATTAGTTCTTAGACTTCTAGGCCACCGAACACCAAACAATTCAGGGCAATATACTGATGTAAGCTTTCACGACCCAACACTGCCCAATTCTGGGCAACTTTACAAGGTTAAAAAAACAAAAACAAAACAGGAATTCAACAAACCAAAGGCAACTGAACAAATTGTTGGAGCATCAAACTAGCAATGACTATTATCATGATGCTGATTTCTACACATACAGTTGCTAAAGAACAAAAGTTGAAGAGATCTGTTGCCTTCTTCTTCATGACTGTAAACTTTCTAAATCCATCTAGCTGGCCACTGCAGTGCTTTTGCACTGCATAGTACAAAATTGTGGACTAGATGAGCCATTATTTTATTATTTATTTTTTATTTATTATTTCAATTTATTCCCCGCCCATCTCCCTTGCAAGGGACTCTGGGCGGGTTACAACAATTGAAAGTTAAAAACTATAAAAATATCATCTAAAAATACAATAATAATAAAATAATAATATACAATAATAAATTATCTAAATCCAAGATGGATTGGAGACCATGGTGTAGATCGTATTCCTACGGGGCCAGCCAACCCCAGGAGGCACTGCCACCTCTGTCATCCCAGGCTCGATGGCAGAGCCAGGTCTTGAGGGCCTTCCGGAAGGCCAGGAGCGAGGGGGCGAGTCTCACCTCCGGGGGCAAGATGTTCCATAAGGCGGGCGCTATCGCAGAGAAGGCACGTCTCCTGGACCCCGCCAGATGGAATTCTCTTGTTGAGGGGGTCCGAAGCATGCCCTCCCTGCATGCACGGGTGGGGCGGGCCGACGTTATCGGGACGAGACGGTCCCTCAGGTACCCTGGCCCTATGCCATATAGGGCTTTAAAGGTAATCACCAACACCTTGAATTGGACCCGGAAGCAAACTGGTAGCCAATGCAGCTCGCGTAGCAGAGGTGTTACATGTGCCGATCTCATGGCACCCATAACTGCTCGCGCCGCAGCATTCTGAACCAGCTGAAGCTTCCGGATACTCTTCAGGGGTAGCCCCATGTAGAGCGCATTACAGTAATCTATACGGGAGATGACAAGGGCGTGAGTGACTGTTCGGAGGGCCTCCCGATCCAGGAAAGGGCGTAACTGGCGCACAACACGAAGTTGTGCAAAGGCCCTCCTGGCCGTGACTGCCACCTGCTCTTCGAGCAAGAGTCGCGAGTCCAGGAGGACCCCCAGATTCCGCACTGGATCCGAGCGAGGTAGTGCCACCTCACCCAGAACCAAAGATGACAACTTCCCGGATCTAGGGGGGCCATCAATCCACAGCCACTCCGTCTTACCAGGGTTCAGCTGAAGCCTGTTGTTCCCCATCCAGGCCCCCACAGCCTCCAGACACTGACATAAGGCATCGACCGCATCACTTACTTCACCTGGGATGGAGATGTACACCTGGGTATCATCAGCATATTGGTGATACCTCATCCCATGGTGACGGATGATCTCGCCCAGCGGTTTCATGTAGATGTTGAACAGGAGAGGAGAGAGAACCGACCCCTGCGGCACCCCACAAGTCAGGGGGCGCGGGTCAGCCCTCTCCTCCCCTATCAACACCGACTGGGAACGGCCCCGGAGGAAGGAGGTGAACCAGCGCAAAACTACGCCGCCCACCCCCAACTCCCTGAGCCGTCCCAAAAGTATACCGTGGTCGACGGTATCGAAAGCCGCTGAGAGATCTAAGAGAGCTAGGATGGACGCACTCCCTCCATCCCGCTCTCGCCAAAGATCATCCATAAGCGCGACCAATGCGGTCTCCGTCCCATATCCCGGCCTGAAACCTGACTGGAAGGGGTCTAGATAATCCGTTTCCTCCAGAATCCTCTGGAGTTGCCAAGCCACCACCTTCTCAACCACCTTTCCCAAGAAGGGAAGGTGGGAGACTGGGCGAAAATTGCCCAGGATAGTAGGGTCCAGGGACGGCTTCTTGAGGAGGGGGTGCACCAGCGCCTCCTTAAAGACCTCTGGAAACACCCCCTCACTCAAGGACAGATTAATCATCGCCTGGACCCATCCACATGTCACCTCACTGGCCGATTTCACCAGCCAGGAGGGACAAGGGTCAAGCTGGCATGTGGTGGCGTTCACAGTCCGGAGGATCCTGTCCACTTCCTCAGGCGCAACAGGATCAAACTGTTCCCAGATAACATGGTAAGTACGAGTCCCTGGCATCTCCACAGATCCTGTCTCATGCTTGGAGTCCAACTTGGAATGAATCTGGGCGATTTTATCCTGCAGATGCTCAGCAAACTCTTCCGATCGGCCCTGTAAGTGGGTCTCCCCCTGCTCCCGACCCAACAGTGATCTTGTAATTTTAAAAAGGGCCGTCGGGCGGCATTCTGCGGATGCAATAAGAACGGAGAAATATTCACGTTTCGCCGCTCTTACCGCCACAAGGTAGGCCTTAACTGCGGCTCTAGATTGTGTTCGGTCAGATTCATTCTTCGTCTTTCTCCAGCGGCGCTCTAGACGTCTCTTAACCCTTTTCAAGGCCCTTAACTCTTCGGTAAACCACGGAGAGCGGCGGGCCAAGTAGGGCCGGAGAGGTCGCATAGGCGCGATCTTGTCCAGGGCTCCAGCCACGGCCCTGTTCCAGGCCGCGGCCAGGAGCTCCACTGGACCGTGAAGCAAGTCCTCGGGAACAACTCCCAGCTCCTTCTGAAACCTCACTGGGTCCATCAGTCGCCGGGAGCGGACCAATCGAATAGGTCCCGCCTCCCTGCGGAGTGGGGCAGCACCAGAGAGTCTAAGGGTCACCAGGGCGTGGTCCGACCATGACAATGGGGAAAGGTGTAGCTCTCCCCTCAGATCACATTGCCACTGCTCAGACAAGAAAACTAAGTCCGGGGTGAGACCGCTGTCCCGAGTCGGGTCACGAATAATCTGAGACAGGCCCATAGCTGCCATGGTAGCCATGAACTCCCGAGCCGCCTCCGAGTCCCGTCCCAGAGATGGCAGATTAAAGTCCCCCAGAACCATAAGTCTGGGGAACTCCACTGCCAGCCCCGAGACAGCCTCGAGCAGCTCAGGCAGGGAGGTTGCTACGCAGCAGGGAGGCTGGTACAGCAGCAACACTCCCAACTGTTCTCGTGAACCCAACTTGAAAAACAGGGTCTCACACCCGGCCACTTGTGGAGCAGCGCCCCTGAAGGCCACAAGAGACTCTCGAATGACCACTGCCACCCCTCCTCCCCTGCCCCGGTGTCTCGGCTGATGCCAGACCTGAAACCCGGCTGGACACATTTCCGAGAGGGCCACTCCCCCCTCTGGTGCCAGCCAGGTCTCGGTAATACATACCAGGTCGGCCCCCTCATCCGTGATCAAGTCACTTATAAGGGGGGCTTTGTTGTTCACCGACCTGGCATTCAATAGCAGCAGCCGGAGACCGGAGCCCCCGAGGATCTGCCTACCAGGGCCTGGGTATGAACACGGGGGGCCGGAACGCACCACCGGTAACAAACACCGGGGGCGCCTTCCCCAGAGATGGCATGCCCTCCGGTTCCCGTCATACCGTCCCCTGCCCGTCACCACCCGAATCAGATGGCCCGCCATATAGCCCCCGGAGATTCCCAGTTCTGGCCCAGTAGCCTCCACTCCCAGGCCTCCGGAATTCTCAGGGTTAATCAAGAATCCCTTCTCCAAACTATCCAAGATACATTCCCATACACTCTTGGGCGGTGGTAAGACCCCCCAGTGCACCAGCTTCCGCTCTCGGCACTGGTAGGGTCTAGCACCACCCGACTCACACCCTGTACCTCTCCCTCAACTTCTCTCACTGGTCAGGGAGAGGTACCAACATTCACCACAATCACTCCTGTCCCACCTGCCTCTCACTCAGGGGGTGCTCTTCCATACTCAATTTCTTACATCCCATTCATACCTTACTCCCTCCCATTCTCTCACAATAGTAAGGGGGTAGTAGATTCACTCTGGAGGGATCTTAAACACCTCAGACAGGTTGACAGAGATTTCGAGCAGTCGGGAAAAGATGTTAAAAAGTTGTTAAATTCAGACTTCGATAGCTGTTGTTAGTATGATCTTAAAAATTAATACAAATAGACCCCAGTCCCCGTTCGAATTCCAGCAAGGTCCATAAACTGCTGGTAAAGGGTACCGGCAAAGGGCTACCGTCCAATATCCACCGGCCCTTCAAGATTGACCAAGAGGTGGATCCAGTCCTAAGAAATCCAGTGTCCCTAAGAGTCCTTGCTTGTAAGGGCCGCTGATGTTCTATTTGAGGGCCTCCCGGGCCACCTCCGGTTATAACGCCGACCAAATCTCTAAGGGCCACTGGAAGGACCACCGCGGTCGTCACTGGCGCCAGAGGCCGGTGGTAGGGCCGTTGAAAGGGCCGCAACCACTGATGTCCTACCTGAAAGCCTCCCAGGCCACTTCCGGGCGAACCGCCGGCCAGATCATCGAGGGCCGCTGGAGGAGGCCGCTGCCGTTGTTGGCGACGCCGGTGCCAAGGGCCGCTGGTAAGGGCCGCTACCACTGCTATTCTATTTAAGAGTTTTTTGGGCCGTCCGGGCCATCCGGGGGGGTCAGGGGACTGTGTCAACAAAGGCCGATAAAAGCCGGCAACAGACCCGCTGTTACTAAGGGTCCCAGCTATCGTTACTGCCGTCACCGCCGCCACCGCTAACGCCTTCCTGGGTCGATAAAAGCCCATCGGGTTGTCCGAGGGAGGAAATTGGGCCGATCTTAGTTACTGCTGCCCACACTCTCCCGTTCCTCCAGAGAGGCCAGCCAATTCCCAGGTAAAATAGATGGTAAAAAGTAGCAGAAGTCCGTTCGGGAATCACCATCGGGTGTAGAGGGTCTATCTGAGTCCGCAGGAGAACACGCCAGGCTCAACCGCCGCTGCTGCGCTCCGCTACTCAGCTCCGCCACTCAGCTGTTAGCTCCACTCCGTTGACTCAGCTGACTCAGCTGTTAACTCCGCTCCGCTCCGCTGTTCCTTCTGGAGGGTCCAACCATCCCCTACTCGACCACAAAGTTTAAAAAGTCGAGGAGCCCGTAAAATTCTCTCCCTGAACCCCAACCAGTATAGTGGGGCAGGAGAAAGATTGAAAACCGGGTTTCTGGGAGACCAGGATCCCTCTTATCCCGGAGCAGCAACTAACGACTGCTCCCGGTCGCCATCTTGGATTTTTTTTTTTAGCTGGATCTAGCAGGACTTTTTTACGTTATTATGAATCTAGAGGTATAAACCAGAAAAAAATTGCAATGACAATATTCTAAAAGGTATTGTCCTTATCACATATTGTGACTACTGTAATTTACTCTTAATGGTTCTGCTCTTGAAGATGACTCAGAAACCACTGCTTGCTTGCTTGCTTGCTTGCTTGCTTGCTTGCTTGCTTGCTTATTTATTTATTTATTTATTTATTTATTTATTGTGCTATTTATACCCCGCCTATCCCCTCCCTAACGGAGGACTCTAGGCAGCTTACATACATATACATATACATTTTTACCATTATACAATGTCACCAACTATAGAGTGTAATTAACCCGCGCACCAGGAGAGGGGGTAAGGGAACTGGCTCTTTTAAGGCTCTGGACTACAATTCCCAGGATGCCTTGAGCCGGCTGTTGACGTCCTGTTGATGTCACTTCCGGGTCTGTCCTCACCGTCGCCATTCAATCTTTCCTCCGATCTTTCCTCCGGTGGAACCGGCTCCCGACAGGATGCCAGCAAATTCTCCCACTTAAGGTGGTACCCATTTATCTACCTGCTAAGCTTTCAAACTGTTGGGTTGACAGGAGCTGGGACAAGCAATGAGAGCTCACCTCAAAGCACGGGGTTCGAACTGCTGACCTTCTGATCGGCAGTCTACAGCTCAGCAGTTTAACCTGCTGCGCCACCGCGTCCCTAATGGGTCAGAGAGGTTATAGAAGGCTAGCACTGATACTGTAGGAGCTCCACTGACTGCTAATTTGCTTCCTGTTCCAATTCAAGGTACTGGTTATTATTTATAAATTTCTTTATAGCTTCAGTCCTTTTTACCAATCTGACCTGCTCTTCCATGTGTGGAATCTGTCCCTCCTGTATATATGACCTGAAAAGGCTTGCCAAAGATTGCCTCTCTTTGTGTGAAGCATGGGGACAGGGGTTTGAAAATGGCTCTCTTTTATGGTTGTCCTGGCCCAATGGAAGAGGTTGCCCTCTCCCTCAAGGCCAAGTGGGCCACCTCTCTTTTAATCCTTCAGAAGTCAGTTAAGACACTGTTCTTCTACTGAGCCTTTGGCGTGTTGGGGTGATATATTGGGCTATATATCCAGCTGTCTCTCAGGCTGGATTTTTGTTGTGTGATATTACTGTTTGGCTTATGAATTGTTTTCTCTTGATTGTGGATTTTGGACTTAAGTAATTGTGACCTTCCTAAAGTTTTTGGTTGGTGTGAAAATCAAATTTGAGTAAACCAACAAACAACAAACCAACAAACATTGCAACATAGTGCAAGATTGTGAAATACCACTCAAGAGAATGGTTCATAAGTTGCAATGGGTTTTAGTTCACCAGCCCAAATCCTCATCTAAGAAGCATCAAATCAAACTATTGCCCCGCTTGACTTCCATTCTTGTAATGGAAACTACCAGGCGCTGTACCTCACATTAACTAGTACATTTGTTTTTAAAGGCTTCTCCATTTTCCAAGCAGAAATCCTTTGATGTAGTCAGTTTGCTAGTCAGATTATTAACACCTATAATTTTCTTTTCTGTTTTAGTTCTGGTTTTTTAGTTTTTAATGTTTTTTATTTATCATTATATAATGGTTTTTAGGTATATATATTTATTGTTTTATTGCATTGTTGTATGCCACCCAGAGTCACTCTCGTGAGATGGGTGGCCATATAAATTTGATTAATAAATAAATAAATAAACAAAATATTCAAGCTGCTCTCCTGTTTACTGAACATTTTCTCAGATTCCATCTCTTTGTCCAAAAGGTGGTAAGAGTCCCGAAAGGTGAGAAATAGATTCTTCTGCAAGATGTGCTCTGATGAACAGGAGAGGCAAATCACATTATGGCCTCTCCCTCAGCCATGTATCATAAATGTAGAATATTTGTCTTATTTTTTTTTATCATTTGAGCACACATTAATCTGCATGCTGACTGACAGGTCTCACCATCCAATGATGCTGTACCTCTCCAAATGAAAAAAATAACATGAAAAATAAAATGAAGATTATCTGGGCTGCCGCCTTATTATCCATCTGCCAAGATGGATGTTCTGGTTTCTTCTGCTTCATCAGCTTCTAGCTCAACTTGCTTGAAGAACAAATATTTCCTGGGCCAGCCTGCTTGTGGAGACTACTTTCAGGATAGTCCTTCATCCTCTGATTATTTCTTGGAATCAACCGATTCTTCCATCTCTTTTTTCTTCCCCTCCCCCATTTCCAGCCTTTTGAGTTGGATGAAAACAGAAGTGAACTTTCTGGAATTAATTAATCAATGAATTAATTCAGCCAATGTCCTGGATTTGCATGTGCCATCTTCTATATAGGACTGGACTGAATTGGGTTCTTTTCCAAATCACCAGATTAGGCTCCAGACTAACTTTAAAAGAATCGTGAGGTCAGGATTTCAGTTAGGAAAAAGGCAATTCCATTTGAGCTATTCTCGTCTCTACTTTTTCTGCATGTAGCTTGCTGCTTTTGAAGTCAGAGATTGATCTCCATCCTTAGGTTTCCTCAGTTCACAGCTTTGTACTTTTATTCAATAATAATAATAAGGAAAAAATACAACATTCCTTTTTTCTTCTAGGTATGAAGATATCCTTTAGATCTTCCTCCACGTGAAACACTTTGGAACCCACTGACTCAACATTAGCAGTAGTATAATAAGCACTTTATTACTTCCTAGTGGACCGTCCACAGTGTGACAGGACTTTCATATTCACTTCCAGGATGCAAAAAGAGCCTTCTAGTGGTTGAATCAGATGTCACAACATTGTTTTTTTTTCTTTTGTACAGCTGCTATTACAGTTGCTTTGTTTCCTCAAAAGCTTTCAGGCTGCGTTTTGTTTTCTGTTTCCCCCCCCCCCCCCAAAAGTTCAGAAGAGAACACACTGGTGGAAAAAAAAACAAGGTTAGAATGTCACTTGAAGAACACATTACTTATAATCAAAGTGACTCCATGGACAATGCAAAGGAATGGGAGAAAAATAGAAGGGGAAAAAAAGTCTTGCTAGGCGTGAACCATCCCATTAGAAATAGCATTTGAAGATGAAAGCATACATTTCCATAATATAGTAAATATACTGTTGCACTGGATCTTTTTTTAAAAAAAATAGCCTTCTATTCCATTTTCTTTTAGAAGGAATTATATTTTATAGTTTGCCTGTGCATTCAGATTGTCAACTATTGCTAACCGATGGACTAGCCATTTTTTCCCTCATATAATTGAGTTTTCCACATTGTACAGTGCCCCATGTACACTGCGTTAACAAGTAAACATAATCAAAGCCAAGATGAGGTACATACAAGGATATGGTTTTTAGCAGCTGAAGCCTTGTGGTGAGATTTAGTTCCCTGGTTTTCCTTCCCAATGCAAATTAAAAAAAGGGAAGAGACTGTATTTAAATATGATATCCCACAGTTTTTTGGTGGTTCAGAGTTTTACATGTTTTTTTTTAATTACTTTGTTTCAACACTAAAAATACTTGTGGTGGATGACTGAATGTCAGCCCTGGCTTGGTGAATGGTTGTTTTAAAGCAGTTTCCCCCCCCCCCAAAGCTGCAGTCTGAGGAGAAGCACATTAAGTATATCCAACAAGCTTTTAAAAATCTTTTGACTACAGTTATCACTAATCGGATTAAACAAGGCATGTTTTAGGCCTGGATACAAGGGACTGTAGGATGAACCACTGGCTATTCACAATCCTCACTCTCAGTTTTAAGAACAGACAACGGAGCGAGAAAACGTGTCCTGAAATTTTCAGGAACTCCAAAGTGACTTCTGATATATTGGGACAACCTGAAGCTGGAGGCAATGTGTGTGTGGGGGGGGTGGGGGTGGATGCAGGATTTGGGTTACGTTTAAAATACTATTTAGATCATGGCACTAAGCTGCAAAAAGGATTCAAAGTAAACAGTTTTACCCAAAGTGACAGCTACTGGTACATGTTCTGTGTCTAAATGTGAGAAAATTAACGTGCCAAAAGAGGGAAGAGGAGAGTGCTTACTATTTAAAGGCATTTTGCTCCAGACAGTTTTAACAACTGAGATTTGTGGCTGTTAGACCACTGAAGTGTCTTGCCATTAAATTATGAACTGTACATTAGAAACAGATGTAGCCCTGGAGGACTTCCAGTGGGGATATGGCGTACTGAACAGCTGTGCCCATGGGCTCAGTGGGCTGAACTGACAACGTGGCAGTTTTTTTGGGCTCAGGCAGGTTTTTCCTGAAGCCCAGGAGTGTTTTTCTGGAAAAAGGAAAACACCTGGAATCATCCCATCTGTCCTCCGGACGGCTGCTTGCAGCCAGAAGATTGCAAACAGCGTTCGTGCTCGACTGGTAAGAGCTAACCACCTGTTCCAAAAGCCACTACTTACTTTTTCTGTACAGTATGTCTCCTGAAAGTGGCTGGCTGAAAATGCTATGGAACACTGAAGTTTTGTAAGGTATCTAAAATAAAGGCAGGGTTGCTTTCTTTTATCCCTTTCCATTTTATACATATGTACAAGTATACAGTATGTGTGTGCATGTCTGGGTCTATGTGGTTGTTTGTATGAGAAGATAAATTATTTTGACAAAAATGATGCTTTTACCTAACCCTATGAATTAATTCTTAGCATTTAGTTTCTTTTTATTTTAAAATCCAGAATCCAAGTGGAGACTGACAGCTACCTCACAGTTCAGAATTCCAAATTCAAAAAAGGGGTTGCACCAATGTTACAAGCAAGAAAGGACTTTGAGACAGAAACCAAAGCCCCTCTCAGAATGAGCAAGATGACTTCCAAACATAATACAGTTAGCTTATTTTATTATTAACATGCCTTCCTGCATAGCACTATCAAATCTGACTTAAACTCGGTTACTGATTTGGGGATTTGTCCTATCTCAGAGTCAAGCTAGGTGGAATTTGGCTGATTTCGTAAAGCTAAGCAGGGTTAGATCTGGTGAGACTTGAATGGGGAACTTCCAAGAAATATCATCAGAAGGCAAGACTGGGAAGTTGAAAACAAAACATCCTGGAAGAAACCAATAGCAAACCACCTCTACATGGCTGTCAAGAAACTCCATGGATGTGTTCATGAAGTCACCAGGAGTTGAACTTGACTCAGAAGAGACAAGATGATATGTTAACTTATTTCAGGAGAATATTTTTGTTTGTTTTTTCTTTTCTTTAAATAAGTTACTCCCATCTTCCCCACAAATACTTTGTTGCACACTGGTTTCAAATCTTAGTTCAGTTTTAGAAGAATTTGCCATGCAGCTGAATGGAGATGGAAAAATGGGCTATTGCCTCCTTTTGCATACAAGACTAGTTTAATTATTTTTTTGGATTCTGCACAAGGACACTAGTTGGAATCTTTGATTACGCAACACATATTCAGCAAGTAATATTTAACCATAGTGTGAAAGGCAGGTCCAATCCAACCAAACATTTTGCTTACCTTTAAATATATGGACTAATAAGGTGGCTGTCTATGTACAGAAAGATACACTGACCATTTAATTTTAATTCCACCATTTCAGCAAAGAAACATGAGTCATTTCCCCCCCAAAAGAACAGTATAATTGTACAATCAAAATCAATTACTGTATGTTATAGAATTAGACTTCTTCTTGTGTTCTCAGAATTGTAGGGATGTCTAAGGCCATCACAGTGTTTGGCCCAAACTGGGAAAAAGGCAAATGTTTTAATTGAATATATTGACATTTAGCAGTTTTACGCAGGTTATATACGTTTTCTACTTTTAAAAGTCTTAAAATATATTTAGCAATAAGCTAGTGTACAGTATTAACCCCCTTTTCAGCTCAAGTTTCTCCCCGCAAAAAGCCCCCAAATCAAAATGCCTTCTACCCACTGTTTTTGAATAACAATTATCCCAAATAATCTATTTCTTAAGAAAGAACAAAGTTCAGACTGAAAACTCCTTTCGAATAGCATCCAAATGTGTCTTGCTGCCTTTAGTAATGGGACTATTAAATATCTACCAGAATTTCAAAGGGACCAGATAATAACTATCGTGTTGTACCCATAGTAGTTCATATTTAAAATAATTTTCATTCTATAGAACGATGGATGTTAATACTGTATATATGTCCAATGCTACAATAGAAAATCAGGAAAATTAAACATCCCTCTTCCTTTTCACATTGGAGTTGCAATTTAGAGAAACTGACTCAAAAAATTTCCTCAATAGCTTATCAATATGTCTGAAACATTGCACTACAATTAACATAGGGTTAATTAAAATTAATATATATATCAAATTTGAAGGAAAAAAAATCATTTTTACAACATTTATTCCCCATAAAACCATAGATATGTTAAACTGTATATTAATATTGTCATTAATCTGAGTTCTTTTTCTTGGAAATATTGTTCCCAAGTATTAAGGTTTTCCAAACAATAAGCAAATCCTAATTTTACATATTTTCTTGGAAAATCTATTACCAATTGGCACTATATTGGATCTATTCCAATTTATTGTATCTCCAGAAAACTTACTATATCATAAAATTTAGCAAGCTTAATATTTTATTCTTGATTTTAGGGTTTAGGGTTGTTTTAGTTATGGAGTTTATTTCTGACATTTGTGAACAAATAATATATAAATCAAATGGCAGGAACATTAGACAGCACCCAGTACCTCTCCAGTGGACTAATTGGAGCATCTGTGCACTAAGGACACACTTATTGGGGGGGGGGGGGGAGGAAAGTATTATTAAACTTAGCAGATCTTATTTCTGAATATATATGGATAGGAGCTGTATTATTAGCAATGTCTTAGAAAGCACTAGTTTTGGAAGATTATGAAAATGATTTTTTTTTGCCTTATAGGTAAGGAAGACAAATTTAAGGATACTCATATAGATGTGGAATTTTATCAATATGTCCTGAAACACGCATGGCCCCTGGCAGAGGCAATGAAGCATTTGTTTATATACATTTCTCATTGCTTCTCAACATGAAGAGCATAATTACTCATTGCTATGAATTTTAGCACTGCAGGTGGTAACATTAAGACATGCTGTGCTGTCATTTCTCTATCAAACCAAGGGAGCTGTGTACCACAGGAATAAATACAATTCACGTAATTAAATGTAACTAAATGTATTTGGATGATTTTATGACAAAATGTGCAAGTTTGCATCACTTAGATCCACTGCTATCTACTTTGTTGTTGTTTTGAAAGTTTGTGGAAATTACTGTGTGTTGCTGGCTTCCCTTTTCCAAAGATTTGGGTATGGCCAATCTGGAGAGAAAAATCAAATTTGATAATTTATTATTTAAATTTGTATTACTGCCCATTTCCTCCAACCAGGGAACTCTGGGCAGTTCACAATAAAACAAGTTAAAAATATAAAATTACAACATCAATAAAATACTATTTATTTATTATATAAATTTGTATTACCTCCCATCTCCTCCAACCAGGGAACTCTGGGTGTTAGATAATGATTGGGAGGCTTTTATATTCAGTAATGAATTATGACTGCCTCACCTTGGCTGATCTCAAAGAATTAGGCAGAGTTTGAACTTTTTGGTAGATGAGAGAGCTCTGGGAAATTGTACAACTATAGGTAAACTGAGAAGATGAAAAAGCATCCCAGAGGAAAGCAGAAACAAAAACAAAGCCCAATTTCTGTATTGTTGGGAAAACAAGAAACCCTACATGGATATGACCATGAAGTCATTAATTTCTTTTCCCATGGAAAAGAATGAATCAAAGAGCTTCACCAGGTTTTTATGATAACCAGGAGACATCGAAAGGGATGCTTAGTGGACTCTGACCCTGATGTCCTACTCTTCCTTCCCCCATCACTTCTTGCACAAAAAATTGTACTACGTGCAGAATGAAGAACAGACCATCAATCCCTATACTTCAGGATGAAGTCAGAAATGTCTCTTCAATTCAACCAATATGGATAAAGGCAGTTCAGGCAAGATAGAGCAGGGAATTTACTCTCCCTGCTTCACCTGGAATGAATGGATTTAGTTGTCCTGTGCTTTTCTCCATTTAAGAAAAGGTAGGGTAATTCCATCTCAGATTCCTAGCATCTTACCCATTTGGGAAATGTGCTGAATGGCAGAGATATCACTTCTAGCAGATGTCCCAGATGAGGCTCCTCCCAGAATGGTTCTCACTGTAGCTTAGAGATAGTCTCTGCAAAGAGGAGAATTTTGCTTCAGTTCTGTGGGGTGGATGGGACAATTTGCCAGTCTGCAATAGGTCCTTTGGCCAGTGATTTCTCATCCCTAAGTTAAAACAGTCCACAGTCCAAACAGTGGTGGTGGTGGTGGTGGTGGTGGTGGTGGTGGTGGTGGTGGTGGTGATGATGATGATGATAATGCAATGAGGTGGCACACATGCTAACAGTTTGATCAAGACAGAGACATTCAGTAATCTGTTTGATAGTTAATGATAACTATCATTATAATCACAATAATTACCACTTACTTTCATAGTCAACATCATTTATTATTAGGAAAACATCTGTCAAGGTGCAGATCATTACCCATAATGCCTGCCTCAGATTCTGCCTGCCCCATCCAAGTGAACAGAGAGTGCCTTCTGAAGATCCTCATTTTTTGTGAGGGGTGACAGAAGTGGCACTCTCTGCAGGAGATCCCCTCCTTCGGAACAGCTTGCCTTCCCACCCTAACAAACAAGGACAGCACTCATGCTTATGGCCTTCTGAAGGCTTTTAAAGACCTGGCTGTTTTGGAAGACATTTTGGAGATTGATTGCTATAAGCACTGAATGTGGGTTGTTTAATATGAATTGTTATTTATATATTATATATTTAGTGTACTGTTTTTATTGATTTGCATTGGTAATTTCTGTTGTATTTTTTATTTTGTGATCTGAAGGAATCTGGGTTACAAGCCTCAGTTTAAAAGGACAAGCTGAGCTAATTTTTTTTCTCTTACCTTTGGCTCCAAAGGACTCCAAAGCATTAACATTCTGTTTACCATATAAGGCTTATCTTTGTGTTTCTTACCATGTGAGGTATGCTTGCTTCAGCTTGGCTGAGCTGGGGTGATCACATGCTGCTGGGTTGCTATGGTAAATGATTGTTTATGTTCAAAAAGTTAGGTTGTATAAAAAGGTGATTCATTGTTAGGCCTAGAGACTGCTTATCTGTATATATTCAAATGTAAATTGTTGCATTTTTTTGCCTGCCTGTGCCTTCCTGGAGGTGAAGGAGATCGTAAATATGTTATCTTCGATTGATATGTTCTTTTGTTTTGAATGTAACTATATATAAATGCAACTATATATTTTTACTGCAAAAGAACAGTTTATTCTAAAACTCTGGACTTAAAAGTAAATATTAAACAGGTTATGGGCCCAGCAGAGAAAGAAGCTAAGAATTAAATTGTATAAAAATGAAAGAGAGATCAGGAAAGAATTTCATTTGCATTTGAAAAAAGGCAAGTGAGCAAAAGCCAGGGAATACTTTTATTTTGAAACTTCCTGAAGGCTGCAAAGCCATTTTTGTTTGAATCACAAGCCTCGTGGTTTTCAAGCAAGAAGAAACGGCTGCTGCAAGTTACCAAGGTATGCCTTTAGAACATATTTCTGACTCTAATTATTTGAACTGGGCTTAAATGGAGAGTTTTCTTCAAAAAGAAGACCTGTGGTCTCCCATAGGTGACCAAATTCCTCCAAATCCTGATCAAGCTTGGCTGAGAAGGGATGAGAGATGTAAAGCTTCAATAATATTAGCTGTAGAAGATACTCAACTTGTTCATGTTCGAGGTGTGCAGACTTCCAAAGAATTATGCGACTCTACATAATTTATATATCAAAACTACAGCTGGAAGCAAAGTAACTTTAACCAAGAAGCTGTATAAAGCTTACTTACCAGAGCATGGCAATTTACCGGAGCATCTCCACATGCTTCAGAAATATTTTGTGGAGTTTCAGGAATGTGGTTTGGAAACAAGAGACAAGACAGAAATACACCAATTTCTTCAGGAAAACTGCGACTTGAAAAGCCAAGAAAAAGAAAAAGCCTTGAGTTTCAAGCATCTGCATTAGCAAGCAAGCGTTGCTTTAATTGTGGTTCTCCTGGGCATCTATGCAAGGACTGTGACCAGTTGTTCAAAGGTAAGAAGATTGAACAGAAGAATAAAGGAACAACAAGAAAGAAAGCTCTGCAGACTTCTCATATTGCACAGGTTGTTGAAAACTGTAATAATAAAGATATTGAGTGTTGGATAGCGGAGCAAATTGCCATATCTGCAATAGTAAAAGTTCTTTTTCATCTTTGTTTAAACTAAGAAACAAAATGTTTATTCATTTAATTTATTTATTTAATCAAATTTATCACTGCCCAACTCCCCCAAGGGGGACACTGGGTGGTTTACAACAAAATATAATCAACAATGTACAATTATAAATAGAATAAAATACAATATAAAATGTTTCCTTGGCTGATGGGTCTATGTCTAAGATCATGGGTCAAGGTGATATGTATCTATCTTTTTTAGGGGAAACTTAAAATGTTTTATTTGTACCAAGTTTTCAAAGTAAACTTTTATCAGTAGCACAGTTAGTAGCAACTGGATATGCCATAACTTTTAAGGAAGATGGCTGTGAAATTAGGAAGGATGGTAAGTTGGTTGCAACTTGTATTCAAAAAGATTCACTCTACATAGTACAGAAAGCTTCTGAGAAACAAACAGCCAAGGCTGTGTTTGGTAATACTCCTATTCATGACCAGTGTGTTCATTTGCTTCATAGGAGGTTTGCTCATGCTAACTTTAAATATATATCACAAATGCCAAACATATGTGCTGATCTAAAATTGAAATCTTGTGATAAATATCTAGATTGTTCAATTTGCAAGGAAAATAAAACATGCAGGGCCCCTGTAAAGAAAATTGCAGATAGAACCAGTTCTAGACCTCTGGAATTAATCCACTCTGATATCATAGGTCCCTTCTCTCCTAGTTTTGGAGAAGCAAGGTATATTTTGATCTTAATTGATGATTTTTCAAGGTATACCTTCATCTATCTGTTAAAACACAAAGATGAGGCATTTGAAAAGTTTAAAAGCTTTGTAACATGGGCAGATGGAAAATTTCCAAAGCCTCTTTCTGCTTTGCAATCTGACAGAGCTGGAGAGTATCTATCCACAAAATTTAAGTTTTTTGTCAGAAAAAGGGATAGAGCACATTTTATCCAATCCTTATACTCCAGAACAGAATGGAGTGGCAGAGCGTAAAGGCAGAACTTTGCAAGAAGCCATGATGTGTTTGCTTAAAGATGCCAGATTACCTTTTAAGTTTTGGGGTGAAGCAGTATCCACTGCTTGTTATGTACAAAACAGATTGTTTAACAGTGCAATTCAGGATACACTATTTCATTAGTTCTACGGTGTGAAGCCTAAAGTAAGTCATCTCAGAATTTTTGGAAGCACAGCTTGGGTGCACATTCCAAAGCAGCTGAGGCACAAAGAGGCTTCCAGAACAAAGAAAGCAATCTTTGTGGGGTATGAACAGAGCCAGAGGAGCTACAGGTTCATACTAGGTAATCAATTAATAATCAGTAAAAGTGCTTCATTTGCTGAACAAAATTGGGACAAAGTAAATTCCAATTCTTCCATTGATTTATCCATGAGGGAACAGCAAGGTTTTGCTGATGGTGATCTGAGTGAAATAAATAAACCAGAGGAACAGCAAGCTGAACTGTCTGAAAAGACAGAGGTTTCTCAGGAAAACGGTGGGAGTCAGAATGTTAGTCCTGTCCTACCTCGCAGGTCACAAAGGGGTAATAAGGGGTTTCCACCTTCACGTTATGAGGTGGATGTAGTGAAAGCATTTCACATTCACACAGAACCAGAATCTCTAGAGCAAATAAATGACATGCCATCTGAAATTGCTAAATGCTGGCATGATGCAATGCAGGAGGAATTAGCTTGTTTAAAGGAAAATAAAACCTGGAAATTGGTATATCTACCACCAAATGAGCACTGTTTGGATTGTAGATGGGTTTTCAAATTAAGAAAGGATGCAGATGGTAAAATTCAGAAATATAAAGCAAGATTGGTTGCAAAAGGGTTTACTCAAAGAAAAGATGTAGATTATAAAACTTTTGCTTCTGTAACAAAGGATGAAACCATCAGGTTGCTCTAAAAGGTTGCTGCCATCAAAAAGATGTCTGTTTTTCACTATGATATTCAAACTGCATTTTTGTATGGTGAATTAGAACAGAAATTGTACATGCATCAACCTCCTGGATATGAACAAGGTAAACATCTTGTGTGTGAATTAGAAAAGTCCATTTATGGTCTGAAACAAGCAACTCATTGCTGGAATATCAAACTTGATGAAACTTTGCAAAAGTTTGAGTTTGAGAAAGGAATTGCTGATCCTTGTGTTTATGTAAAGAAAGATAAGCAAGATTTTATGTACTTATGCTTGTATGTGGATGATTTATTGCTGCTTACATCGTCAAATAAACAAAGACATGTTTTTGAGGAATATATGAAAAGTAAATTCACATTGAAAAATCTAGGACAAGCTACAAATTATCTAGGTTTGGAAATTCACAGAGAACAAGATGGAAGTTTTCTGATAAGCCAAAGAGGTAAGATTAAAAAACTGCTGGAGGATTTTAAAATGCAAGATTGTAAGTCTGTTTCCACCCCCATGCTTCCCAAATTTCTAAAGGGGGAGGGGGAGAAGGGGGAAGCTGAGTCATCTCAAGCAGATGGTTTTAGGTCTGCAATTGGCAGTCTATTATATATTGCAAACCACACAAGGCCAAACATCTCAAACTGTGTGTCTATTTTGAGCAGATTTGTGCAGAATCCTACATCTGCTGCAAATGCTGAATTAAAAAGACTTTTCAGGTATTTACAAGGCACCAAGGATTATGGTTTGAAATTATCTGCTACTGAAACACATGGAAAATTAGAAAGCTGGTGTGATGTAGATTGGGCTGGAGATCTAACTGATAGTAAGTCCACTTCTGGAGCTGTAATTAAATTGGCTGGGTCTTCTATTGCTTGGTTTTCTAGAAAACAATCTTTGGTGGAAATTTCAACAGCTGAGGCTGAATTTTATCCTTAGCTCAGATTTGTAATGAAATTGTCTGGTTCAAACAATTATTCACAGATATAGCAATAGATTTACACCATCCAGTAACTATGTTTGAGGACCATCAGGCCTGCATTCATTTAGCATTATCAGAAGGCTTGAGACAAAGAACAAAACACATTGACATTCATTTTTATCTTGTCAAAGATTTTATTTCCAAAAAAGAGGTCATTTTAAAATATTGTGACACAAAAAGTATGTTAGCAGATATTCTAACTAAACCTCTTTTAGGAGTGAGACACAGAGAAATAACTGAAAAATTAGGCTTGTTTTCAGATTCTTTTTGATCATAAAAGAAGAGGAATGTTGCATTTTTTATTTTGTGATCTGAAGGAATCTGGGTTACAAGCCTCAGTTTAAAAGGACAAGCTGAGCTAATTTTCTTTTCTCTTACCTTTGGCTCCAAAGGACTCCAAAGCATTAACATTCCATTTACCATATAAGGCTTATATTTGTGTTTGTTACCATGTGAGGTATGCTTGCTTCAGCTTGGCTGAGCTGGGGCATCACATGCTGCTGGGTTGCTATGGTAAATGATTGTTTATGTTCAAGAAGTTAGGTTGTATAAAAAGGTGATCCATTGTTAAGCCTAGAGACTGCTTATCTGTATCTATTCAAATGTAAGTTGTTGTTTTTTTGCCTGCCTGTGCCTTCCTGAAGGTGAAGGAGATTGTAAATATGTTCTTTTGTTTTGAATAAATGCAACTATATTTTTTTACTGCAAAAGACCAGTTTATTTTATAGGTCTCTCTTTGCTAACTTCGAAAACTCTGGACTTAAAAATAAATATTAAACAATTTGGTACTGTAGATCCAATGTGCACCACTTAAAGCTGTTGAGACTGAAGCGGTATAATCAAATCTGTCATTCACATAATATGTAACAGCAATTTATTATTGACATAGGACCTTCCCTCCCTCCTCCTTGTGAGATTTGGCTCCAATTCCCACAAAAATAAAATACTGAACTGGCAAATAGCAGTGCTAAATGTTTATTGGTCTTTTGCAAAAGAGGCTTCTGCCATACCGTCACAAATTTGACTGGTATAGAGAGAGCAATGAGCAAGGTTCATTCATTTCTTTTATACATGTAATTCAAAGAAAAGTCAGTTTACATATTTAGTTTACATATTTACATATTTACACAAGTTTTCAAAGAGTCAGACTGACAGTTCTCAGTTCCTGCCGCGACGTTTTACAATACCACGGCCCGCCTTTTGTAAATTTCTCTGGGTGATATCTTTACTCTTTCTTGTGTGAGACTCTTCCTGATTAGTTCAGTCATTACCATAGTCATAATGGCTTTGAAGGTCCCTTAAAGTTCAATGTAGCTTAGTTTGTGTCAATAGGAGGCAATAGTTTCGTTGTTTTAACAAGCCTTTCTTTTAAGTAACTGACATACTAGTCTTGTTTTGAAGCTGACACCGAAAGAGAAGTTTGCTTATTTCTCTCCCTTCCTTCCCAGACCTTTATTATGTAAATATCCCTTGGTGCTCAGGCAAGTATGTGTTGGGAGGTTGGTGTTAATGGGTTGTCTCCCTCCGGATTCATTGTCACCTATATGCCTCCACATAATGGTCTGTCTCAGAGTTTTTACAGCTAAGTTAGAAAGACTGATTTTCTCATTTTTCTATTGGTTTTAATCATTCTTGAGGAACACTAATTTTTAATATCTGACAATTCCCCCACTTTTTTTTTTTTAAAGCCCATTGTTCCTCAAGAACTTAGTTCATACCCCATTATATTGATTTGTCATCCACTCCACTTTCTCCCATTTCTCTACAGGTCCACTTTTTATTCTTTTTACTTCTTCGGGGTGTAACTTGTAAGTTTCTTCTAAGAACTCTCTTGGCCCTGGGTCATTCCTTCCGACCTTCAGTCTCATCATATTGTTTTTCCCTGGTTGAGTTATTAGGGTAGCGCTTTGTATGGTTCGGCTTATCATTCCTTGAATAATGGGTAATAAACAAGGTAAGGCAAGCAGTCCCCCGAGGCCCAGCGCTATTAAAACCAGGACCCTTTTCCAATTTTTTTAAACATGCCCCTGAACCAATTCTTGATCCCTAAGTCTCCCATACCCTTCCAGGTCTGTACTGGCACATGAGCTTTACCACACACACACCCTTCTTGAGCTAACAGGTAGTCCAAAGCTAACTTGTCCTGGTATATTGCTGTATGCAACCTTTCATTGGTTTTGGCTAGCGTGGTGATCTCGATACCCTCTGACTGTGGGTCCCCAAGATGCTGGACCATCTTAATTGATTATACGTTCCGGGGGCCTTTGTTCCCCCATGTTAGTCTCCCCACAGTTCTTCCTAGACCAACTGTTATCTTTTATTTCCTCATGTGCATCGAACTCAACTGTTCCTGAATTTCTTTCTCCTTCTACTCTAGTTTCTGTCACTATTTCCTCCCTAATGTTTCTGACAACTATTGTGCGGTATATGGTCTGGGTTCCTTTGGAGTCGTGGCAGATTACTATTCCATCCTCTCTGCGAACGCTAAGGGTTACATCCTTAAAGTGGCATTTGGTGGTACTTCCCTTACACTCATGAAAACTCCTATAAATTACTGTCTGTTGGACCTTTCCTCCTGAATACACTGTTTCTCTTTTTAACTGGCGAAGCGTTTTCCCCCATAAGCATGTTCCTGCCCAACCATAGGTTAACTGGGAAAACTTTGAAGTACATCCTCCTTTTCCACACTCTACGTCCCAATCTGGTTTGGGTAGAGTCAGATTATGGCACATCCCTTGTCTTGAGGTAGGTCCCAGAACTTTACAAGCAGGGGCCAAGAGATCCCATCCAGTTTTCCACATTCATAGCTGGTTAACCCAGTCATCAAATGGCTTTAGGTCTTTACAAGGAGTTTTCCTTCCTCCCTTTGCCCAATCTCCATGTGTTATAGCCAGGGTGACTTCACAGCTACTATATCTTCCCACTTGTTGGTGGGGTTCATTAATTTGGGGTTGCCAATCACACTGCCCTGAGTTCTGAAAACACGACCGTTAGATCTGGGAGCCACATACTTGAACCCAGACCAAGATTAAGAGTCTAGTGTTGGTCAAGGGCCATTCCATATTCCCAATTTAAACCGATGGTTCGGAGGTCAATGTCTTCCCTTTGGGGACAGATTCTAGTTTCACACACTGGGAGTACCTTGGGCTTCTCTGGGTCTATAGTTTCTATTAGCACAACCACCCTTTCTTTCCGTGGGTCTTGAGGAATGTCTATTTATGTTCTCATTCCCAATCTTCTATCACTACTATATCACATAAAATTTTACAATCGTTATGATAAGGGGCACAGTCACAACAACACATAATTACAGGATCATTTTCTGAGGGTGAGTTTCAGCGGGTTATCAGAAAGAACCACCGTCCGTTGGGTTGGGGCTGGCACAGGCCCTTTAGTTCTGGAGTGATGTGTCCATCCTTTCTCAGCTGTACGAATCGATGTCTCACCGTAAGTAATACCAGGAAAGGGCCTTCCCACTGTGGTTTCAGCTTATCCTCCTTTCAGGATTTAATGAGAACCCACTGGCCAGGCTGATGCGGGTGGACTGTAAATTCGAGAGGAAGGGTCTAGGTCAACAGTCCTTTGTTCCTGAGGTGAGACAAAACAGAAAAGAGCCCACACACATATTCTTTCAACCTTTTATCACTAGCCTCCAACTGAGGGACTTCGAACTTGCTTCCTGTGTATGGCATTGAGGAAAGAAAGGACAGTTCACTTAACAAAAAGGTTTAAAGGCAGGAGAGTTATACACAAACTGAGATTCTGTTATTTCCAGTTGCATTGTGTTTAAGTGCATCCTCATTAGTAATTTTACATGTCAGGTTTACTGCCTGTTGCTATACTTGGTGGTGCCCTTTCCTTTTCTCTCCAGCTTAGTTTGATTTATTGTTCACACATCCATTTCTGCTGCTTGGCTGGCATCTTAAACACTGCAGAGATTAAAATAGTTAGGTGTAGCTTAGATAAACGGACTGGTAGACAAAAGAAAACCACTCACAACCTTCCAACTAAATATCTGTTGCTACTACCCAATTCTTGTTAAAAATTAACTGGTTTATACCCCCTTCCCTCTCCTATAACATGATTAATTTTGTCCCTAAAAATTAACATGGTCCTGTGGGTTTTAGGTTCCCCCAATTCCTAGCAGCTGAGACAGCGTTTATTTGATACAAAAATAGAGGCTGGGTGGGTTCCTCTCCTTAGGCTACCGGTCAGTGCCCAAGGAAAAAGAACCACCCCAGTCCTTACAAACAGTCACCTTTTATTTTACATACATCTTGTCCAAAGAAATACACTCCTTTTGTTCAGAGAAACAGAAGAAACCCCAGTTAGCATAGACGGGAAATTAGTACTCTGCTTAGTGCAGATGTAAAAGGATCCCATTTAGCGCAGGCAGGGGATAGGCACTTAAGAGATAGGCACTTAAGTGAGAAGATTTCTTTTAGCGCTTAGAAGAAACTGACTCATTTCACCCCCTTCCATCGGTATCTTAAGCATTAGCAGGTAGGGGTTAAACAGAGAGTAAAGATGGGGTGGCTTAAGGCCACACACGCACACACATATACATGGCGGGGGGGGGGGAATTAGCAAGAGGCACACTTCAGGGAGGCAGGACAGAATACAAAAAGAGTATTGCAAGCCTCAAAACAGTAAGAGTAGGAAACTTCATGACATTTTCCTAAGAAAATTAGGCTGGGGCTTCTCCCCTTACCTTTCTTGTACTTTTTGACTCAATTTTGACTCCTGGCAAATGCCTGGAGTCCTGGCATTCTTTTGGCAATGATTTCAGGAGTGGCTTGCCAGTGCCTCCTTCCTGAGAGAAAAACAACTGGCCCAAAATCACCCAGCTGGCTTCCATGCAACAAAGGTAGGACTAGAATTCAACGTTCCCAGTTTCCACCCCTTTTGCCCTTCCCACACCAAGCTGGCTCTCTTAAAGAAATCGTTTGCCTTCCTTTCCTTGTCTTCAAGAAAAGAGAAGAAAAATTGGTACATGCAGTTAGCAATGACTTGTCACCTCCTTCACAGTGGCAAGGAGTTCCTAAGGCAATGCTTCATTAGATTTTGAACTTAAACAAAAGCGTGCTAAACTTCATTCCTGTTTTTTTTCTTTTTCCCTCTAAAATGCCTTCACATGCATTTCCAAAGACAAATTCAGATCTAAGTGCAACAATCAATCAGATCCAGACACACACATGCCTTCAGGCTCTCTGAATCACATTTCTTAAACCTTCTTACTTCTCATACTTTCCTCTTGCTTCTTTCCTACTCAGGCTTCTGGTCCCTCCTAGAGCATGGCACTTTCTAAAATTCCTATCTATGCTACGTACAGTTACCCACCATCAATTTTTTTTTTTTTTACAAACAAGACAGAGTTGCAGAAATCAAGAGTAGCTGCAAACATGGCAGCTTCCTTGTATCATCTGCAATAGTTTGTTCTTTCCCACAAATGAAGGGGTTTTAGCAATAACCTTTAATTTTTCTTAATGCTTCTTCAAGCAGCTGCCCTTGGCTATTTCTTCATTAAGGGAGCAAACTGTGGAAGCAGGGCCTTAAGGGCTAATGGGCATCTATGATAGCCCAGAGCAGTCAGACACACAAACAATCAAAACACTGAATGCACAGACATACTTAGAAAACAAAGCAAAAACTACTTAGTGACTCCTGATTTTCACAAGCCTGAGGTGAAAAAAAAATCCCAGCTGGAGGAAGAGATTATGCCAATTGCAAAGGCTCCAAGGAGCATGCACAGAGTGCCATGGGGCATTTTAAAATAAACTCTTCCCCAACAATAGTCTTCTAAACATTCCTTCCCCAGGGAGCTGATGAAAACCTGGACCACCTGTAGTTTGGTTCTAATAGAACATATATTGGCCATTTTTGTACACACAACTGAACCATGGTTTCCTTGAGCAGCGTCTTAGTCCAGGGGATCAAGTTTTCTTCATCCCACTGGTCCAAAACAAATGCCAAAGGGGATATAGCTGGTATTACCGGTTTACTTTCATCAAGGTACCTCTTAGACTCCCTTGGACACTCTTCTCTTTTACTTAGCCAAGCTCCCATTCTGGAGACGGACAACGGCGGGGCGGGGGAAAGATTCCTCTTGACCTCCACACGCGCACACACACAATCAACCGACCCACACCTGACCGGACTCAGTGGACGTTCCAACACTTGAGCCGCGGAACTGCAGATATGGGTCTCAGATTAGCCGTGCAGGAAGGTTTCTACTCTTCCCTACGGTATCTCAACACTCACACGAGGTCTCAAATCAATTCCCTATGATCCAGGAAATAGCTCTCTCGGATGTGCTTGCCAGCTGGCTCCGAAAGGCCCTCACGAAGTAGGCGCAGCTATAACCCGATCCCTCCCCGAGACCACCCAGGAAACACCGACACCGGAGGTCCTCACGAAGTAGACCTAAGACGGCTCGGCTCTTACCTGGGATCGTGCGCACGATGTTACCTGGCCGTCCTCTTGGTTCCCCTCGGTGTCCTCTGGAGTCCCCCTGTCTGCTATGTGCTAGTTCAAGGGGTTTCTTGGGTTGCGAGGAACCGTTCCTACCCCAGTCCCATCGGGCGACTGAAATCAGTCGGCGCGCCCCCAAGGGGAATCTGGACCAGTGCCGGTTTCAACGAACCCAGTCATCCCGGACGAGCCCCCAATTGTGAGATTTGGCTCCAATTCCCACAAAAATAAAATACTGAACTGGCAAATAGCAGTGCTAAATGTTTATTGGTCTTTTGCAAAAGAGGCTTCTGCCATACCGTCACAAATTTGACTGGTATAGAGAGAGCAATGAGCAAGGTTCATTCATTTCTTTTATACATGTAATTCAAAGAAAAGTCAGTTTACATATTTAGTTTACATATTTACATATTTACACAAGTTTTCAAAGAGTCAGACTGACAGTTCTCAGTTCCTGCCGCGACGTTTTACAATACCACGGCCCGCCTTTTGTAAATTTCTCTGGGTGATATCTTTACTCTTTCTTGTGTGAGACTCTTCCTGATTAGTTCAGTCATTACCATAGTCATAATGGCTTTGAAGGTCCCTTAAAGTTCAATGTAGCTTAGTTTGTGTCAATAGGAGGCAATAGTTTCGTTGTTTTAACAAGCCTTTCTTTTAAGTAACTGACATACTAGTCTTGTTTTGAAGCTGACACCGAAAGAGAAGTTTGCTTATTTCTCTCCCTTCCTTCCCAGACCTTTATTATGTAAATATCCCTTGGTGCTCAGGCAAGTATGTGTTGGGAGGTTGGTGTTAATGGGTTGTCTCCCTCCGGATTCATTGTCACCTATATGCCTCCACATAATGGTCTGTCTCAGAGTTTTTACAGCTAAGTTAGAAAGACTGATTTTCTCATTTTTCTATTGGTTTTAATCATTCTTGAGGAACACTAATTTTTAATATCTGACATCCTGATTATGGCTGTTAAAAGCAGTAGAGCTCTGTGTTCATCTCAGAATGAAGCACACAGTAACCACTATGAGTAGATCTTACTCAAATCTGTCAAGCTTCTAAATAAAATTAATTGTCGTGTATTTTACAACGGGAGAGATGAAGCACAACAGCTCACATAAACAGGCTGTAATAGTAATAGCCAATTTAAAGGTTCATTAACAAATACCAGTGGTAGCACTGTAAGACTCAGTTTCTTATTACCCAGATGTGAAATGACAGAAATGAAACGTTTCTTTGAAGTGATTCCTAAATACCAAAACAGAACAGAATGGGATTTAAATGACAAAGCTCAGTTTTAAAGTTTTTGAGAATATGTAATTTACTATAATCTTTATGAAAGGGCCTATATAAGAATAACTGAATATCTGGAGTTTTTGTGGAGTCAGGTAGCCTTATAAAACTGATGAGCAAGTAAATAAGTAAATAAATGACAGATCATTTATTGACATGGGGTCAGGTTTCCCAGATTTACATGTTAACCCCTGGCTGAACAAGTGATGCTGTTGAAGTGCTGTCCAGGTGCTTGGAGGCTATTTGGAACATAATGAGACTCAACCCCAGCAAGATAGAGTGGCTCTGAATCTGAAGGCCTGCTGATTCCATAGGGTCCATCTTTAGTCCTTAATGGGACCAAACAGAACTGCTTCACAATTTGAGGGTCCTCTTGGGCTCATAACTTCTGCTTCAGGACCAAGCTACTGCCAAGAGCATCTTTATACAGCTCCATCTTGTGCACCAATTGTCACTTCTCTGGAATGGGCGACTTTACTCACTGTCACTCATGCTTTAGTCATCTCTCAATTGGATTGCTGCAATCTACTGTACATTCAGAGCAATAGCTGGCCCAGAATGTGGTGGCTTGACTAGTTATGGGAGGATGTCCATTTAATTTTTTTGTAAAGCTGTTCAAAAGTTTGGGAATTTAAGTAAACAGATGTGCAAGTCTATCAAGGCTTGTAATTGCTTTCTTAAAAGGCAGGAAATTATGTTGGTGTTTTTTTTTCAGTTTGCTACTGAATTTTGGCAGGGCAGTCCTGGTAGGGAGACTCCAAAACTTTGAAAAAGAGGATTAAATAAATGTAAGCATTTCATTCTTCTGAGTCTGGAATACTTTTCCTTCCTTTCTTTTTCCCCCTACCACTTTTTATCCCAATTCATGGGATCTCTTCCCCCATTTCCTTGTCAATCAACTAGAGTTCATTTTCCTTTTCTCTTTCTATCCCCATTCCTCATTTTTTCTCATCTTCCCAAGTGCTTAATTATTTAAACATTTTCTTAACAGCAGTAACCACCAGTCTGCTAATTCTCTGCTCCACTTAATCCTTTCAGAGGCAGGGCCGTCTGTCAACAATGCTGAGGGTTCCGAATAAGAGCCACAAAAACAGATTGTGAAAGCTGCAGAATGTTTTACCATCAATACTGTCCAGATGTTTTAAAAGTTGGACATGGGTTGAGTCAAGTGGAGGGAGCAAGAGTCATATTTTTCACTTCTTCCTACCCCAAATCCATGGAATAGTTTATGTCATAAATAATAAAAACTGGATAACAAGGGGGGGGGAATGCCTCGGGAAGAACTCTGAAGCGATTAAGGCGTCTGGCGGATGCCTTGTTTTAATCAATCAAGTGTGAAAGTGCTAATGAGAAACCTGTGCCAGCTCTAAAAAACACACAGAAGCAAGACAGGCTACAAGAGATTTACATGAACAGCTTCTTAAAGCTGGCCAGCTCTTTGGAAGAGCTTAGTAGTGTTTTATTCTTTGGAGGGGCTTTTGTTTTGTTTTGCTTCTTTGAGGTAAAAATAAAAAGGACACATGAAAGAAATTTACAGCTGATTTTAGCTCCAGTTGGAAAAACAGAGTTGAGGGATGGAAAGGAATATAGGGGATGTTATATTTTATGGAATGATTCTGCGCCTTCTTTTCGTGGATTATCTCCCCATTTCTTCCACGGTGGGAGTGGAGAACAGCTTCAGATGAAGTTTCTTGAGGAACCCAAAGAGACAAAATTATAGCATTGGCATTAAAAGCTGTAATAACTTTAGCTACTTCAAGAAGTTGTCCATGGAATTCCTAATGGATGGTACATATGGAATGGACAGCAGAGCACAGGTTCTCCCTCAGGTTCCGTTCTCTGCAGACCTGGAACGAGTGTCATTTAATCCTTTGAGCTGTGCAGAGGAATGAGCTATGTAATGAATGGTTAGGTATCAGCAGCTGAGTGGATCAACATGGCATTGAGAGGAGAATGTAAATACAGGAATTGCCACAGCACTGCCAGGTGGTGCAGCTACAAAAAAGTTGGGAATGGAGGAATCCTCACTTAAATTCAACCAGTCGGAGGACTAAGCATGACATTAGAGACATGGAAATAAGATCCAGAAAGCAGTGCAGGGAACACAGCAATACCACATGTTTTAATTATTTGCTTAGATACCTACTGGGGTAATTTTGTGTTAAGCCTCCATCACATCTGTTCACAGCATGTTTCTTTTTTTCTTCTCTTTGTGAAGCCAGGCTGGATAGATGTGATTTTCAATCAGTAGCAATGGGTTAACTTTCTTCCCACCCTGACTGCTTGTGATGGAAACATGGAATGGAGTCTTTGGGTTTTTCCAGATGGAGGCAATGGCATTTGGAGTAAACCATGGTGATGCACAAGTAGTAACATGTGTGCAATGGGGTCATGATGCAAATGTCCCTTACGTAATTGCATCCTGAAGTCTGAAGCAAGTACAAAGTCACAGCATCTGCCCAATGACATCACTGTGCATGTGATGAAATTTGACCCTTTGACCTATACCAAGGGTCGGAAATGGCGGCTCGCGAGCCAGATGCGGCTCTTTGGCCCCTTGCGTGTGGCTCTTCCGCAGCTGAACTCACCCCCGCCCCTTCCACGTGATAGGCCCCCGCCCGCAAACCCCGCCCCCGGCTCTCGCACTGAGCGAGGCCCGGCGCGGCAGGGAGGCAGCGCCATCTCCAGCCGCAGCAGCCCCTGCGCGGAGAGAGGCAAGCCGGCAGGTAAGCGGGCAGGCCTCGTTTCCCGCCCCCCATCATCATCTTCACTCAACGCGGGTGGGCGGAAGCGGCCGAGGGGGGCGGGCCCGGTGGCGGAGGCCAGGGCTGCCCGCTTACCTGCCTGCCTGCCTCTCTCCGCGAGGCCCCCGATCCGGCTTAGACCCCGGGAAGGCAGCGGGGGGCCTCGTGGAGGGAGGCAAGCAGGCAGGTAAGCGGGCAGGCCTCGTTTCCCGCCCCCCATCATCATCTTCGCTCAACACGGGTGGGCGGAAGCGGCCGAGGGGGGCGGGCCCGGCGGCGGAGGCCAGGGCTGCCCGCTTACCTGCCTGCCTGCCTCTCTCCGCGAGGCCCACGATCCGGCTTGGATCCGGGGAAGGCAGCGGGGGGCCTCGCGGAGGGAGCCAAGCAGGCAGGTAAGCGGGCAGGCCTCGTTTCCCACCCCCATCATCATCTTCGCTCAACGCGGGCAGGCGGAAGCGGCCGAGGGGGGCGGGCCCAGTGGCAGAGGCCAGGGCTGCCCGCTTACCTGCCTGCCTGCCTCTCTCCGCGAGGCCCACGATCCGGCTTGGATCCGGGGAAGGCAGTGGGGGGCCTCGCGGAGGGAGCCAAGCAGGCAGATAAGCGGGCAGGCCTCGTTTCCCGCCCCCATCATCTTCTTCACTCAACGCGGGCGGGCGGAAGCGGCCGAGGGGGGCGGGCCCGGCGGCGGAGGCCAGGGCTGCCCGCTTACCTGCCTGCCTGCCTCTCTCCGCGAGGCCCACGATCCGGCTTGGATCCAGGGAAGGCAGCGGGGGGCCTCGCGGAGGGAGCCAAGCAGGCAGGTAAGCGGGCAGGCCTCGTTTCCCGCCCCCCATCATCATCTTCGCTCAACACGGGCGGGCGGAAGCGGCCAAGGGGGGCGGGCCCGGCGGCGGAGGCCAGGGCTGCCCGCTTACCTGCCTGCCTGCCTCTCTCCGCGAGGCCCACGATCCGGCTTGGATCCGGGGAAGGCAGCGGGGGGCCTCGCGGAGGGAGCCAAGCAGGCAGGTAAGCGGGCAGGCCTCGTTTCCCGCCCCCATCATCATCTTCGCTCAACGCGGGCGGGCGGAAGCGGCCGAGGGGGGCGGGCCCAGTGGCAGAGGCCAGGGCTGCCCGCTTACCTGCCTGCCTGCCTCTCTCCGCGAGGCCCACGATCCGGCTTGGATCCGGGGAAGGCAGTGGGGGGCCTCGCGGAGGGAGCCAAGCAGGCAGATAAGCGGGCAGGCCTCGTTTCCCGCCCCCATCATCTTCGCTCAACGCGGGCGGGCGGAAGCGGCCGAGGGGGGCGGGCCCGGCGGCGGAGGCCAGGGCTGCCCGCTTACCTGCCTGCCTGCCTCTCTCCGCGAGGCCCACAATCCGGCTTGGATCCAGGGAAGGCAGCGGGGGGCCTCGCGGAGGGAGCCAAGCAGGCAGGTAAGTGGGCAGGCCTCGTTTCCCGCCCCCCATCATCTTCTTCGCTCAATGCGGGCGGGCGAAGAGCGGCCGTGGGGGGGGGCGGGCGGCGAAGCCTGAAGCGCCGGCGGAGGAGGAGGAGGCCCGGGCCGGCTTCCAGCGCGCCTGGGCCTCGCGGAGGGAGGCAAGCCCAGCTGCCCGGGGTCCAGGGAGATCAGCTCCGGCGGGATCTGTGGCGAAGAGCGGCCGTGGGGGGGGCGGGCGGCGACGACAAGCGGTGCGCTGAAAGCCTGAAGCGCCGGCGGAGGAGGAGGAGGAGGCCCGGGCCGGCTTCCAGCGCGCCTGGGCCTCGCGGAGGGAGGGAGCTTCAGGCTTTCAGCGCGCCGCTTGTCGTCGCCGCCTGCCCCCCCCCCCCCACGGCCACTCTTCACCACAGATCCCGCCGGAGCTGATCTCCCTGGATCCTGGGCAGCTGGGCCGGGTGGACGCCGTCTCCTGCCCGCAAACCCCGCCCCCTTCCACGTGATTGGCCCCCGCCCGCAAACCTCGCCCCCTTCCACGCGATTGGCCCCCGCCCGCAAACCCCACCCCCTTCCACGCGATTGGCCCCCGCCCGCAAACCCCGCCCCCTGGCTCTCTAGCATTTCAAAATGTGCACGAGCATGTCAAAATGGCTCCCGGCATAAAAAGTTTGCCGACCCCTGACCTATACCCCCCGTGGCTGCCACTAATGCAGGGGGGTCAAAAAAGTCAACATGACAACCACAACCGTGTGATCAGAGCCCCACCCTTTTTAAACATGTGTTGCGAAGCATGTAAAAAAGGCAGAGCTCCAATCGCATGGTTGGTGACTGCCATCTTGAAATTTTTGAAACCCTACCTGCAGACAACCATGCATGAATGAGTGCAAAGTCCAAATAGTGGGACAAGATGTGTCTGCGTCAATCACATGATGCCAAAATTGTGTATTTACTATTGCAACAAATTCCTGAAATATTCTTATGACAGCGGCATCCTACTTGTGAAAAGAAGTGTGTTTCAGTATGAAATTGAGGGAGTGAAATTCACATTGTTACTGACCAGTAATTGAGCACCAATTGGCTGCCTAGTCTATATATTCTGCTATTGGCTGGGAAGGGCAAGGGCTGATTAGCTGTAGGTTGTCTATGAGTTATTTAGACTAACATTATGTAATCATGTCCATCTCAATGTTCACAAACAGTCAAAAGAGCCCTTATCAGTCACACCCACACCCAGAAATGTTATCCAGGCTTGTCAATCAGAAGATCGCAAGTTCGGAGGTTCGAATCCCTAGCCCTGCGTGCGGAGTGAGCTCCCGCACTAGCCCCAGCTCTTGCCAACCTAGCAATTCGAAAGCATGCAAATGCAAGTGGATTAATAGGTACCGCTTTGGTGGGAAGGTAACAGCGTTCCGTGCGTGTCATGTGGCCACATGACCATGGAAGCGTCTTTGGACAACACTGGCTCTTCGGCTAACAAATGGAGATGAGCACCGGGCCCTAGAGTCGGACATGACTGCACAAATGTGCGGGGGGTACTTTTACCTTTTAAACATCTTAAAGCAAATTTGCTGTGAGAACAAAATGCAGTTTCACTCTATAGCCAAACATTTTCTTTTGGTGGGGTAGCCATCATGGCAACTACTTAAACTAGATTAAGATCTTCTCCACCACCCAGCTAGAGGATCCTTTGCAGAGGCAAAGCTGTTTTCCATCTTAGTACCTTGAGATCTGGATCTCATTGTGATGCCCTAGAAGAAAAGATTTCCCTAGAGATGACAAGAAATAGTTTGCTTTCAAGTCTCTCCACCCATTATGTTTTTATTACTTGAATTTATTACCTAAAGAATATGTGGCTTCTCATGATCAGGAGAAAAACAGGAGGTGGGTTATAATTTTCACCATGAACAATTTCCAGGTGCCTTCCTTATGCAGAATATAAAATCACACTTTTTTATGAGCTTGTTATTTCAAGGTGGTGATAGTCATGAGAAAAATTAAAACTATTTCAAATAAAGGATACTACTATACATTGGGTTAATATGGAACTTCTACAAGCTCTATGTAAATTCAACTTTATTTATAATTCCTAATTATCAAAATACCCATGTTTCTCTTTAAGAATATACTGAATGTAAATTTACAGTGATTTCAGAATTATTTCCTATATACATCTGAATGTGCTTCATACAAATGTGCTAAGGCCTTTAGGCATCTGCAGCTAGCGACAGTAATGGAAAAATGATCGTATGAGTACAGTATGGTCAATGCAAACCCTGCTGTTATATACATGCTTTCCAATGTCAGCCATAAGTACATAAATCATGGGTTTGGATTTTGATGTCACAATGCATGTTGCATCACCTGTCTTCCTTGCCCCCTACAGACCCTTATGCTAAGGCCCCATGTGTCTTACCAAGATGATCACTGGAAGTGGTGGGATAGCCCTATTTTTGGATCTTGATTGTAAGCCCAGCCTGAGCTCCATTATGACACTAAAGAACACTATCAGCTCCTACAGTGCTTTGATATGCAGCCTATAGTCTATCTGAAACCTAGAGGTCAAACCCTTACACCTCAAGTGAATGGAAAAACAGTAAAACAGCACAATATTTAAAATAAAATGGGAGAGAAGGAAAATTACTTACTCCAGAAAAATCACAATTAAAAAAAAAGTTTCTGCTAGTGTTACCTCTTTGAGGTAAGCAAGGTTAGGAAACAGGATCAGAAGCTTGTCAAGGTCAGTGGACAAATCTGAGATGGAAGATTTAGATGAAGTTGGAATGTGCCCCCCTCCCCCAGTTGCCTTGCAAAAGGAACTGGAGAAACAAACCAAGGCGGCAGGAACAAGGATACTTCCTCCTGGTGATCATCGTCTGGCAAGTCTGGAGGCCATTCAGAGAGTTCCAAGGCTTGCACACAGTATTTCAAATGGAAATGATGAACAAGTTTGGGCATGTATACATCTGCTCTTGCTTCCCACTATCTTTCTGTCCTTTTAATGAATTAAATATTCTAACCTCCCCTTCCAGAAGAATGTGTGTAGAATCCAGAAGACATTCCACCTTGCGTTCCTCTTCCATGTTTACCAGAACTGATGGGGAAGGGACTGAACATAAGGGACAGAGAGGCCCCCTCCACACAAGGGTAGAATGGTGAAATACTGGGTGTACTTTAATGGAGGAGGGCAATTTCAAATGGAAGGCTACTGGGTTGATTTGATTAATAACAGGGAAGTGGCTAATACATTTCAGATGTAGGAGCACCTGAATTGGTGATTGTCTGATGGCAACACTGTAGAGCTATTGAAAGAAGAGCCTGTGAAGTTTTCTGAAGACAAAGTTTTAGCCATTTACTTGTGAGGTGACTCACCTTTCCACTGGTACAACACTTTCCAGCCAACTCTAAGCAAAGAAGCTTAGTGAGGCAAGCCACTGCTATGTTCATTAGTCTGCCATGGTAAATACACAATCTGAGGCCTTGTCTTCATTGTTTCTCCATTGCAGAGAGGTTTCTTTTCATCAGTGCATGGGCCCCGCATGGCTGGAGTCTGAAGAGGCAATGGGGAGGGGGAAAGGAGTGACAAAAGGCTGTTGAACTTATTTCCTCCATGCCTCAGCTCCTTCAAGCTGCTATCAATTACCACACAGTGCTAAAATAGTTCTGCCAAATTCTGTTTTACCAATTCATCAGAAAGTTCTTCCCAAAACTGGTTGATCAGGGCAAAATCATTCCGATGCACATCTTTGGAATATACCTAGAAGTCAATGATGAATTCATAAACTTGGAATATTCCTAGTCTCAGCATTCAGATTTTCTGATTCACAATTGTTCTTCTGCCAAGTTGTCAAATGCAGTTCTAAATCTTTGCATGACATTCTGATAGTTGTGCTTATGCCAGCTTTCTAAGCTAGTTTAAGAAAATGTGCAGATTGAGAGACTTTGGCAACGGTTTGCAAGAGATTCAGTCTGGATTGTAGGTCATCATATCTTCCCATTGGATAATTCCCCTCCTGCTGTGCCCTCCCACTGTTCTGCTCTAGAAACAGGGGAAAGGAAATGTCATGCCAATATCATCTTCTGCTGATTCAAGGATGGATGGGTAGTAGTTCAGTTCACAGTGGGGAAAGGCCCTTAAATCTTACTCTTAAAGTGACTATGAATCCCAAACTGAAAATGGGCAAGAAAATCACCTTGCTCCCCACCTCCCAAAAGGGAGGCCTTGATTTAAATTTCAGGGTAATGACGTAGGAGAAGTTATATGATCCCGGTCATTATGTGAAGACGTAGTTGTAAATTTTCCCTCACATGTGTAATTCCTTGTGTAAATCACTTCCAAAAACAATGGTCCTTTCACCTCTTATTTTTTAGCATTCTACCTCCCTCCCCATGTATTAAGTCAAACTATAAAAATGGTCTCATAGATGATGAAGATGGATATGCAATTCTTATATGGAAAAGTTGTTTCAGTTCTAATTCCATACTGCCATTCTATTCTGATTTCTACTTTGGGGTGTTTTATGATGGACTTATATTCTTTTTCCCACTTTAACATAAAGCATCCCAAAGTACAAATCAAAATAAAATGGCAATATAGCCACTAACTAATAAGTATCCTTTTTTAATAGTAATTTTATTAAAAATTACAATTGCAAAGATAAAAACATACAAATTAAAAAAGTATAAAAAGAAAAATAGAAGGTGCAGAAAAGAAAAAATAGAAAGAAAAACAGAAAAGAAAGAAAAAATAAGAATATAGATAAGAAAAAATAAATATATAAAGCAATTATTTCCCCGTTCATCCCAAGTATAAACCATTTATACTTGACATCTTCTCTTAAAATACAACAAATGATCTATTCACCCTTTTGCTGTTTATTGCCCCCCCCTGCAAAAAAAATTAAGTCCTTAAACTTGTATTTAAAAGTTTTTTCTCTAAGGATTGAAGGAAACTCACATGGTGTTTTCAGACTTGTCAATCCAAAGGTTCCTAATAGCTAAAAAGCAGTTAACAAGCAATTTCCGAAAGTGATTAGAAAAGGAAGTATGCAAACCCAGTGTCCTTAAAGGCACCGACCATGGTTTGAGCAAGATGGCTATTCCCTTGTCTCCCAGCGCTCTAAACCCACCTGAGACCACTGTCATGCAGTCTCCTCATGAGGAGCAGCTGTCTGGAGCACTTCTGGGTGATCCCAAGTCCTTTGCTTGTCTGGAGAGGAATTACAAAGAGCCAGTGTACTCACTGGCTCTTCATTCCACCATGGTCATTGGCTCTGCTTTTAGCAGAGCCATCTTCAGTTTGACATTCATTCCCCAGAAGTCCCCCACTAACTAACAAGTATCCTGAAACTGCTGGCACTGGCAATTAATTTAGGATTCAAATCCTATTTGAAAACACAGAAATACTGGACAACACCAAAAGCCACTACACCAGATTATACAGAGAAGCCACTGAAATTCACAAACACCAGCACAGTTACAATAAAAAAGAAGAAAGTTTAAAAATTAGCAAAGCCTGGCTACCAGTCCTGAAAAACACAGCCTGCAAAAGGTCAACGAACTCAGTCCAACCACCAGGTCATGGGAATACTTCTCACAATGAACATGCTAATCACGCTCATCAGCCACTCGTTAACATTTCAACACAACAAAAAAACCCACCTAATCTCCTATAATTTAGCTCTATAAATAGAACATTGCCACTCTACCTGGGCACAGAGATTTTGCTTCTATCTGTGCTCCTGCCCTCTGAAGATGCTGGCCACAGATGCTGGCGAAACGTTAGGAACCACAACTTCCAGAACACGGCCACACAGCCCGGAAGACCCACAACAGCCAATTTAGGATGTCCTCAGTACTGCAGAATGGTCTTTGAGATTTTAGTGAATAAACCATTAAAGAAAACTACAAAAGCTGCAATGCTAAACATAATTTAGTAATAGTCTTATGTAATTAATGGAAGAAAAGGAAGAATGACTGTAAGAAGTGATAGTTCAAGTTCTCTATGAAAATGTATTAAAAATAGACTACTCTCCCAACCGAATGAATGGAAAGAAGTTTAAGGAAAGAGGATGTGAAAGCTGCTTGAAACAAGAATGAAAAAATGATGTTAACAGAGTGCCACCAAAATGTGTGGAGTTATGTTAATTGGAGGTATGAAAAAGGATGGTTGATGGAATAAGGTAATAAGAGAGGCTGTGGATGAAAAAATAAATGCATATTAGAGAATGACTGCTGGAAAAAATAAGGATGACAGAAAGATATTGTATAATGTATATATGGAGAAAAGTTAATAGAGATAAAGTGTGTGTGTGTGTGTGTGTGTGTGATGCGGAGAGTGTAGTCAAAGAGAACAAGGAGCTATTAAAAAGAGGAAGAAAAATGCAGAATGATTGGGATAGAAATTTTAAAAATGTCTTGGAAATGGTTGGGCTAACTGGGAGCCTCTAGCAGAGTGCAGAATTAGAAATAAAGGTGATGAAATAATTTGGGATGAAAGTGAAGTGAAGGAATGTTGGAGGAATTATTTTAGAGATTTGGTAGGGAATGATAGTGATTTGTCAAAAAGTGGAATTGGAATGAATGTTATAAATGTTGGTTCCCAAGGGGAAAAATAATGAAAAGAAAGTCATAAATGCTGTGAAAATGTTGTTCTATACAAAGTGAAAAGTAGTATGAGTGAATTAGTGAATTGGTTAAGCATGCCTGACAAAATTCTGACTGAATCAGTACAAGAGAGAACAATGACAAAATTTGGGAATTTTGCTGGACAGGATATACAGAAAATATATTTTTTTCTCTTCAGCAGGTCATTGAGAAATTTATGAAAGTGAAAAAGGAAGTTTATCATATGTTTCTTAATTTTGAGAAGTCATAAGATAAAATGAATAGGCCTGAATTATGGGCTATTTTGTATGAATGTAGAGTTGAAGTTGGTTGCTTTATATAACAAGAGTAAAATATGAAGGAAGAAAACAGGGATAAAAATAAGTAGAATGCTCAGTGAATAGATCTACATTGAGCAAGGAGTAAGACAGGAGTAAATGATGTTCACTTGTTTGTTAAATGTATTTATTGATAAATATGTAAGGAATATTTATAGTGAAGTTAGGATTGCAATGACTGGGGACATGAATGAATCTGTGGATACTTTTGAGCACAGACAGTACTGTGTGGTTGGATGAGATCCTGAATGCTTTGCAACAAACATTAGATTGTATGATGCAACAAAGACCATGGATCTGAAAATGAATTATCAAATATCAGAGAAAATGGAGTGAACAATTGCAATGGCAAAAAACTAGAGCAAGTAGATGAATTTCTGTACTATGATAGTGCTAAAGATTGGAAAATGGATGGAAAACTTTTTTTAAAATGCTAATGTTGGTATAAAGGTAGTGAATAATATATGGTCTATTGCATGGAGTGATTCTTTCCATTTTGTTTTATGGAACTGAAGCATGAGGTTGTTAGGAGAAACACAAACATTGGATGTGGTGGGAATGGAACAGTTGAGATTCGTGTGTAACAAAAATAGGAGAGAGAGAGAGTCAAGAATGAATAGGTGCTGAATGAATATAAATTGAAAACAAAAGTGAGTGCCAAAGTGCCAAAGAAGTACAGACAGAGAATGAGTGAGGATTGAATATGAAAGAAGGAAGTATAACTGAGAGAAAGAGAAAGAATTGAGAAAGTAGTGGTCGGATGGAATTGATGAAATCCTGAAAAAGAGAATTGAAGAGTTTGAAGAACAAAAGACAATGTATGGAGCAGTATATTTATTTATTTATTTATTTATTTATTTATTTATTTATTTATTTATTTATTTATTATTTAAATTTGTATTACCACCCATCTCCCCCAAACCGGTATAAGATCAGTACACGATCTTATACATTGCTTATGCACAGAAGCATGGTATGTAAGGATAGAAAAGTATGAACAGATATAGTGATTTAGCTATATTTAGCTATATTTCTTTTGCTTTTCTTCCACCATACCGTAATTTCTTTGTCTTACACCTTCTTTGTGCATTTTCCATAACATTACTTACCCTGAAAGGGAATAGTTTAATGAGCAGATATGTTAGTGACTTCTAAGTAAAGGAAAATATTAATCCTGCTTTATAGGCACATGCTATATTAGTTACAGCGGAAGAGCAATCTATGGAGTTTTTTATTTTTAGATCTTTCTGTTCTCTGCTAATTGGATGGAGACATAGTAACATCATTACATTCTCTCTCTTCTTTTAGTACATCTTGCTTCCTTCCCAACAACAACACCCCCCATCCACTATCATGGCTTTCTCCTTAGTAAACTGGGTGGATTACATACTGTATCTCCATTTATCTTGCTCTTCCTTCATTTGTTCACTTACTGAGATGAATACATTAATTAGCTTTATTACATTTGATAAATTGTTATGTATCGATCGTGTTTTCCTTTCTTTTTCCCTTTCTTCTTTTTAATTTGATGTGACACTGCTTTGGATAAAGGATCTCATTAATGTTCCTTTATTGTCAAATGGGAAACCAATGCATCAGAGCACAGCAAAAGGATTAGACAGATTTCTTTTTAAACAGAATTGCAATTTTGTGATGACAAGGGCCCCTGGGGCAAATAAAACAACCACATTATCTTAAATGGGGTCACAGGGTCTGTGTAAATGACCTCACTGCTGTATTTGCAGCTGTCCTGCTTTCCTTAATGACCACTTATCTGTTCCTCCCTGCTGGAGAGATGAGGCATGACTCTGCCTTCAAAGATGACAAGTTAAATGAATCAGTTTCCATTTTCTTCCTAATCTGACTGCTGTGAATATAATTTAGGACCACCTCGATGGATAGTGGAGTTAGATAAAGTCTGATATTTGCTTGAATTATGCGTCTTCCAGATGCCATGTTACTAGGCTGACCATATTTCAGGATGGCAAAACGGGACGGGGTCTCATGTAATATTCTGTATCCATGAAAAAGACAGGGGTCCCTGCCCCCGGTCCACGCGATTGGCTCCCACCTGCAAACCCCGCCCTGGTCTGCACGATTGGCTCCTGCCTGCAAACCCTGCCCCCTGGTCTGCAAGGTTGGCTCCCGCCTGCAAACCCCGCCCCCCAGTCCACGCTCCGGCTCAGATCCTCCTTCTGCACCATTCCCGCCAGGTTTGAAAAATGGGACAAAATTGAGATTTTTATGAAAATGACAGGACGGTTGAAAAATGCTTAAAAATGGGACTGTCCCGTTCAAAATGGGACGTATGGTCAGCCTACATGTTACTTACCTCCAGCACAAGTTACTTAGCAATAAGGCTCCCTGCATCCCCAGGTAAGCAAGCAAAATAATTCCCAGTGCATACAGCAGGTAACTGACCCCTATTTATTGATCTGTGGCCATAGTTATAGAAATCCCAACAAAAGGCTCTCAGTCTAGTGCACAGTGTGAAATTAAACAGTTTGAAATTCAGTCCCCATAGAAAGAGCAAAAAAAATAATACCATGCTTACAAGTAAGACTGGGAGAAAATCCTTCTCTGTTACTCCTGTCCAAACAGTGGCATATTGTTCCATTGGGAGTGTTTCTCCCAAATCTGGCTGGGGTGAAGAGCCTCCAGTTCTCTTGAGGTGGGTAAGCTTTTGGTTACTGCGTAACATTTTTTGATGGGAAATGCTGGAGTGGACAGAGCAGTGATGCAAAGCAAGTGGAGACATATGATCCTCCATCATCTTCTGTTTTGTGGGTAGGATGTCTTTGCATTAAATCCGTTGCCGGGTTAACACCTGTGTTTCTCAACCTTAGCAACTTTAAGATGTGTGGACTTCAACTCCCAGAGTTCCCCAGCCAGCATGTAATGGAATTCGGGGAGTTGAAGTCCACACATCTTAATGTTGCCAAGGTTGAGAAATACTGGTTTACACTATTGTTTTTAAGTTTCACATCTCAAAATGGTAGGACACTGCTGCTATAATTCTATGATATGGCCATATGGGGTCTGCAGGGCCCTGGAAAAAAGAGCCTGGAGATCCCCTGTAGACATGGGATTGTAGGATGCCAGCTGCAAAGTCCTTTAATCACACAAATGCTCTAAAATATTTTGCTCTATTTTAAAATTCTACAACTAGGGTACACAAAGCCTTATTGATTGGTGATTTAGTCTTACTCCCCAAAAGGCTTTCAAATGGAGTGATATTGCTTCTAACACACTGTAGGAAAAGCCCAGCATATTTTATGACCACCTTATGTGGCATCATCTCACTCCAAAATTTCTAGAAAATGCAAGTGGTGAAAACTGGTAGAGATAGGTTGGTGGGAGATTCTTGAGTTAGGTTAAAAGAAGAAAGATAATTTAGACCATCTCATGATGGTTGTGGTAAATAACATGGGCTCCTGTGAGAAATTAGGGGGGGAAATCCCTTCCCCTGATTTTAGAGGGGGGTCCTACTGACCTTTTACCTCCCCATGAATATCTAGATGAAAAATTATCATCAATTCTGAGCACAGCGCTCCATATAACATAAATAAACAAGTCACGGGTGGTACAATTATTGTGGAGTTTGGTGGTGGAATGAAACCAAGCTAGGCACAAGATGAGTTTCTCTTGGAAAGCAGGTATGTCGAAAACAAAAGGGCCATTTCCTCCTTCTGGGTTGCAGGGACAGCTGAAGAAGTGGGCTGCTTTAAGATCTAGTGGAACAGGCAGGCATAAGGGAAAGCAAGGGTCCTTTGGGTATCTTAATCTCTAGCCAAGTAAAATTTAAAAGGTCAAAATTTTCACCTTGCACCCGGATATGTTCTGGGTGCCAGTGAAGATGGTGAAGCATGGCACAATGTACTCATATTTCTATGTTCTAGTTTGTTAGAGTTCTTGTGTTGACTTGGCGAATTATTCCTGTACAAAGCACAGCGTTCTCATGATGACGTGAATGCCAGGTGGCTGGATAACAGAGAAACCTTGGCTTTGTTTACATCCTCATGAGATAGGGAGCGAGAAGGTACCATGTTATGGCTAGTTTCTGGATCTTCCCATGGGAACAAATCCTCCTGATTTCCTTCTGTGGGAAGCCTTGCCCAGGCCCCCTGAGAAAGGAGGGGGGGAACTCAGTGCTTAGATGACCCAATAGCAGGTCATGCTATGTGCTTTAGGCCTAATGCTAACTTCCAGCCACTCAGAGAGCTAGAAGAACTGAATATACAACCATGTAAAATGGTGTTCTATGTCTTCTTGATTTCTAGTGTCTTGTAGCCATGTAGTTCTTCACGTGTTCACTTCCCGTGGACTGGGCAGAGTGAGCTATGCCTGGCTTTGGGCATAGGCCATGGCAGGAACTCTGGCCCTGGGATCAATACACGGAACTCTGCTTATAAGTTTGTTTTGTTTTTCCTTTTACAATGATGTATCTTGTATATTCAACTTTTTCATTTTTGCGATAATGTACTGTATCTGCATTATTGCCTTATGCTACCAGTAAACACTGTTAGCCCTAACAAGCTGCATTCTTGTCTGTTTATTTTCAAGCCTCGGTTTTTCCCCTTTATGCCAGCGTATATCCCATCATAGTTAGCATACTCACAACCATATTCTGAAAGTAGCCCCTTGTATAATCATGTAGTCCAAATGAGAAATTACAAGCCTGTGATAACTGAAACCTATCTATCTTTGTCTTTGAACATCACTTACCTAGACAGATGATCCACCCACTCATAATACCTTCAATTTGGATCAAACTTCAGTTTATTAGCTGTCATCCAGCCCATTACTACTTCCTGCTGTTAGTTATTTAACAAGGCATAAATATGTTGTTGTGGTTGTTGTGGTGATTATTATTATTATTGTTGTTGTTGTTGTTGTTGTTTCCTAATCTGATTCTTTACCACCCCAGTATTCTGTTTAATGCTTTGACCCCACATCAGTTCTGCAGTTTCTTAGAATGTGCAGTGTAATTAATGAGCACCTTAATTTCACAAAAATGTATGGAGAATTTTTGTGTGTGTGGATAACCCTTATTTTAAAATCCACAAATGTATTTCTACAAGGGAAAACAATGCTCTTATTCTAAGCCTATTATATACTTTTAAAATCTGTTAGAAAGCATTTCTCCGTAACAGCATCCACCATGTTATTTAATGGCCCAGTTGGATGTCCCTAGGTGAAAACCAATTACAGGAAGAACTGTTTCAAATTTCAGCTAGAGAACTGTAACCACACCCCATCTCAAGGTTCTACATTTTGTTCAGCCTGAGCATGGGAAAATAGGGTTCTATCCCTGAACAATTTAAGCAGCCTCAGAATGTCTGGAAATAAGGTGGACTATGAACTTTCTGTTCTGTTCCCTAATGCTCAGTTCTAAAGGAAGCATACTGCTTATGCCATTAGTACTTTTACTATTTTTAAGAAAGATGACTTACTAATATAAGTGTACGATAGATATACCAGTGCAACAACTATTCAGTATTTTCTTATCATTAAAAATAGCAATAATCAAGTCTGTGTATCAAAGTTATTTCATCCAAAAAGAAAAGAAAAACATCTTTGATCTGGCTACAAGAGTTATATCATCTTGGGCATCTCTGTTAAGCAATGAGACCATATTTTCCAGCAAGGTTAACCTATGCTCTCCTGATGCAGCTAAAATAAAACACCAAGTATTCCTCACCATACAGGGGTTACCACAGGGGGTGATTTTAAAAAAATCAAGATAGTGGCCATGATGGTGTGATTGAAGCTGCACCAATTTTTTATGTGCATCTCAAGGGATGGTAAAAATGTCAAAATAGCCCTAGTGGCAGCACAAGTAAAACCCTGCTTCTTTGTATGTGTGTGCAAGACACATACAAGAGTGGTAGGTTTTTGATTGCACTATCACAACACACACACACACACACACACACACACACCAAGGCTGCCAGAAAGAGACATTCTCTAAAACATCCTGGTAGAGCTTTGATCAGACCACATTTACCTTGGCCCCTGATCAGTGGATTTTTCTGCTTCTTTACCCTTTCTGGACTGGTAAAAAAGCAAATACAAAACACCACAATTTTACCATTGTCCTATCACTTGAGCTAGAAGAAGAAAGTGACAGAACACCTGTCAATTTCACCTGGTAAAAAACACACATATTTCATTGTCCCAATGAACCTGAAAAAAAGAAGATAACTCCACAATTTCACCATTTCATAAGTAAACTCATTTAAAAATAAATACAGTCCAGCTTTTTACCATTCCATTGGTGCACTTGTAAAAAAAATGGCAGTGAATATATCAGGCTCATCTAACACCCTGGCTCAGTGCAAGGGGAAGAGTCACATTTTCAAGGTCTTATGGAAGGCCAACAGGACTGAAGGAGGTAAGCTGTTCCATAGCGCAGGTCTCACGACAGAGAAGGCACACCTCTTGGGTTCCATCATATCCTATTGCTTCATAGAGGGGAGCCAGAGAATGCCCTGTTTGATTTTGTGGGAGGGACAGAAATAGTCAGTGGTGGCCAGCACCTTGAATTATACCCAGAAGCCTACTGTAAGCCAGTTCAGCTCAACTGAGGGGAAACCTGAGGCATCTCCATTCCATGGAACACCTCTCTGATGTGAACAAAATATCAAATCAAGCATGTGACCATCATATATTGGCTCTGTGACCAACTGAGATAGGCCCATAGCTTTCAGAATTTCTATAAACTCTTGAGCTGCTCCAGACAAACTAATCCTAAAATAGGTATTGATATCCCACAACACCATATGCCTAGATACAATGGCATCCCTGGGGTGGGGGGAGAGGTGTCAAAACAGGCAAGATGGCAGTCAAAAGCAGTGAAACTGAAACCCCATCCTACCAGCATGAAACATCAGCACATGACTAAAAGGGGTGGAGCTTTGATCATAATGCTGCACCTGCCATTTCCCCTGCTTTGACTACTGCCTGGTGACACTACTGCCTAGAGGTCTCCAACCCCAACTCCAACATCAGTTCTGTCAGTTGAAACAGAGTTTCCATCAGTGGAAGTGGGTGATCTTATGAATCATAGCTCCATGCATTCCCCTAACTTGTCTGTATCAGAATATGAAGCTAGAAGAAGCTGGACCCATATTGGCCAAACTGCCTTCTCCAGCCAGGCCTCTGCTATACAAGTCAAGTTGGCTTTTTCGTCCATCTGCCCTGGATCCTTTGATATGGGCAATTATAGGCCCAAGATGGAGAGATTGGTGGGTTGTCAACTACATGAAGTCCTGGTGGAAGCAAATTAGCTTAACCCATTTTATTTACTTTATTTTATTATACACTGCTCAAAAAAATAAAGGGAACACTGAAACAACACAATGTAAGTCCAAGTCAATCACACTTCTGTGAAATCAAACTGTCCACTTGGGTAGCAACACTGATTGACAATCAATTTCACATGTTGTTGTGCACATGGAATAGACAACAGGCGGAAAGCATAGGCAGGTAGCAAGACATCCCCAATAAAGGAGTGGATCTGCAGGTGGTGACCACAGACCACTTCTCAGTTCCTATGCTTTCTGGCTGATGGTTTGGTCACTTTTGAATGCTGGCGGTACTTCCACTCTAGTGGTAGCATGAGACGGAGTCTACAACCCACACAAGTGGCTCAGGTAGTGCAGCTCATCCAGGATGGCACATCAATGCGAGCTGTGGCAAGAAGGTTTGCTGTGTCTGTCAGCGTAGTGTCCAGAGCATGGAGGCGCTACCAGGAGACAGGTCAGTACATCAGGAGACGTGGAGGAGGCCGTAGGAGGGCAACAACCCAGCAGCAGGACCGCTTCCTCCGCCTTTGTGCAAGGAGGGACAGGAGGAGCACTGCCAGAGCCCTGAAAAATGACCTCCAGTGGGCCACAAATGTGCGTGTGGCTGCTCAAACGGTCAGAAACAGACTCCATGAGGGTGGTATGAGGGCCCGACGTCCACAGGTGGGGGTTGTGCTTACAGCCCAACACTGTGCAGGACGTTTGGCATTTGCCAGAGAACACAATATTGGCAACTTCGCCACTGGCGCCCTGTGCTCTTCACAGATGAAAGCAGGTTCCCACTGAGCACATGTGACAGACGTGACAGGGTCTGGAGACGCCGTGGAGAACGTTCTGCTGCCTGCAACATCCTCCAGAATGTCTGGTTTGGCAGTGGGTCAGTAATGGTGTGGGGTGGCATTTCTTTAGGGGGCCGCACAGCCCTCCATGTGCTTGCCAGAGGTAGCCTGACTGCCATTAGGTACCGAGATGAGATCCTCAGACCCCTTGTGAGACCATATGCTGGTGCGGTTGGCCCTGGGTTCCTCCTAATGCAAGACAATGCTAGACCTCATGTGGCTGGAGTGTGCCAGCAGTTCCTGCAAGACGAAGGCATTGATGCTATGGACTGGCCCGCCCGTTCCCCAGACCTGAATCCAATTGAGCACATCTGGGACATCATGTCTCACTCCATCCACCAACGCCACGTTGCACCACAGACTGTCCAGGAGTTGGGGGATGCTTTAGTCCAGGTATGGGAGGAGATCCCTCAGGAGACCATCCGCCACCTCATCAGGAGCATGCCCAGGCATTGTAGGGAGGTCATACAGGCACGTGGAGGCCACACACACTACTGAGCCTCATTTTGACTTGTTTTAAGGACATTACATCAACGTTGGATCAGCCTGTAGTGTTCTTTTCCACTTTAATTTTTGAGTGTAACTCCACATCCAGACCTCCAGGGGTTGCTTACATTTGATTTCCATTGCTTTTTGTGTGATTTTGTTGTCAGCACATTCAACTATGTAATGAACAAAGTAATTAATACGAATATTTCATTCATTCAGATCTAGGATGTCTTATTTCAGTGTTCCCTTTATTTTTTTGAGCAGCTTATTATTCATTCATTTGATTTATATAGCCACCCATTTCACTTTTATGTGACTCTAGGTGGCTTCAGGCAGGTTACAGGATGAAACTGTCTTCGTTGGCCTGATGGGTGATCTTTAACTGGGGACCAACAGGATCACAGGTTCCCCAGTCTCACTTTGCAATCTGATATGAATGCACTTAGAGATGCATGTTTAGGAGCCATTCTCAACTAGACCCTTCTATTTGTGCAATATACCTAAAATACTTTTCATCTGTTCAAAGTCTGAAGATATGAAATGCAAAATGCAATTGTTTGTGTCTGAAATCAACAGGTCCATTAAGATTTGTGGCTGAGATTGACCAACAATATCAAATGAAAAAATTTCACATGCAATACTGAACAAATTATGATCCACAACAGATTTCTGATTTTTCACTTTTACAAGCGTCTCACAATGATAAAAAATTCTTCTGCCTGGCTTTTATAAAGCAAGCTTGCTGCCCAGGAAGCGTGGATAGTTGTGGTTGCATTACATGGCAACTGCAGGAGCATAAAGGGATATTTTTTCACACATATAGTACAGTTATAGCTATCATAGCAGAACTGCTGTTCCAGTGTGTTGTGGAAAGAACTTGTAAATAGTGTGTGAGTCTGTAAAATCATATGACACTATTCACTATGTCCCCACATCAAAAGCCACCATGGCAATTATACTGTATAGTTCAGTATACAATTGCTCATACAGTAGAACAGAAAATCATGGCATACCACATTTAATATAAAACACGTGGGGAATTATCGTTTCTGTATGTTCTTGAATCTTCTTTTTTACCACGGAGGTAATATTTAGATATTAGTTTGAGCTAATTTAAATAGATAAGAATGTTTGTTTCATCTGTATAAAAGCTAGATTGGGGATCACTCATCAGCTTTGCCAGTTGAGCATTCTACAGCTGTAAGATGTTGTCTCTTTAAAACCATTAGCAGGTTCCGACTCCATATTGGTCTGCAATGGCTTTTATCAGACCTTGTCTTTCACAGTTTGAGAATACAGTGTAGACTGAACAATGGGGAAAGCAAATCCTGCTTAAACCAGCTGAACTTTTCAGCTCCATGTTCTGAAGAAGCTGCTAGACCAGTTGCTGTCCATTATGACTGAAGTCATATAATCATATCTTAGTGTCATATCAAAGATTAGTTGAAACTTATGACAGTACATGTTAGATTACTAACCTATTCTACATAAGTTAGGGTTTGTTGTTATGTTTGAGGCCAAATATTATTTGGTGTTATCCTTTATTTATTTACTCTTCCAAAATTGATATTTATTTCATTGGCAGTCCAGATGTCCCTTTGAACTACATTTTACAAGCACTGATTACTCCTATGATAAACTAATACATATTCATATATTATTTTTCTCTACAACCTCATGTATCAAATGGACATTAAGTTATTACTCTCCCCTACAAATGAAACTGAATAGTTTCACTGGCCGAAAGGCTGGTCTTGCCTTATTTACACGTGAAGATGAACAGTTTGTACGTTTAACTGTGAGTTGCGTACTCTGTTATTAACTAGAGCCTAGTAGCTAGAGTATGATCAACTATAATAAAACATATATTAATAAAATTTGAATAAAATATAACAGCAGCAGTTGTTGTCATTGTTTATATTATTTCTAGTCTCCATTTCCATTAAAGAAAATGGTGCTCAGGATGCTTAATAATAAAAAGTATTGAATACAGAATAAATTAATTACAAACAAATTAAAGACAGCATTAATATGATAATCTTAAACTTAAAACTTGCAACAATAATATTAAGATGATAAAAACATTATTAAACAATTCAAGAAGCTTAACTAAAAAGCGCATATTGACACTCTTTCTATAAATATCTCAAATGCAATTCCAAAATCAAACTAATCCATAATTTGGGAGAGTCACAGCAGGAGGATTTGTGAATCATTTACTTGTGTTTCTGCTGATTCCAACTTAAATGCAATGTAGGTTTTTAGAGCATGAGGGTGAGTGGGAAAATTCACAGCGGGCAGGAAGAATAACTTTGTTGTTGTTGTTTATTCGTTCAGTCGTTTCCGACTCTTCGTGACTTCATGGACCAGTCCACGCCAGAGCCCTCTGTCGGCCGTCACCATCCCCAGCTCCCCAATGGTTGAGTCCGTCACCTCCAGAATACCATCCATCCATCTTGCCCTTGGTCGGCCCCTCTTCCTTTTGCCTTCCACTTTCCCTAGCATCAGCTTCTTCTCCAGGGTATCCTGTCTTCTCATTATGTGGCCAAAGTACTTCAGTTTTGCCTTTAATATCATTCCCTCAAGTGAGCAGTCTGGCTTTATTTCCTGGAGTATGGACTGGTTTGATCTTCTTGCAGTCCAAGGCACTCTCAGAATTTTCCTCCAACACCACAGTTCAAAAGCATCTACCCTCCTTCGCTCAGCCTTCCTTATGGTCCAGCTCTCACAGCCATAGGTTACTACAGGGAATACCATTGCTTTCACTATGCGGACCTTTGTTGTCAGTGTGATGTCTCTGCTCTTAACTATTTTATCAAGATTTGCCATTGCTCTCCTCCCAAGAAGTAGACGTCTTCTGATTTCCTGGCTGCAGTCAGCGTCTGCAGTAATCTTTGCGCCTAGAAATACAAAGTCTGTCACTGCCTCCACTTTTTCTCCCTCTATTTGCCAGTCATCAATCAAGCTCGTTGCCATAATCTTGGTTTTTTTGAGGTTTAACTGCAACCCAGCTTTTGCACTTTCTTCTTTCACCTTCGTCATAAGGCTCCTCAACTCCTTCTCGCTTTCAGCCATCAAAGTGGTATCATCTGCATATCTGAGATTGTTAATGTTTCTTCCAGCGATTTTAACTCCAGCCTTGGATTCCTCAAGCCCAGCATGTCGCATGATGTGTTCTGCGTACAGGTTGAATAGGTAGGGTGAGAGTATACAACCCTGCCGTACTCCTTTCCCAATCTTAAACCAGTCCGTTGTTCCGTGCTCTGTTCTTACCGTTGCTACTTGGTCGTTATACAGATTCCTCAGGAGGCAGACAAGATGACTTGGTATCCCCATACCACCAAGAACTTGCCACAATTTGTTATGATCCACACAGTCAAAGGCTTTAGAATAGTCAATAAAACAGTAATAGATGTTTTTCTGAAATTCCCTGGCTTTCTCCATTATCCAGCGGATATTGGCAATTTGGTCTCTAGTTCCTCTGCCTTTTCTAAACCCAGCTTGTACATCTGGCAATTCTCGCTCCATGAATTGCTGGAGTCTACCCTGCAAGATCTTGAGCATTACCTTACTGGCATGTGAAATAAGTGCCACTGTTCGATAGTTTGAACATTCTTTAGTGCTTCCCTTTTTTGGTATGGGGATATAAGTTGATTTTTTCCAATCTGATGGCCATTCTTGTGTTTTCCAAATTTGCTGGCATATGGCATGCATCACCTTGACAGCATCATCTTGCAAGATTTTAAACAGTTCAGCTGGGATACCATCGTCTCCTGCTGCCTTGTTATTAGCAATGCTTCTTAAGGCCCATTCAACCTCACTCTTCAGGATGTCTGGCTCTAACTCACTGACCACACCGTCAAAGCTATCTCCAATATTATTATCCTTCCTATACAGATCTTCCGTATATTCTTGCCACCTTTTCTTGATCTCTTCTGCTTCTGTTAGGTCATTACCATCTTTGTTTTTGATCATACCCATTTTTGCCTGGAATTTACCTCCGATGTTTCTAATTTTCTGGAAGAGGTCTCTTGTCCTTCCTATTCTATTGTCTTCTTCCACTTCCGCACATTGCTTGTTTAAAAATAATTCCTTATCTCTTCTGGCTAACCTCTGGAATTTTGCATTTAATTGGGCATATCTCCCCCTATCACTGTTGCCTTTTGCTTTCCTTCTTTCTTGGGCTACTTCCAGTGTTTCAGCAGACAGCCATCTTGCCTTCTTGGTTTTCTTTTTCTTTGGGACGTTTTTTGTTGCCGCCTCCTGAACAATGTTGCGAACTTCTGTCCATAGTTCTTCTGGGACCCTATCTACTAAATCTAGTCCCTTAAATCTATTCTTCACCTCCACTGCATATTCCTTAGGAATACTAGTGAGCTCATATCTAACTGATCTGTGGGTCTTCCCTATTCTCTTTAGTCTGATTCTAAATTTTGCAATAAGAAGTTCGTGATCTGAACTACAGTCAGCTCCAGGTCTTGTTTTTACCGACTGTATAGATGTCTGCCACCTTTGGCTGCAAAGGATGTAGTCAATCTGATTTCGGTGTCGACCATCTGGTGAAGTCCATGTATAAAGTCGTCTTTTAGGTTGTTGGAAGAGAGTGTTTGTTATGCACAGTGAGTTGTCTTGGCAAAATTCTATCAGCCTATGTCCTGCTTCATTTTGTTCTCCCAGACCATGCTTGCCTGTAATTCCAGGTGTCGTCTGACTACCCACCTTAGCATTCCAGTCTCCTGTAATGAAAATAACATCTCTTTTTGGTGTATTATCTAGTAGGTGTTGCAGATCCTCATAGAACTGATCTACTTCTGCTTCTTCAGCATCTGTGGTTGGGGCGTATATTTGGATCACTGTGATGTTAAATGGCTTACCCTGAATTCGAATTGAGATCATTCTATCGTTTTTTGGATTGTATCCAAGCACTGCTTTAGCCACTTTATTATTAATTATGAAGGCTACTCCATTTCTTCTGTGGTCCTCTTGTCCACAGTAGTAGATCTGGTGGTCATCTGATGTGAAGTGGCCCATCCCAGTCCATTTCAGTTCACTGACACCTAAAATGTCTATATTTAATCTTGACATCTCACCAATAACCACATCCAATTTGCCCTGGCTCATAGATCTTACATTCCAGGTTCCTATGGTGTGTTGATCTTTAGAACATCGGATTCGTCGTTCACCACCAGCACCGTCGGCCGCTAGCCGTCCTTTTGGCTTTGAGCTAGCTGCGTCATCACATCTGGGGCTAGTTGAACGTATCCTCTGTTCCTCCCCAGTAGCATTTTGACCATCTTCCGACCTGGGAGTCCCATCTTCCGATGGTATACCGACATATCTTTGGTTGTAGTGATCCATTTAGTTTTCATGGCAAGAATACTGGGGTGGGTTGCCATTACCTTCCCCAGGGATCGTATTTAGTCTGACCTCTCTGCCACGACCTTCCCGTCTTGGGTGTCCCTTCACGGTTTAGCTCATGGTTTCATTGAGGTGCTCAAGCTCCAGCACCACGACAAGGTAACGATCTCCTTTGCTGGAGGCAGAAGAACTGGCAAGAGTGAATTCAAAACGTTGCAAAAATCTCTGTGTTAGAAAGCTGAAAATCCAAATGGATAGGAAGATAGGCTATTAGAAAAAGACAGCAGAGCACCGAGGTCTCTAAAAATGGCTTATCTGTAAAATAAAGAATTTGCTAAAAGTTACTAAAGACTGTGATGTAAAGTGCAGCAATAAAAGTCACAGAGAAAGTTAAACTGACTAATAGGAAAGACAGTGTTTCCTGGATACACACTGCCACACTTCGACTTTGGAAGAAATCCATCACACTGTAAAAAAAGACCTCCTCTACTATATGAGTGAACAAGGGTAAACATCAGTAGGACATAATACTTCTCTCTAATGATGCTGCCATGCATCACTCTGCAGAGGACAGTTCAACAGAACTGCCTATAACAATTTTGTGCACAACAATTGTGAAGGGAGGAAACTTGAACAACAGAACCATGTTTCCTACATTGTAGCTAAAAGGTAAGCTTCAACAATAACAACAACAGCAAAAAACCCTTGCAAAATCAGAGGGTGATATTCACCATCAATTTAAGGAAAAGTCAACTATTCTAGATGCACTTAGAACTCCATTGTGGAAAAAGCAATATTGCGTCAAATGCTGAGTGTCACCTCCATGAGGGACACACAGACACTGTTTGAGAAATCTGTGAAGCTCAGTGGTCAGAAAATACTCATAGGAGGACATTAAGTGATTGTATGCTGGTTGTCAGGAGATTGGAAAACAATGGCAAGGAAAACAACAAGAATGTGATACAGTACAGGTCCCAGTGAGCACCCCTCATGAATATTTCAAGACCAAATTGGAATAGTTGCATTGAACAAGGAATGTCACCATGGCCCTATAACAGCTTGCTCAAGCACAAGCTAGGATGGAAGATAATACAAACCCCAGAAGGGAAGAAAGAAAGTTTATTCAAAAGATGCAGGTTTCCCACATGTGACTGACCAGCAAGCAGGTTTCTTAGAAGGATCTCTCCTGAAGATCTGACTGACCGAACAATTCCAAAATGAAACAGGTTATCCATCAGTTAAGCTAGTCCTAAATGGTCCTTAAACTTTTTTGACCAAGGAGCATATTTTGAAGGTTAACAGTGGTCTCAGAAACCAATTGCCATGGCTGGCATGACCAAGGAAAAACATCCATACACCAGAAGGTATGAAGGGGTGATTGAAACTGCATCAAATTCAAGTGTCCCTTCAAAGCGCTAAAGGAGTGTTTTTCAAACTTGGCAACTTTAAGATGTATGGACTTCAATTCCCAGAATTCCCCAGCTAGCATGCTCGCTGGGGATTCTGGGAACCGAAGTCCACATATCTTAAAGTTGCCAAGTTTGAAAAACACTGCTCTAAAAAGAGCTTTTCCCACCCCACCTCCAGCTTACCTATATCTTTTGCCTGGGCAGGCGCATTCATTTCCAGGCAAAACCACCCTCTCTTCTAATTTTTTTAACAATGCCCATGGGGCCCATTTAGGCCATAGAACTCTTTTCAAAATGACAATAATTGCAGGGGCTAGTGTTTTGCAGTAGACCTACTTGTTTATATCTGTAATTATGATATTAATTTGTTAAATACAGGGCACAGCTCCCAGCAATTGCCAAAAGAGTTTAGTGGTTCCAACCTCAAGCTGTTCAAGGCTTTGAAAGTTAAGGCCAATGCTAGGAATGAATCCTGGAAAACTGGGTCACCTGTGCTGACCTTTTAGCGTAGGGGGTGATATGAGAATACATATTCTATTTTAGATTCTTCAAAACTGGCATCTCCAATAAGTCTTCTGGCTGTCCTGTCCTGTCCTGGAGTCCCAAGACCAGCTTTCCTTGTTAGAATTCCAGGAGAATCCCATTAACAACAATTGAAAAAAAAATGCAATCAAGTCCACTAGACAACATTTCATTAATTCCTTCAAACTGAGGTAAAGCCCTAATTTGTTGAGGGCTTTGTTTATCGAGCAAAGAAAGAGAGATATTCATAGTTTACAACAGGGTCTGCTGCCAGAATGGTGTGATGCCCCACTGATTTTACACAGTAGAATTAGGAGCTGGATCAAGCAAAAACACACCCCATGTTCTTAAATTGATGGAAACTCAGGTCCAAACCTGGAACTCAGTGTTGTGCCTCATTTCCATATCTAATTAATATGCAAATGTTCTTCAGTTTGTGCCCTCATTTGCACTGTGTAAACAACTTCAAATAGCTGCTTTCTCCTTTTGCTAAAACAATGTCCCTTGAAACCAAAAGAAAAATTAATAGCAGGTAAGAAATTAAGTTTAATGACGCATAGATAAAATGGCCATTTAGTGTAAATTGTGAGGGTTTCTCTAATCTTATTCAATTCCTCAAAGATATATCAATTTGTTTTGTCACTAAAAATTGGATTCTCTCCCATGCCTTGAAAGCCATTGTTCAGACTCTTATAAATTAACAGGGAGATTATATTTCATTGTTCTTCACCAGATGAATAGAAATAAGATGAAAGAACATATGAAATCACCAAGATTGTAGAGCCAGATTTCTAAAAACTATTTTTCATAATGAGAAATTAGTTAACAGCACACTTGAATGCTTGCCCAATTAGAAGTGTTTCACTGAATTTAATTCATGTTTACTTATATGTAAGTAAACTGAAATCAATGGCTCTTACTCCCAGATAAATATATGTATTGTAATTGCATGGAAGTTTTGTTTTGTTTTGAATTTTGTTTTGATAATAATTTTATAAAGTAGGTTATTGCTCTGGATCAGTTATGGGAGAACTGATCTTCCAGAAATTTTACAACCCTGATATTTTGAATTACTCATAGGATCTGTTGTAAACTGCCCAGAGTCCCCCTTGGGGGAGTTGGGCGGTGATAAATCCAATAAATAAAAATAAATAAATAAATAAAACATTGGTTTTGTTAATATTGACATCCTTGGCTACATGCAGTTAAGACTGAATTAGATTTGTTCTGAACTAGGCTTGGTCTCTCCAGCAAAGGAGATCGTTACCTTGTCGTGGTGCTGGAGCTTGAGCACCTCAATGAAACCATGAGCTAAACCGTGAAGGGACACCCAAGACGGGAAGGTCGTGGCAGAGAGGTCAGACTAAATACGATCCCTGGGGAAGGTAATGGCAACCCACCCCAGTATTCTTGCCGTGAAAACTAAATGGATCAGTACAACCAAAGATATGTCGGTATACCATCGGAAGATGGGACTCCCAGGTCGGAAGATGGTCAAAATGCTACTGGGGAGGAACAGAGGATACGTTCAATTAGCCCCAGATGTGATGACGCAGCTAGCTCAAAGCCGAAAGGACGGCTAGCGGCCGACGGTGCTGGTGGTGAACGACGAATCCGATGTTCTAAAGATCAACACACCATAGGAACCTGGAATGTAAGATCTATGAGCCAGGGCAAATTGGATGTGGTTATTGGTGAGATGTCAAGATTAAATATAGACATTTTAGGTGTCAGTGAACTGAAATGGACTGGGATGGGCCACTTCACATCAGATGACCACCAGATCTACTACTGTGGACAAGAGGACCACAGAAGAAATGGAGTAGCCTTCATAATTAATAATAAAGTGGCTAAAGCAGTGCTTGGATACAATCCAAAAAACGATAGAATGATCTCAATTCGAATTCAGGGTAAACCATTTAACATCACAGTGATCCAAATATACGCCCCAACCACAGATGCTGAAGAAGCAGAAGTAGATCAGTTCTATGAGGATCTGCAGCACCTACTGGATAATACACCAAAAAGAGATGTTATTTTCATTACAGGAGACTGGAATGCTAAGGTGGGTAGTCAGACGACACCTGGAATTACAGGTAAACATGGTCTGGGAGAACAAAATGAAGCAGGACATAGGCTGATAGAATTTTGCCAAGACAACTCACTGTGCATAACAAACACTCTCTTCCAGCAACCTAAAAGACGACTTTATACATGGACTTCACCAGATGGTCGACACCGAAATCAGATTGACTACATCCTTTGCAGCCAAAGGTGGCGGACATCTATACAGTCGGTAAAAACAAGACCTGGAGCTGACTGTAGTTCAGATCATGAACTTCTTATTGCAAAATTTAGAATCAGACTAAAGAGAATAGGGAAGACCCACAGATCAGTTAGATATGAGCTCACTAATATTCCTAAGGAATATGCAGTGGAGGTGAAGAATAGATTTAAGGGACTAGATTTAGTAGATAGGGTCCCAGAAGAACTATGGACAGAAGTTCGCAACATTCTTCAGGAGGCGGCAACAAAAAACGTCCCAAAGAAAAAGAAAACCAAGAAGGCAAGATGGCTGTCTGCTGAAACACTGGAAGTAGCCCAAGAAAGAAGGAAAGCAAAAGGCAACAGTGATAGGGGGAGATATGCCCAATTAAATGCAAAATTCCAGAGGTTAGCCAGAAGAGATAAGGAATTATTTTTAAACAAGCAATGTGCGGAAGTGGAAGAAGACAATAGAATAGGAAGGACAAGAGACCTCTTCCAGAAAATTAGAAACATCGGAGGTAAATTCCAGGCAAAAATGGGTATGATCAAAAACAAAGATGGTAAGGACCTAACAGAAGCAGAAGAGATCAAGAAAAGGTGGCAAGAATATACGGAAGATCTGTATAGGAAGGATAATAATATTGGAGATAGCGTTGACGGTGTGGTCAGTGAGTTAGAGCCAGACATCCTGAAGAGTGAGGTTGAATGGGCCTTAAGAAGCATTGCTAATAACAAGGCAGCAGGAGACGACGGTATCCCAGCTGAACTGTTTAAAATCTTGCAAGATGATGCTGTCAAGGTGATGCATGCCATATGCCAACAAATTTGGAAAACACAAGAATGGCCATCAGATTGGAAAAAATCAACTTATATCCCCATACCAAAAAAGGGAAGCACTAAAGAATGTTCAAACTATCGAACAGTGGCACTTATTTCACATGCCAGTAAGGTAATGCTCAAGATCTTGCAAGGTAGACTCCAGCAATTCATGGAGCGAGAATTGCCAGATGTACAAGCTGGGTTTAGAAAAGGCAGAGGAACTAGAGACCAAATTGCCAATATCCGCTGGATAATGGAGAAAGCCAGGGAATTTCGGAAAAACATCTATTTCTGTTTTATTGACTATTCTAAAGCCTTTGACTGTGTGGATCATAACAAATTGTGGCAAGTTCTTGGTGGTATGGGGATACCAAGTCATCTTGTCTGCCTCCTGAGGAATCTGTATAACGACCAAGTAGCAACGGTAAGAACAGAGCACGGAACAACGGACTGGTTTAAGATTGGGAAAGGAGTACGGCAGGGTTGTATACTCTCACCCTACCTATTCAACCTGTATGCAGAACACATCATGCGACATGCTGGGCTTGAGGAATCCAAGGCTGGAGTTAAAATTGCTGGAAGAAACATTAACAATCTCAGATATGCAGATGATACCACTTTGATGGCTGAAAGCGAGGAGGAGTTGAGGAGCCTTATGACGAAGGTGAAAGAAGAAAGTGCAAAAGCTGGGTTGCAGTTAAACCTCAAAAAAACCAAGATTATGGCAACGAGCTTGATTGATGACTGGCAAATAGAGGGAGAAAAAGTGGAGGCAGTGACAGACTTTGTATTTCTAGGCGCAAAGATTACTGCAGACGCTGACTGCAGCCAGGAAATCAGAAGACGTCTACTTCTTGGGAGGAGAGCAATGGCAAATCTTGATAATATAGTTAAGAGCAGAGACATCACACTGACAACAAAGGTCCGCATAGTTAAAGCAATGGTATTCCCTGTAGTAAGCTATGGCTGCGAGAGCTGGACCATAAGGAAGGCTGAGCGAAGGAAGATAGATGCTTTTGAACTGTGGTGTTGGAGGAAAATTCTGAGAGTGCCTTGGACTGCAAGAAGATCAAACCAGTCCATACTCCAGGAAATCAAGCCAGACTGCTCACTTGAGGGAATGATATTAAAGGCAAAACTGAAGTACTTTGGCCACATAATGAGAAGACAGGATACCCTGGAGAAGAAGCTGATGCTAGGGAAAGTGGAAGGCAAAAGGAAGAGGGGCCGACCAAGGGCAAGATGGATGGATGGTATTCTGGAGGTGACGGACTCAACCATTGGGGAGCTGGGGATGGTGACGGCCGACAGAGGGCTCTGGCGTGGGCTGGTCCATGAAGTCACGAAGAGTCGGAAACGACTGAACGAATAAACAACAAGGCTTGGTCTAAGGATAACTTTTAGCTCTGGGATATAACCTGGGATACAAGTGGAACAATAGAAAGGTTATACTCACCTAGTATTACCAGACATCTGGCAAAAGGAGGACATGCCCTTTTTTTGTCATGTCCTCCATCTGGTAGGCATAGACTTAAAATCAAATATTGTCCAGCTTTTTAAGTATCCTGTGTTTTTTTTAAATGGGACTGTTTTCACAACAGTAGTCATTCAAACTTTTGTGTATTGTGACCTTGTAAATTGTCTGCTTCTTCTGTCCCCTCATCAGTTGACTTTTCCCCCCTCAGACTAGATTTACATTATTCAATTTATTTCCTGATTCCAGCAATCAGCTTCAATCCCGCCCCTTCAACTCTATGATCACTATAGTCTGTAGATCATATGACTCATGATACGTTTTTGTGGTGAAATTTGAAAAGTGCATCATTGTTTCAACATTATCACTAGCATATGTTCTTGAAAATAAAGATTTGTTGGTAAAATATTGCGATTAAAAAACCAGTATTTCTGATGCTGGAAAATGTAATTCCATATACATGTAGGCCTAAGTACAGTTTTTTTTTTTTGCAGTTTTTCGCTGTAATTTTTGTTGCGGATGCCAAGAAAGTTAAATGGTGTGTCCTCTTCCCCCCCCCCCCCCATTTGTCCTCCTTTCCAATTGTGCATGTCCTCCTTCGTCTGTTCAGATATCTGATAACCCTATACAGGTAGTCCTTGACTTACAATCACAAGAGGGACCGGAAAAATTGTTGTTAAGTGGTGTGGTCATGTGACCGCACCCGATTTTACTACATCTTTTGCGGTGGCCATTAAGTGAATCACGCTATTCCCCACTGATTTTGCTTGTCGGAAGCTGGCTGGGAAGGTCACAAATGGCGATCACATGACTCCAGGATGCTGCAACCATCGTAAATAAATGCCTGTTTCCAAGTGCCAAGGGACATTGTGATGATCGTAAGTCACCTTTTTCAGCGCCGTCGTAACTTCAAACGGTCGCTAAACGAATGGTCGTAAGTTGAGGACTACCTGTACTCACCAAGCATATACTTTATATGCTAAGCAAAATCCCAAATCTCCCTTTCTTGTTCATGCACACCGAAGCCATAAGATGGGCTTTACTTTTTTATTTGCTTTACATTTTTTACAAATGGGTCCATTATTTCAACATTCCTATGCCCAAACCTCTAGACTCATGTTTTGTCAGCTGTAATATACTAAAATCACTGTATAACTACCCCACATCAATCCACACATCCCACTTCCTTTTGAGAAAATTGCAAACAACAGTCCTCAAAGAGATAATCTCAGAACTTTTCTCTGCAGAGTCTTCAAGTGCAGAGAGATGGGGAAGGAAGCAAGAGTAAGCCAGAGATTCAGCTTGCACATTCACAGGCAACAAATTAAAGCAGTGTTTCTTAACCTTGGCAACTTTAAGATGTGTGGACTTCAATTCCCAGAATTCCCCAGCCAGCAAACTAGACTGGGGAATTCTGAGAGTTGAAGTCCACACATCTTAAAGTTGCTAAAGGTCGAGAAACACTGGATTAAAGATTTCTTTAGTTCTCCCATCTTTATATAGTGAAGTTTATTTATTTATACAAGTTGCAACATATTTTGCGCCATGGAACATAATTACACTTGCATGTTTAGGATTACATAGTTCCTTCCTCCCTCCCTCCCTCCTGTAGCTTACTTTAGAAAATGTTTTATGTATTGTTTTGTTCAAGGAATAAAACTTTGTAGAATCTTTTGTGTTAACTGGGCCATTAAATTAAAATTAAAAACACGACAATCTGTTATAAGATTGCAAAACTTTTTTTTAACATAACTGTGTTATAAGAACCAAATGAATACCCCCACCCACTTGTTGGAGAAAGCTTAAGCCTTTCAGTCCTCCTTGTCTTTCTTCTTTTCTTTCTTCTTTTCTTTTATTTCCTTTTCAGTCTCTCTCTTCTGTTCATGCCCTTCTCCCTCTCATTCTCTCTCTCTCCCTTTCCTTCTTTTTGTTCCTAGAACATTCTGTTTCTTTTACGAGCTAACAAGTTTGATGTGGCCCTGCGTCTCCTTCCCTTCCAGGCTTGCAGCTGTTTTGGCAACAGAAGAAAAAAAATCCCCATAACAAATCAAATAAAAGCCCATTCTATAAAGAGGAATTGAAAACAGCAGGCCTCAAAGTGGTCTGCACATGAGATGCCTTGTTCTGGCTTTCAACGCAACTCAAATCAAAAACGCATTATCATAATCTGAAACAGCTCACTGCTAACACAAGACAGATGGTGGGTAATAACCCATGCATCATTAATAAATAAATTCCAGCATTAAAGGCTTTACCAAATATGACAACATTATCTGGGCAAAATGACTGGCCCGCTCCCACCCCAACATCATTCTGCTATGTTGTGGGTCTTCTCCATCCCCCACTTCTTTCTTTTCTTCTTCTTAAGTCTCTGTGCTTTGAAGGAAGCTAATAAGGCTCTGTTTTGTTTTGTTTTTTCTTTAACCAGATGAAAACCATCTCAGTATATAAGATAGTTTTGAAGCTCCAGAAGGGAAAATAAGATTGCTGCCAAACTGTAATAGGTCCCATGCACTTCCTCTGGATCAGCAAATGGCAAAATATTACACTGCTCTTCACTGCTTCTCTCTGGTACTTTGCTGTTGTCATTTTCAGCTCCACATTTCAAGTAACAGTTTTGGCATCATGGTTGCCACAAAGCTGAAAGAGAAATGCAGAATTTCTCAGTTTTTTCTTCAGGAGATTCTACCATCTGTCGTATAATTGCCTACATATCTTGCCCACATTGTTGCCTTCACATCTTGGCCCTAATCCCAAGAATCATAGGGCAAGTTGTACAGTTACCATGGGGATTCAATCTTACATTTTTAAAAAACACTTCCATGACCCATGACAAACTCTTTTAAGGATAAGAAGTATTAAAAATAAAGTTAAAGGTTCATCAGGTTTCATGAGAAAAGAGACAGAAGACACTTCCACACCACTACTATTTCGACTCCCTGATCCCCAAGAAATGAGTTGAAGCTGGTTCTTCTGGAGTTTCAAAGCACTGGGAACATGCAGGAGCCAATCAGTACTCCATTCAGTGGACTAATCGGAGGGTGAAAAGAATGGCATTCAACCAGTGCTTTGTTCTCCATCTACATTTTTTTTTATGTTGGGTGCATCAGTCTGAGGATTTGCAAAAACTCAGAGTGGTTGCTATAAGAAAGAGCTGCAGAGCCGCCAGAACACTATACCCATTATTCTGGTGAAATGATAGCAACTTGGCCTGATTCTTTTGGTGGCTTAACTTCTATGGAGATGGGAGTGGCTGAACATGAGCCCAGGAATCAGAAAGCAAGAATTTCTACCAATGTGAAACTTTAAGATGGAAAGTTCGTTTTTGGTACAATTTCAGATGCATTATGTTGGAACTGGAAATAAATCATCTCACTTGCTAAAATCAGACAACACTATGAGTCCACACAGGACAGATCCACACATCCTGCTTGCCCCAATGTCAGCATGTGCCACCAACCATTTCTCAAGGGATGCAGGGATGCACAACAACAACCCCCACCCACCCACAGCCCACAGGGTAGGGAACTTTTGTCTTTATTTTTCTATAATATAGGAAAAGCAGTGTTTTTCCTCTTGTGCTGGCTCAAGTGGTATTGTCTAGTTTGCCTGTACTGCTTCATTTCCCTGTAGGCAAATCCCTCTATCCAATTGGCTACTATGCACTGTGGAGGAAACATCACCTCTCCTCCATTCACTGGGTAGTGCTAGGCATGGACATTCTGTCCAGGCTTCCAGGCTGTCTGAAACATCTTGAAGGGATGGATTGATTTTAACTGCTTGTCTGGTTAACCCATCCCCTCCCCTCCCCTCCCCTCCCCTCCCCTCCCCTCCCCTCCCCTCCCCTTCCCTTCCCTTCCCTTCCCTTCCCTTCCCTGTAGTCTTATATTATTCTGTTAATCCCGGTGGATTTTCTATTCATAGTAGATGCTGGCATATAGCAGTTCCAGAAACCCAGCCATCATATTTTCTCATGTCTCTTGAGGAGAGAGAGATAATATTCTGTCCCACAGGTGACAATAGCTGGCAATGCAATAAGCATTAGAACAATTTCTTATAAAATATGGAATTTGCCCAAGCACATTTTGTCATTTGAAGATGCTGCTGTGACTGCCAAAAGTATTGATTTCTTTCACAAAACAATCCTTGGCTATTTGTAAAGGCCTAATATTCCAGATTTATGCATTCTCTTAATATACGGCCATTCCTTTTTCATGAGTTTACAAACTTCTGGATGCTGTTAACAGAAAACGGTTGGGCTATGGTTAGATACATAATGTACTTACTTGTGCTCACCCAAACCAATTTTTATAGATATGATGGAAACTGATCTCCTCACAGGAAGCTTTCCTTTTCTCCCCCTTTCCCTTTTTGCAATGAAGAATTAATATTGGGAGGGGGGATGTAAGCTGAGTCTTTACTATCCAATGTGAGCGGTGGGAAAAATCCAGTCAGTCCAACTTCTTGGATCTGGATCAAATTTCCTTTCTATGGTATTTTACACAGAGATTAGTGTTCCTCCTAGAAAAGGCCTGGCTGTTCTGAGCGCCACCAGCTGTGTTCCCTGCATGCCCGAAGTCTAAAAAAGCTTGTCAAGGAGGCAGAAAAAGAGCGGGCAAGAGCTGACACTGAACTTTTTCAAGTCATTCTCATTCTGAGAAGATTTAAAGGACATTGAAGACATTATGTGATGGATTTGCAAAGCATGAGCCGAGTCACTGCACTCTGATCAGTGTGTGCAACAGGGATCAGTGATCTTGGCATCCATCATCTGTTTGTTTCTGGGGGCTACCACTGAGGGAAGAGTTGGACTATGAAGGCCAGAAATATTGTTAAAAGGGAAGTAGATGCTTGGTTAACCCTGTAGAACCACATGGACAGAAAGGCTTCTTCCCCATCCCCAGAAAATGCTCAGAGATGACACGCTGCTTCCCTTCATTGAAAATAAATGGAGGATGTTTGAATAGCTTTGATGATTAGATAGGACAGATTAGAGAAAGAAGAGAGTCCTGATGTAACTTTAGAGAGAGAGGTTAAAATATAATTGTACTTATAACTGATCTGAAGAATAGCGGAAGCCACTTCTTTGCATCTTCCTTCTTTCTTTTCTATTTTTCTTTTACTTTTTTTCTTTTCTTGCACTTTTAGCTTTCCCTTTGATCTCTTTCTTTTTCTTACTGATGTGTACTGTTTTAAGTCCAGGAGGAGGGTGAGTTTATTCTACTTTCTCTCTCTTTCCCTTCTCTGGAAATCTATTTTGTAATTATTTACTTATTTATTTTAAAAGCTGAAATGAAATAAGAGTAAATTGTAATTCCAATTGTTACCAGTGGATTAAGAAACTGTTCCAAAGAGGTTTCATCAGATATTTAATGGGAAGAACTTGGATTGGCCAGATGATTAGCCTCCATCCAGATGTTTTGAGTGCCATTAAAACAAACTCTTCCCTTGTATAAGCTATGCCAATTGCTGACCAGTATCTAATGACAGAAGCATGGAAGTTCTGAAGAATTAATTTGTTTGCAACAAACGTCAGGCTGATAATACCTGAAACTAGGAGTTATGGAGGAGGAATCTCCTTCCATAAAGAATATAATAACAGAAAGAAGGATTTAGGATCACTTTTGGAAACTACTTAGCCACATTAATAAACGTGTTACTGTTATTGCAAGAGAAGAGCGGGAATAGGGTAAATATATTTAAAAGATCCAAATCCTCTCAGTATCCTACAGTGAAAAGATTTCCTCTTTAAGCTTATCAGGAAGATGTTTATTTTCTTCCTTTACGAAAGTGGCTTGTGGGTGTAAGGAAAGAAAGAAACTGCAAGATTTACAGTATTCTACACAGTAAACAAAGAGAATGTCTTGATCATTGGAGTTGGGAAGATTCTCTAAGTACCTGGAACAGTTTGAAGATTGCATAGCTGTCTTGTTAACATTATTTGGGCCTGTGGAGTCCTTGGTGCTCTCTGAGCCTGGTTGTTTTCTTGCAGGCATTTCATTGCCTGTTTCATTGCCATTATTGAACTACTGATGTTTCTTGCAGAAGTTTCATTGTCATTATTTGGGCCTAGCTGAATGAAGGATATAGAGAATCTTTCTCCAATATGGTGCCTATCAAGTAGGTGGGATTCCAACCTTATAATACTGCTGTGGGACACTGTAAGGACAGTGACCAGTGGTTTTCTTTATTAAAATTAGAATGTCAACAACTGGGGGGAAAGCTGCCACCAATCACCATACAGATTGGGTTTTTTGGGATGTTTCATCTATCCAATCAATATTATTTCTATTTTTTTCCCAAAGACCATAACCTACCAACCTGATGACCACTAGATGGCATCAAGGAGTTCAACTCTGTTAGTGTAGTGGTTGTTGGGATGGTGTGCAGCCCAGTTGTAGCTTCTGCATAAGTGTTCTCAGAGCCAGAGTTCAAGAAAGGTGTGTGTGTGTGAAGTGTGCTCAGCTGTAGAATGCTCTGGGGTGCATCCATATAATTTCTCCAAGATGATTATTGAGCTATTGACCACTTGACCTGTTAACCTATTGAAAACTATGTGGCAGCAAAGAGTTTGGGTTTTTTCTATCTTGGCTGCCATCTACTGTTTGTCCAGATTTGTGGAGCTAAGATTCAGCTACTGGATAAGTGCTGTTGAAGAGCTGGAATCTGACTTTGCTGATTCGTGTGTCACATGACAGAATACATGCAGTTCTGATCACACAGAAGGATAGGGGAGGAAAAACGTGGCTGTATGTTGAACCCATATATATACCAGAGTACCTTCTATAATGGAGAAACCTTTTTTAAAAAAGCATACTGGCTGGGGAATTCTGGGAGTTGAAGTCCAAATATCTTAAAGTTGCCAAGGTTGAGAGACACTGAGCTAAGGAGTGTTAACAGGCAGGGCCCAGGAAGAGAGCCTTTTCTATCGTGGTACCTGCCCTCTGGAATGTCATCCCTCCAGAGATCAGATTGACTTTGTCCTGGTTGGTCTTCCCTAAGGCCTTGAGGACGTGGCTTTGTGCTCGAGCCTGGGGCCCCAGGTGTGGTATGTATGTATTGGGACGCGGTGGCTCAGCAGGTTAAACCGCTGAGCTGTAGACTGCCGATCGAAAGGTTGGCAGTTCGAATCCCCGCGCAACGAGGTGAGCTCTCGTTGCTAGTCCCAGCTCCTGTCAACCCAACAGTTCAAAAGCCTAGCAAGTAGATAAATGGGTACCACCTTAAGTGGGACAATATGCTGGCGTCCTGTCGGGGAGTCGGCCACTGAACGGAAGATCTCTGGAATGGCATCGGCAACGACGGATCCCGGAAAAAGCAGTTCATCTACACGACGTCAGCAGCCAGCTCCGACGCAAGGCATTGTGGGGCTTGTAGTCCAAGTAGCCATGGAAGAGTCGGTTCCCTTACCCCTTCCCTTAGCACGCGGTTTAAATTGTATATGTATGGAAAATGTATAATGAAATATATATATGTATGTAAGCCGCCTAGAGTCCTCCGTTAGGGAGGGGATAGGCGGGGTATAAATATAATAAATAATAATAATAATAATAATAATAATAATAATGTAGCCCATTGCTTGGTTATGTTGATGGATTGATTGTGGCTTTGTAATTTTTTTCCCCAGCTGCTATGGGTTTTATATTGTTTGTATTTGTATTATTTTTAATATTGTTAGCCACCCAGGGTCACATATGAGAGATGGGCAGCCATATACTGTACACCCAGGATGGATGGATGGATGGATGGATGGATGGATGGATGGATGGAAGGAAGGAAGGAAGGAAGGAAGGAAGGAAGGAAGGAAGGAAGGAAGGAAGGAAGGAGGCAAGGGCAATTCCTTGAGCAACAGCCAGTGACAAGGGAATTCCTGACATAATCACAAGAGCCTGATCCTTTCAATTATCTTTCAATGATATGCATTAAAGCAGACTGGCTAGTCAATTTCAAGGCTTTACAGTTTTCTGTTTTGGATTTCCTTTTTCTAGAATTTATCCTCTGTGTGTAGTTTTAGTTAGTGCTATTTTCCATTCTGTGTGCTGTAATGAATGTATTTTTACTTAATGCCTGGGTTTGCATATCACAAAATGCCATAATGTGTTTTTACGTAGTGTGTAGTATGATGCCAGAAGTTGTGGTTTGTAAATCATGGTTCATGGCTTAGTGTGTTTGATGAACCCAGCAATTATGATTTATTCAATCAATAATGGTAAAGAAAATCACAGCTTAGTGTGATATGCAAACCCAAAGTCTAGGAGAAAATGCCAAGTTTGGTACCGCTTTATAAATATACTATTTATCCACTACTTCCTTGTGTATATTTATAACCAATAAGTGTATTTCACTTGATGCTAGGGTTGTCTGAATAATCTGTACTTTGCAAATTCCAGTCTGCAGTCGCCAAATCTAGACTTCCCAAACTGAAGTTTGGCCTTCCTAAACACTCCCATTCAATTCTTGGCTTGACAAAGTAGGAAAATATGCTTTTAAATGTTTAGCTTGAGAGAAAAAGCTCAAAAACAAGTATTTTGAGAGAAAATAAATTAAGAAAATGTGTGTGTAACACAGCTTTATGTGGATTTCTTTTTTCTTTAAACCCAGATTCACGTGGAATTGGAATGGAATGGACTTTCTGAGTCAACATAAACATAACCAACCCAGCCTAGAAAATGATTGATTTGCACTTTCCTTCTTTATCTCTTTTTTTTTCAGAGCTTCCAGATCTCTCCATATGCAAAACTACAGGCTGCTGGGGGTCTGGCAGCTTTCCAGTGGGATGGAAATTGTTGATCCCAGTTTGGCAAGACTTTACACATGTGCAAATGATTGGGCAAGTGGAAGACTTTGTTTTCTTTGATGAACAGCATCTGCCTGGCATGGCATCTAAAGCTGCTTTTTACAAGGGGTCTGTGCATTACATTGCATGTGATGTTGGTGGTTTGCGAGAATAAACCAACGTTGTATTGTAAATATTGGCTTCCACTTTGTTTATCTGGATTTGGTCCATCAATAATAGCAACCTCTGGGGATGTATCCTAGCCACTGGACATTAGGATCAAACTCCTAACCTCCCCCCAAAACAACTTAGTCTTTCACAGCAGCAGCAGTGCTGATGCTCCAGATCTGGCATGAGAGAACAGCAGACTGATTTTTCCCCATTTCGCCTGGTGAGTGCGCTGATTTTGAGTACCCAGAAAAAAATACTGCATTTTTCTCAAGGGCTAATGGAAGAACTTCCAATAAAAAATGGAAGCCCTTATTTTTTTTTTTTGAGACAGTCACTATTTTTAAATCCAACATGCTCCAGAATGTCTGAAGGACCTCAGAGAGAAATGAGAGTTTTGTAGAAACAGCTGGAGAGTTCAGATGTAAAAGTATTACATCTTTATTTTTTAAAGATTTCTCCCCATCCAAATTACTGAAGTGCCTCCAAATATGAATTGAAGGGTGGGTTTGCATGGCACTTTTAGTTCAACCCTAAAACTGGATTTTATTTTATTTTATTTTATTATGTTTTGTTTTGTTTTGTTTATTTTATTTATTTTCTATCCCACCTTTATTATTTTTATAAATAACTCAAGGTGGTGAACATACCTAATACTCCTTCCTCCTCCTATTTTCCCCACAACAACAACCCTGTGAGGTGAGTTGGGCTGAGAGAGAGGGACTGGCCCAAGGTCACCCAGCCAGCTTTTCATGCCTAAGGTGGGACTAGAACTCTCAGTCTCCTAGTTTCTAGGCCATTGCCTTAACTTTATGTTTTATGTTTTATGTTTTATGTTTTATGTTTTATGTTTTATGTTTTATGTTTTATGTTTTATGTTTTATGTTTTATGTTTTATGTTTTATGTTTTATGTTTTATGTTTTATGTTTTATGTTTTTTTATGTTTTATGTTTTATGTTTTATGTTTTATGTTTTATGTTTTATGTTTTATGTTTTATGTTTTATGTTTTATGTTTTATGTTTTATGTTTTATGTTTGTTTTAATGTTTTGTTATTTTATTTTGTTTTGTTTTGTTTTGGAAAGTTTTACTGAATTCTAAGATGTATATTTTCTAATGAAATTGGGATGCTGTATTGAAGGCATCAGATTCATCCTAAATAAATACTCCCAGTATGTGCACAATAAGCAAGAACAGAGGAAAATCAGAATGAAACCCGTGTGGATCTTCTTGAACTTTAGACTTTCTTCTGCAAAGTTGAACTTGTGATTCAACCGGTAAGTGGCTGAAAACTTCAGTGAACTGGAGGGTTTTGTCAATCTGCAGGCTTTTTAACAAAGAATCTTATGTAGAGGCTTTGAAGACAAGAGTCCAAAAATATTTACAGTACATGAAGTGGAAATACTTACTGTATACAGACACATAATACCACCTAGAAAAAGTCAATCCTAGACAGGAATGCTAGATTTTATTTTGTCTGCCTTGTTTGTCATTAAAAGCAATATTTTTTAAGAATGTGAGATGCCTTCTTGAACTCTTCCAAGAAATATCTAATTCACCTCTGAAAGGTTTTTAACCCGATAAAATAGAATTTGGAAGTATGACCCTCTTTTTATTGTGGCTGTTGTTTAAAAGGGTTTTACTAGTGTAAGGCAGAACAAAATAATCTCTTTGTGAAGTGATGATGCTGACGATGATGTTGGAAGAAAATAATCTATTAGGATGACAAGTTCAAAATGCTGAGGCCTTTCTTTAAAAAAATATTATTCACTTATGGTATGTTCCTTCCTTCTCTCTCCCTTTTCCCTACCCTGTTTCCTTTCCTATCCAACAGCATTTTTAAAATATCTACCATGAACAGCTAAGAGTTCTTACTATCAAAGGAGCTTGGTTATATAAATTCCATAATTACAGTTGATCCTTCCTCCATGCCTAGAAGAAGCCCTGTTTGTATAGCAAGGAAAATACAGTACCTTTTTGCATAACTTTCACCTGTTTCTGGATAGTTCCAAAGTTCTCAGAGGAAGTCCATAAGTTGATTGTCTAGCCAAGCAATGTCAATAGAAGACATACACATATTTTTTAGAAGATCTGGTAAAACTAAGCTTGATTCAGAGCATATGATTCAGGCAGTAAAGGAGGCTGCTGAAAAATGGTTTTGCTATGGAAATCTATGTCCTATAACTCACATCTAACTCTTGTCCTTAATGAATTATGATGGCTGAATAGCCTTTCCCAACCTCACTCATAACTGGACACACCTGGAAGGTATATGGCTGGGAAATACCAATGTAGAGTTTGCCTATTTTTTGTGAAGTGTGTTTATTTGTTTGCTTGTTTCTTGGAATTACAGAGACTCAGGCAAAGCTACATGAAGAATACTTTACTTTATCAAAGCTATTAATTAAGGTGGGGCTAATTATTTCTGTAATAGCTGCAAGGTATGCTTTGATTTGAGGAAATGGAAAAATTAGAGATATTTAAGATGCCAGTGATCAGTAATATCAAATATCCATGGTGATTAAATCAGGGTAAGTAACTTTTTGTGGGCTAGAATTCATAATACTATATTTGCTCAAAACAAATATGACTATTTACTACAATCCTTACACACACACACACACAGAGTAGATAGAAACAAAATTATAAACAAAGACCTGCCCAGTGCCCAGATTCTCCACTTCTCAATCTAGGCTTGTAAGGGCAAGTGATAACTAATCCTGCTGCTTCTCCACCAAAATGTGTGCATGTGATACACTTACACAGGTGTATGGTATATGTATGTGTATCTACCGTATATTACAGAAGCCAAAGCCAGGGATGATCAGAAGAAAAAATAAATACATATTAAGGGAATTAATAACTACTGATTAAAATTAATTACTTATATAATAAATGTTTCCAATTACAGTATAAAATTAACTGATTCCCTACCTCCATCACTTTTCCTTACAACCTCTTTCACATAGAAGAATACACTTTACACACAAATGCCTTCTCCCCCTTCATTCCCTTAGAAACAGAAAAATTAAAACAAAAAACAAGGATGGGAGAAAAGACATGGGTAACTGCAGTGGGAAGAGAAAGAGAGGAACAGCACTGGGTGCAGAAGAGTGAGGGAAGAAGGGACTGGACAGGGAAGCACAAGAAAGAAAAGAGAAGTCTTGTCATCATCCCTCCATACGCAGTGGCTGATATTCCACTTTCTACTTTGTTTTTCCAATGTTTTAATGGACCTTGTGCCTTGCACATCTCCACCTTGGAGTTCTTGACATCACCAGCCTTTCTGTCCTGAGGAACTGTAGCTTCCAACGTAACTCCCACGATTTGAGGTTTATGCTACATTTTAAAAGGATTGTTCCTTGCTCAATTTTCTCTTTCCTTGTCTTACTTTACTTTTTTCATTTCTGGTTAGATTTTATCTTTTTATCTTGAAATCTTAATAAATAATAATAATAATAATAATAATAATAATAATAATAATGATTGTTCCTTCTCAAAATGGCTGGAAACTATGCTGCTAATTTTTAGCAATTGCAATCAGATGAGAGCTTTCTAGCAGCTGCAAAATAGGAATCAGAGGGCCCTACATGGCCCCGGGACCTGCAGATTACCAACCCCAATATAAATGATAGGCTTGGGTGTTAGGTGACATTGCCAAGGATGGCAGAAGTTAAACCCTGCTAACATGCAGGGAAGACTTTAAACCAAACCAAACCCAAATCCCTAAAGATGGCATGTGAGACGCTGGCCTAATATGCCAATGTTCTGTTAGTATTGTGCAGACAACTAATTAACATACCCAGTGAAAATCTTACCCCTCTGTATAGTCTTGGTCTTTCTGTTGTGCTAAACACAGAAAGCACAGTTGGCTCCCAAATGAAATATAAAATGAGGAGAGTACTTGAATTAATTATTGAAGAGTTCCACAACAATAAAAAGCTAAATGCGGAAGGGTCCTACTGTTACATCTAAACAATAAAGTTGACAGATGCAGGACCTGGAGAATTAGAATGTTGAAGAAATCAATCAGACCAGTGAAGGGGATAAAAACCAGTGTGAGACTAAGAAAATCTAATTAGATTTTTAAAATCACAGCAAACTTTAAAAATAAGCTGTGTGAGCATGGGCTTCTGGCTGTTACGGAATATCCAGGAGTTCACGGAACAGACAGACAACCTCATTTGGGGTTTGGCAGGAAGATGACCTTTGGCTATTGCCAGCCAGTGATATCTCCAAGGGAAGTGAGCACTTGAGGTCCAACCTGTTCAGTCTAAATGGCACAGGCATGGCATAGGAGATCAAGCTCCCCCAATGACCTTGTTCAGAAAGCTGGTCAGGAAGCCCAGTTAGAAATCATTCTACATAAATTGCAGTCTGGAAAAGCAAAGGAAAGGGTTGTGCTTGTGAAAAATTGTCACTGGCATCATGGGCAGACATTAGGGGAATATTGAAGCCAGTGTCCTCTTCTCTCCCCAAATACGATCTGACTCATGAGTAATTCTTTACACAGTCTGAGATTCACAGGTCCTTCTGTTGGAATGCCTTTCTTTCCTATGGTAAGCATTACTTCCCCTTAAACAAAACAAATTTTAAAAAAGTCTTATAACAATGTTTTGTTTAGCTAACTGTTTTTAGTTGAACATACAACTATTTGCCCAACAAGCAAATCATTACTACATTACAGATGAAACACACCAATAGGACACGATATTCCAAATGATGGTTTGGCAAAGTCTTGTACAATGGTGTTACTCCCAGCCATGGTGAAATTTGCACATCGATAATTGTGTTTCTTCTTGCAGCTGCACCGTATGAATGTCACCTAGTCATCACTTATTTTCTTTGTGTTTTCTCCTCATTTCTAGAGCTAATTTTTCTTGCTATTTGTCTTTGTATTGTGGACAAGATTGAATTTCACTTGGCATTAAACAATCCCTACTCTACTTGTTAGCATACCTTATCAGATGCTCACCTTTTCATCACCAATTGTTTTATTGGTATTGACATATAATTCCTATGATTATATTTGTTGACAGACACAAATTTCACATTATGAGTGTTTATTCACAGAGTTAATAACAATGGTGTTTGGGTCAAAAATGTGAGAATGGGAGCTGGTATTTCTTTTGAGAAGGAAAGTCAACTGATACATTTGTCCTGAACAGGAATAACAATAAACATTATCTGATAATCTACAATCTAAACTTAATTAGTTTGTCCATGAGCAGACTCAAATGTTTTTAGCACTTGTATTATATATTTAAATGCTTTCTTATTCATTCCTTTTAGGCTACATGGACTATGATCATGGGGATCTGCTGTTCTCAGAATATGGTTTTCACCATAAATTCCAAAACCACATGTATAAAATTAATAATCTCTTCTCCCCATAAAGCAATTCCCTTGCTTTCTTCTGATGAGATTCTCATGATGCCAACAATGTACTTCTACAATAGTTCTCCTTCCTTCCTTCCTTCCTTCCTTCCTTCCTTCCTTCCTTCCTTCCTTCCTTCCTTCCTTCCTTCCTTCCTTCCTCTGCCCAACTTCTTTACAACTCTGGGCATCATCAAACCATAGCATGCCATCCTCTAGGGTCATTTTTTAGAAAATATATAGCTTCTGGGGTTTCTTCTGGTTCTCAATGGCATTTTCACACAGGCTTTTCCAATGTGGTTTGAAAAATGTATGATAGATCAAGTCGGAAGTTTTGGAGGGTTTTAAAACTTAATTGTATTATTGTGCATCTATGTGCCATACAGGTAACAACAATTGGACCAAATCTGAAAGGAGGAATATGGAGACACAAGTTCACGGAGGTATAACATGTTCCCTCTTTTGAATACTGAATCAATCCCTAAAGCAGGAACAGAGGAGTGTCTTAAAATTTAGTTGTGAGACCAGTAAAACATTTATATTCTAATCTAACCGTATATACTCAGAAATTAAATGATATTGAACACAATACAGCAAGTGGATTAAAACAGTGGAAGTTAACTGGAAGTTATATGCTGGGCAAGCAATTAGTAAAATTGATAAAGCCTGATGGTTCAATAAAATAATCCCATCTATAGCATTTTATCACATAAAATGTTTTTTCTGATTTTTGTTTCCTCTCTAATCATGGATATCAATCCCAGGACACATAAAAGCTAATAGTCTGAAGCTACCTAGTTCCATGTGTAGTTGTTTGTGTGTGCATTACTGGACAGGAAGACCAGAGAGTCAGTCATCCAAGATGATTCTGACAGCAGCTGCTGGGATTGTCCGGAGGAAATTGGGTCCAGAAATTTGTTCATGGGAAGTTCCATCCTTTGCTTCTCTCTTCAGGTATCCCTATTTTCTTCTCATAAAGAACCAATGTCAGGAAATATGAATGAAAGAATCTGGACCAGCAGGAAGATGGACATATGGAAAGTGGGTTTATTGAGGAGGTCTTTCTGAATAGTGTCCCTTTTCTCCATCAGAGAAAGGTTTCTTAATATAGTAACAAGCAACCCAGGAGGTGACTCGCAGCTGGGTCCAGACGATGGTTAATACATCGTTAGGGGAGGGGGTGTTTCCGGCAGCTTTTAAAGAAGCGCTGGTACGCCCTCTCCTCAAGAAACCATTTCTGGACCCTACTGTACTGGATAACTTCTGTCCAGTCTCCCACCTTCCCTTTTTGGGGAAGGTGGCTGAGAAGGTGGTGGCATTGCAGCTTCAGAGGATTCTGGAGGAAACAGATTATCTGGACCCCTTTCAGTCAGGTTTCAGGCCTGGTCATGGGACTGAAACTGCATTGGTCAGGCTTATAGATGATCTTTGGCGGGAGCGAGATGCAGGTAGTGCATCCATTCTCGCTCTTCTTGACCTCTCAGCGGCTTTCGATACCACCGACCATGGTATCCTTCTGGAGCGGCTCAGGGAGTTGGGGGCGAGCGGCGTTGTATTGCGCTGGTTCGCCTCCTTCCTCCAGGGCCGGTCCCAGTCGGTGTTGATTGGGAGCGAGAGATCCGGCCCGCGGGCCCTTTTTTGTGGGGTTCCGCAGGGCTAGGTACTCTCTCTGCTCCTTTTTAACATCTACATGAAACTGCTGGGTGAGATCATCCGTCTCCATGGGGTGAGATATCATCAGTACGCTGATGATACTCAATTATACATCTCCATCCCAGGGGAAGTAAGTGATGCAGTCTCTACCCTGTCCAAGTGCTTGGGGACTGTAGGGGCCTGGATGGGGAAAAACAGGCTTCGACTGAACCCTAGAAAGATGGAGTGGCTGTGGATTAACGGCTCCTCGATATCCAGGAAGTTGTCATCTTTAGTTCTGGATGGGGTAGCACTGCCCCAGACAGACCCGGTACGTAACTTGGGGGTCCTCCTGGACTCACGACTCCTGCTCGAAGAGCAGGTGGCAGTCGTGGCCAGGAGGGCCTTTGCACAACTTCGTGTTGTGTGCCAGTTGCAACCTTTCCTGGAGCGAGAGGCCCTTCGAACAGTCACTCATGCCCTGGTTATCTCACATATAGACTACTGTAATGCGCTCTACATGGGGCTACCCTTGAAGAGTATCCGGAAGCTTCAACTGATCCAGAATGCGGCCACACGAACCATCTTAGAAGTCCCATATCGGACTCATGTGACACCATTATTACGCGAGCTGCACTGGGTTCCAGTTTGCTTCCGGGTGCAATTCAAGGTGTTGGTTATGACCTTTAAAGCCCTTCATGGCATGGGACCAGGTTACCTAAGGGACCGTCTTATCCCCAATACATCAGCCCGTCCCACCCGGTCATGCAGGGAGGGCATGCTACGGACCCCATCAGTAAAAGAATTCCATCTCACGGGGTCATGGAAGCGTGCCTCCTCTGCAGCAGCGCCTGCCCTGTGGAATATCCTTCCCCCAGAGTTAAGACAGTCCACCTCGCTCCTGGGCTTCAGGAAACAACTTAAAATTTGGCTTTGCCAACAGGCCTGGGGCGGAAAGAAGATCAGAAACTCCTGGGGATGGCTAAAATAGTGGATAGTCCTAGAATAACCCTTCTAAGCCTGAAAGAACACATCGCCTTCTTAATTTTATTATAGTTATGGTATTTTAAATGGTTATTTTAATGTTTTAATCTTTAATATTCAAAATTTTGATGATTTGTAAACTGCCCAGAGTCCCTTGAGGGAGTTGGGCAGTGAGAAATCGAATTAATAAATAAATAATAAATAAATAAACAACTAACTAGAATTTCATGTTGTCTTTAGCAATCTTTGGGTCAACAGATTCACTTCCCAGCAGCCACCAACCTCTCTTTCACGATGTGGTACTGCTACCAACTTGCAATGCACATTTAGAAAGGTGGGGCTTCAACTGAACAGTCACAGCTGCATTCTTGACTTTCTGACACCCCACACCAAGATGTCCTTGGCATCCCATATCAAACAATTCCTCTGAATTTCTTGATTCATATATTTAACTCCTATTGCACCTCTTTGTTGATCAGCCTTGGGAGATTTCCTCCTGCCCCTCATCATTTCTACAGGTGATTTCCTTGCCTTTTTGTCATATTATAGCTAATAGTACCAGGCATCTGCAAAAGCACAATTGTGTATCATTGCAGAGTCACTTCATCACAAATTGCGCACTTAGTCCACAGAGGCTTAGCCATCAGGCATCTTTGGGTTGTGTGGCTAACTAGTAGACACAAATGTCCTACACCAGATCATAAATACAGCTATGGGCAGGGCTAAGAACTTTCTCTAGATTTGGAAGTTTTCCTTATAGATAAGAATGTTTTTTTTGGGGGGGTTGTTTTGTTTTTACGAAATAAGTAGAGGAAATCCCTTCTAATGTAGTGCTGTATTATGCCTCTGAGTTCAAATCCTTCCACTTTGAATTTCCAGCTTATTAACAAATGTATTTATTATATTATCTGAAGATCTAACTGGAAGCTAATGGTATTTTGCTTAGACAGTTGAACAATTGCAACATACTCGGTCCTTTCTGGCAACTCACAGGACCCAACCTAGATGAGTGATGGTTGTGTAACAATATTTCTATGTAAGTTACACTCAGTAACTAGAGTAAGACATTTCACACTGCATTTGTATGAAAAAGTACACAGAGTCATGTGCAGTGACTTTGGTGATGATGTAGTGTTTACCCAATGCGCTACCTAGCATCTATTTGCATCAGTATACAGAGGCAATTGAACAATAACTTTCAAACTAGCTACAACCAAGGTTACTAAAAATGCACAGCAGCTGTTGTAACCTCAAAGTCTTGAACATATTGTTCTTTATGCACACATTAGGGGCTAATTATCTTCTACATTCCATTTTCATAAACAAATGATTATTGAGTTTTATGGCAGCATATAAACAAGCTTAGAGCAGACCAAGCGCTTTTATGTTCCACTTGCACTATTTCAAAAATTGGAAAAGCCACATTTAAAACAAAAAACTAAAAACCAGAACGTTTTACAGCTCAGGAAAACCTTGAAAAAAATAAAAACTTCATAACAGGAATACTTACATCATTTTAATTATAGATATCCAACCCAGCATGTCACCACTGTGTGATATAATATCTGATTCGAATGGACAAGATGTTTACAAACCTGGAGAATAATGGAGAAGATTTTCAGACATCCTCTAGACACAATTGAGACGCTGCTCCCCAGCTGCAGTTGTAAGTCAAGAGTATATCACTTGATGCTTCAAATGTCTGCCTGGTTTGTCAGGTGATTGATAACAACTGGGCAAAGTTGGAAGACACAAGATTAAAAGGGGATAAAAATAGCGTGATTCAAGCTCCATTATTGATACAGTAAAGGCTTTTCTTTTTTGCATGAATAATCGTTTTGGGCTACGAGAGCTGTCAAGAGAGTTGTTGGGGAGGAAGTAATGGAAGGAAGGAAGAGTTGGGGAATGTTTAGATTTGTGTACTAAATAGTCCAAGTTCTGCAATAATGAATGTTTGCATTCTGTAGTCAGCACAAATGTATTTGTACTTAACAGCTATTGTTTCTGCTTCGGTAATTTTTTTTTAAAGAAAGAGAATAAGAATAATGTTAAAAAACAGGGAAGTGTCCTATAACAAAAGGTATGCAAACATTAAATATTTTATTTCTCTTTTATTATTTTTCAGCTACAAAAGCTATAAACCTACTTTTTGAAATGAACATGTTCTGTAACATGCTATACACAATTCCCCCTTCAGGCTTAGAAACGGAAAGACAATGTTGTTCAACTTCCGTTGTATGTATGTTGCATGTGTTACTACATATTATTTATTCAGTTTGGGTTAACTAAGGGCACTTCCATAATTTTCCATGAATTATTTTCACCCAGGAATCTTAGAAAGAGCAATTTGTATCCCATTTGTTACTCTCCTAATTTCCACAAATCCCAACATGCTGAGAATAAACAGGGCTTCTGATGAGCTAATTACTGCTCACAAATAGGGATTGCAACAAGCTACTTAGTGCTCACTCTTCAGATGACCAATATGAGAGTGCAAAAATTATCCCACAAAATTATTCTCTCACCGTGGAGTCCATGGTGCTCTCTGAGCCTTGTTGTTTTCTTGCAGACGTTTCATTGCCAGGCTAGGCAACATCTTCAGTGCGAAAAGGGAGTGGAACTTGCTCTCTGTTTATATACCCTGGCTTGTCCTGCCTGTGTTGGTGGGGGTGTTGTACTATCTCTCACCCTCTGACCAATTACAGATCCTGAAGAATAAAATCCCTTTACTCCTACTGTAAACAAAACAGAAATAAAAGAAATTTCTAGTGCCTCCTCTGTGTTGTCAATGCACGTTAGCTATTTTTCTGGTCATCTAAAAAAAAAAAAGGAAACCAATATGGAGAAACAAGGAAAGTTTTCCAAATGATCTCCGAATTCAGAAGGACATTCCAACCCCTAACTGGTATGCTAAAGGACACCAATAGACAAGTCAACAAAATTTAAAGATGGCGACCGGGAGCAGATGCTAGTCGCTGCTCCTGAGGGGGAAGATTCTAGTCCCTATAAACCCCAGATTCCCAGCCCTCTGTTTACTAACCGAGGGTCTGGGAGAGAAATTTGGGGGGTTCTTCATCTGTTGTGACCTGTGCTGGCGTGGGAGATGAGTGGAACCCCCCCACCAGATGGAGCAGCAGAGCGGCAGAGTGCCAGAGCGTGGCGGATCTTCGCAGCAGCAGTGTGCTGTAAAGCCACCCACAGTTTGCAGCTGCAGACCTCGGTAGATCTGACTGAACCTGGTGGTAGACCCTGGCAAACCCCTGTGGACCCCGGCAGACCCCAGTGGCCTTGACAGACTGGGTGGCCCTAGCGAGGTAGTAGAGCACGACGGGCCTGTAGGTGGAGCCTCCCAGTTGGGGCGGCAGACCGTGGCGAGCCTTGTGGCTGCGGTGGATTCAATGGAGCTCCTGCAGCTGTTGGAGAACTCTGGCGACTTTGGGGCAGTTTTCCGGGCCTTGTGAAAACTTGGTGGCCCTTGCAAGTTGGTGCAGAGCATGGTCCTCGTGGGCAGAACCCCCAATTGGAGCACCGGAGTGGTGGAGTACGGTGGGCTCTGGGTCGACAGCAGATGCCGGTGGATCTCCTACGGGCCTCAGTGGACAATGGGGGCCTTTGGGGGGGGGTTCTGGCCTGCTTATTTGACAGTGAGCCCACGTGTGGAGAGTGGGTCTTAATGGCAAGCCGGATTCCAGTGCTGTGGAGTGAGGCTTGGCAGGGTGACAGACTTTGGCAGTGGGGGGGGGGGCAGCCAGGTAGAGGTAACATCTTTGTGGATTTTAACAACATAAGGGACTTAGTGTACAGAGTAGAGGACTGGTCACCCCCAAATCTATTAGGGTGGCAGTGGACAGTTTCAGGGGTCTCTCAGTATGTGTGTGGCACTCCCCTTCGTGGGTGAGAGACACGCGGGGATCCACGGCTGTATGTTTGTCTAAGATTTCCCATCCCTGAGTGAGAGACAGGTGGTGGGTAGGAGTGCTTGGGGTGCCCCTCTGTGACTAGTGAGAGAGGCTGTAGAGGGGCACAGTGGGGATGTGGGTGGTGGTTAGGACCTAACAGCGCCAAGAGCGGAAGCTGGTACACTGGGGGGCCCTGCCATCACCCAAGGCTGGTTGAGTGTGAGAGGATGTGTGCATGGGGGAGGGGACCCTTGTTTAAACCCAGGATTTCCAGAGGTCTGGGAGTGGAGGCAACTGGACCTGGAAACTCTGGGGGCCATGGGGTGGGTGGCCTTATTGAAGTGATGGGCCGGGGATGTTACGACGGGAACCAGAGGGCAGGCCATCTTTGGGGAAGATGCCCCAGGTGTTTGTTACCGGTGGCATGTTCCAGCCCTCTGAGTTCAAACCCAGGTCCTGGACAGCAGATCCTTGAGGGGCCTGGTCTCTGGCTGCTGCTTCTTAATGCCAGGTCAGTGAACAACAAGGCCCCCCTCATATGTGATTTAATCGCAGAGGAGGGGGCAGACCTGGCATGTACCACTGAGATCTGGCTGGCCCCGGGGGGGGGGGGCTCTCGGAAATGTGCCCAGCTGGGTTTCAGGTATGGCACCAGCCAAGACACCAGGGCAGGGGAGGAGAGGTAGTGGTTGTCATCCAAGAGTCTCTAGTGGCCTTAAGGGCACTGCTCCACAAGTGGCCAGTTGTGAGACCCTGTTTTTCAAGTTAGGATCCTGAGAACAGCTGGGAGTGTTGCTACTGTACTAACCTCCCTGCTGTGTGGCAACCTCCCTGCCTGAGCTGCTGGAGTCTGTCTCGGGGCTGGCGGTGGAGTTCCCCAGACATATGGTTCTGGGGGACTTCAATCTGCTATCCCTGGAGTGTGCCAGAGTTCATGGCTACCATGGCAGCCATGGGCCTGTCCCAGATTATTCAGGACCCGACTCGAGACAGTGGCCTCATGCCGGATTTGGTTTTCTTGTCAGAGCAGTGGCAATGTAACCTGAGGGGAAAGTTACATCTGTCCCCATTGTCATGGTCAGATCATGCCCTGGTGGCCTTGAGATTCTCTTATGCCACCCCCCTCTGCAGGGAGGCAGGACCCATGGTGACTGATGGATCCAGCAGGGTTCCAGAGGGAGCTGGGGGTTATTCCCAGAGATATGTTGAACGGCCCAGTGGAGGCCCTAGCCGCTGCCTGGAATGGGGAGGTGGCTGGGGCCTTGGACAGGATCAGACCTGTGTGACCTCTCTTGCCCCATTCAACCCGACACTCCCTGTGGTTCATGGAGAAGCTGAGGGTTTTGAATAGGGCTAAGAGACATCTAGAGTGCCACTGGAGGAAGACAAAGATAGAATCTGACCAAACACAAGCTAGAGCCATAGTTAAGGCCTAACTTTTGGTGGTAGGAGTGGCGAAAAGTCAATATTTCCCCGCTCTTATTGCATCCGCATAATGCCACCCGACGGCCATGTTTAAGATCACCTGATCTCTCTTGGGGAAGGTGGTCCCAGTGACCCATCTACAGGGCCGTGCAGAGGAGTTTGCCGAGCATCTACAGGACAAAATGGCTCAGATTTGCTCCAAGTTGGACTCTAAGTGTGAGACACAGTCTGGGGAGATGCCGAAGGAGCGTACTTACCCTGTTATCTGGGAACAGTTTGATCCTGTTGGGCCTGAGGAAGTAGACAGGATCCTCCAGACTAAAAATGCCACCACATGTCATCTAGACCCATGCCCCTCCTGGCTGGTAAAAGCAGCCCTGGAGGGGACATGTGGTTGGGTCCAGGCGATGGTTAATACATCCTTGAGAGAGGGGGTGGTTCTGGCTGCCTTTAAAGAGGCACTGGTGCACCCCCTCCTCAAGAAACCATCACTGGACCCTATTGTACTGGACAATTTTCATCCTGTCTCCCAGCTTCCCTTGAAGAGTATCCAGAAGCTCTAGCTGGTTCAGAATGTGGCCACGCAGGCAGTTACTGGTGCCTCAAGATCGGCACATGTGACACCACTGCTGCGTGAGCTGCACTGGGTACCGGTTTGCTTACAGGTCCAATTCAAGGTGTTGGTTATTATTATTATTATTATTTGTTCAACTTATCCCCCGCCCATCTCCCATACAAGGGACTCTGGGTGGGTCACAACAAGTAAAAAATTTAAAACTATACAATATTTCTAAAAAACACACCAAGCATAAAATAAATAAAATCCAAGATGAGTTAGATGGATTAGAACCCGCAAAGTAGATCATCTTGCTACGGGGCCAGCCAGCCCCAAGAGGCACTGCCACCTCCGTTGTCCCAGGCCAGGCGGCAGAGCCAGGTCTTAAGAGCCTTCCGAAAGGCCAGGAGTGAGGGGGCCAGTCTCACCTCCGGGGGCAAGATATTCCACAAGGCGGGTGCTATCGCAGAGAAGGCACGCCTCCCGCTAGATGGAATTCTCTTGTTGAGGGGGTCCAAAGCATGCCCTCTCTGCATGCATGGGTGGGGCGGGCCAATGTTATCGGGACGAGACGGTCCCTCAGGTACCCTGGCCCTATGCCATGTAGGGCTTTAAAGGTAATCACCAACACCTTGAATTGGACCCGGAAGCAAACTGGCACCCAATGCAGCTCGTGTAGCAGAGGTGTCACATGTGCCGATCTCATGGCACCCATAACTGCTCGCGCCACCGCATTCTGTACCAGCTGAAGCTTCTGGATACTCTTCAAGGGTAGCCCCATGTAGAGCGCATGTTATCACCTTTAAAGCCCTACATGGCATGGGACCAGGCTACCTGAGGGACCGCCTCATCCCCATAACATCGACCCGTCCCACCCGGTCATGCAGAGAGGGCATGCTACGGACTCCGTCAGTAAAGGAATTTCATTTGACGGGGTCCAGGAGACAGGCCTTCTCTGTAGTAGCACCTGCCCTTTGGCACATTCTGACCCCGGAGGCGAGGCGGGCCCCTTCACTCCTGGACTTCCTGAAGAATTTGAAGACCTGGTTCTGCTGCCTTGCCTGGTATGAGAAGGGCAATAGTTCTTCCTGGGGGTGGCTGGTGCCGTAATGTCCTCCCTACTGAAAGAGATCTGTCCGTCACTTGGATTTTTACTTATTTATTCTCTATTTATATTGGTTGTTGTTGTAACTTTATACCTCTATTGTTTTAAAATTGCTGATTGTATTGTAAACAGCCCAGAGTCCCCCTTTTGGGAGTGATGGGCGGTGATATAAATGTGAATGATAATAAATAAATAAATAAATAAATAAATAAATAAATAAATAAATAAATAAATAAATAAAGTAACTGATTGAAAGAACATAAAACAAAAATGGAAGGACTATACTGAAATTCTGTACAGTAGAGATGCCACCATCCAAGATACAGTACCTGAGAAGATATTCCCTGTCTATAAGAATCTCTAGTACTAGAAGATGAAGTTAGATCAGCATTCCAGTCATTACCAAGTTGGAAGCCTACGGGAATTGGTGGAATATCTACAGAAATATGGCAAACAACATAACAAGAATCAGTAAAATTTATAATCAAGCTATGCCAACAAATCTGGAGAAGGCACTATGGCCAACATCAAACAGTCCAATTAACCAAAAGAGTTATGTACAAATATTCCAAAAGGCCTGAGGAAGGAAAATTTGGTACTAGTGAAAAAAATAATAATTTTGATTGCTTGATTATATGCCATCAGGTTGATGTCATCTCTGAGTGACTACATAGATTTTCTCCAGTAGGATCTGTCCCCAACCTGGTCCTTCAGGTCTTCCATCCATTGCCACTGTGATTGAGCATTATTTTGCAAGTATATGAAATTAAGCATATTTTACAATAGTTTACATATTCTGTTAAATATCCTTTATTTGGTAGTACTATGTAGATTGACCTCTTCACACTGTATTTCCTATTGCATTGATTTAAAAACTGTGACATGCTTTTTCAGGAAAAACGTGTTTTGATCCTTTCCCTCATGCTAAGTGGATTCTATCGGGTAATTCAGGTCTCAAAATTGATTTTAAAAAAGTTTTATGGAAGAGCTGGACAGATGCTGGCATCTTTACATTAGATAAAGCAGTGCATAATAACAATGGGTTTTATCATTTTCTACGTTGAAAGATAAATATCATTTATTAGTTTCCACCCACTGCCAGTATTTACAATTACAATATTTACTGACATCTTGATTTGGACCAGTGGCAGTTTCAGCCTCTGAAAGACCTATTATTGGGAGGATAATCACTAAATCCTACAAGACCAGAAAGCCCACAATCAGTGTTTCTAAATATCTGTTATCAACAAATCAATTGATATGCAAATTTAAAAGAGTGAATGGAATCAGAAACTGGAGACCCCCATTTTGTCTAAACAATGGGACATTTTTTAGTCTAGAAGTTACATTAGATCTCAGATTATAGTGTATACAACAGGAACAACAACAAACTCATATTTTGGACGTATTGGACCCCATTGTGTTTGTACAGAAAAGAAATGAATGTAAATCATTGTGTTGTTGGAGATGCAACCAGAATAGTGTATCATTAAAACAAATGTTTTTGCAATGTCCCAAAGTTATTATGTTTTGGAAAGAAGTAATTACATATATTGATTGAGAGCCAGTCCGGTGTAATGGTTAAGGTACCAGGCTAGAAACTGGGAGACTGTGAGTTCTAGTCCCACCTTAGGCACAGAGCCAGCTGGGTGACCTTGGGCCAGTCTCTCTTTCTCAGCCCTAGGAAGGAGGCAATGGCAAACCACTTCTGAAAAATCTTGCAAAGAAAACTGTGCTGACTCATATACTGGACAAAGAAAATGGATTCTCCATGTCCTATCTATTGCCTGGAGTTTAGTTATTTAAAAAGTTATTTAAAACTGGAAAGACAAATTTATGGTCTCAATTACCCATTGGTTTGAACACCTGATGCTACTTGGGACATAGGAATGAGTGGCTTATACAGTACATACATGCATGAGAAGCCCATATACGTACATACAATTTATATTGTTATTGCATTTTTTCTCTCTTTTCCCTGTTCTGTTTTTTCCCCTGTTCTGTTTTATTTAATAAATAAAACAAAAATCTCAAGAGATGGGGAACCTACAACCTCCACAGGCAGATTATTTCACTGTTGTACAAACAGGTAATCCTCGTTTTATGACCATTCATTCAGCAACTGTTCAAAATTACGATGGCACTGAACAAATGGTAGTTACAACCAGTCCTCGGAGTTCTGGCTGTGCCAGCAGCCCCGCGGTCATGTGATCACCATTTGCGACCTTCCCTTCCAGCTTCCCCAGAAAGTCAATGGGAAGCTGGCAGGGAATGGCGCAAGTTGCTGGGGTCAGTCTCCCCCACCCACATATCCTCCTCCAGCTCTCTGCGCTTGTGCCATGCTGGCCACTCATGGACCCCCATGCACACTCCCTGAGCCTTACCATTTCTCCCTTGCACCCTTGTGCACCCATGTGCACCCTTGCACACCCTCCCCAATCCTAGATGCGCCTCCCTCACAACCCTCGCACACCCCTTCACACCCTCCCCCATCTGGCAGCAGCAACTTACCTGCCTGCTGGCCTGCCTGGGACTGATGTGGTTGTGGGAAGCCAGCAGGAAGTTGCCTCGCCATGAGATTCAGTTAACGATGGCAACCAGACAGTCTTCAAAGCTTTCTGGAACCCCATCCTTATCTCTGGGGGATGCTGTTCCAGAGGGTGGGGGCCGCAACAGATAAGGCAAATAGTTTGTTGATGAGAATGTCATGGGGAACCTTGTTAAAAGCTTTGTTGAAATTGTGGTAGATTTTGTCCACGGCATTCCTTTTGTCCACCAAAGTAGTTACCTTGTAAAAGAAAGAAATGAATTTTTTCTCACATGGTCTACTTTTGACAAAGCCACGCTGACTCTTAGAAAACCCAGCATTGTCTTCAAGATTTTACAGATGGCTTATTTTATAATCTCCTCTAGCATCTTTCCAGGAATTGATGTCAGGCTCACTGGTCAATAATACCAAGATTCTCCCTCTTTTTTTCTTTTCTTGCAGAAAAGGACCATAACTATTTTTCTCCAGTCCTATGTCACTTCCCCAGTTCTCCAGGACTCCTCCAAGAACATTGACAAAGGTGCAACAGCTCTTCAGCCAGTTTATTCAGTGTTCTGAGGTGTATCTCACCAGGGCCTAGGGACGTGAAGGTATGTGAAGAGCATGTTGCATTGTTGGCTCCAGTGGGAGAAATATATCCTAAACCAGAGCTTTCCAAACTGTGTGTCGGGACACGTTAGTGTGTCGGCTGCAGTGTCTGGGTGTGTCGCGGCTGTTGCTGCCTCCGAGCCCTGCCAGGATTCCACGCAGGTCCTAGTGCCTGCCTTGTGCCTTGCTGCCTCCAAACCTGCTGTGATTCCATGCAGGTCCTAGTGCCTGCCTTGTGCCCTGCTGTAAGAGTGTGTCACGAAATGATGCATGTCTAAAAAGTGTGTCACCAACATGAAAAGTTTGGAAAGCTCTGTCCTAAACAATACCTTTGGAGCATCAGGAACAGGACATTGGAGTACTATAAGGAGAAAAATATACAGTTGGTATTGGTTGCCAGGAGCCAGGAAGAGGCAAGAATTCCCACTAATGGGAAAACAGCTCACCTACAAGCTCTGCAAAGCTCCTGTTTGCAGAGGGGAGAACCCACCTTGCTCCACTTTCAAATGAATTGGTACACTGCTAAAACTAATTTGACTTAGCCTCCCAAGGCAGATGAGATTATGACATCAGAAAGTCTGGAGCTGCTTCCGAATTGGTATAAAGCCCTGACATACACATGCTCTAAGGATTGATTTAATAATTTGAGATATATGTTGCATATTGCCATTGCATGTTGCTTGGGATCAAACATAATTTGATTTTCAGTCTAATGAATGGAGGATGGTAAGAATATTTATCTATCTACCTATCATATTTATATGGCCGCCCATCTCACGTCACGTGACTCTGGGCAGCATATAAGCAAACCATAAAAAACAATTTTAAAAACATTCAGAAAGTACAAAAATTAATATTATTATAAAAAGGCTAAGAGAGAGCATCAAATTACGAACAATGGAACCGAGTCACCAGATCAAAAAAATTGCACATTTTTAGAATACCATAAGGTAGGTATAAAGTCTTTCTACACAACTCCAAACAGGATTTTTTTGCTCTACGTGGGGCTGCCCTTGAAAAGTATCTGGAAGCTTCGGTTGGTTCAAAATGCAGCGGCCCGCATAGTTTTGCGCAAGCCTAGATTTGCGCATGTGTCACCTCTTTTGCGGGAACTGCATTGGTTGCTGATTTGCTTCCGGGTCCAATTCAAGGCGCTGGTTATCACCTTTAAAGCCCTACATGACTTGGGGCCAGGTTATTTGCAGGGCCGTCTTTCCCCAGCTACATACACCCGTCCCACTAGAGCAGGGAGGCAGAGTATGTTGCCGGTCCCTTCAGTTAGGGAAGTACATCTAGTGGGGCAAAGGAAAAGGGCCTTCTCCATGGTGGCTCCTTCCCTTTGGAACATCATTCCACCAGATAGAAGATTGGCCCCCTCTTTGCTCCTTTTCTGGAAGGCCCTGAAGACGTGGTTTTGTCAGCAGGTCTGGAGACCACAGGCTGCTTCGGAGCCAATCATGTAGCTGATAAGAATGTGTTTGCTGCCGCCGGGAGGGTGTTTATTGTGTTTTTTATGGTTTTTAATTCTGTAAGCTGCCCAGAGCCACCGTGTGTGAGTTGGGCGGCCTTATAAATTTGTTAAATAAATAAATAAATTTTGGTTGGCCAGTTCAAATATTAGCCAAACGTGATCAAAGGATGGGTTCTGATGAAAGTAACAACCTTCCCTAGCCATTCTGTCTCATATGTGAGGCACTCCTATGCTTCTTTTTTTCTGCAACTTTTTCATGTGCAATCATTCCGCTGTGGAAATAAGTACAACATCGTACCTGTTTCATATAATGCAAATCAAGTGACATAAATCAGTGGGCAGTGTTGCATTGTGGTAAACGCCTGTGGTTTCATCATTTGTATTTATAGCTGAAGAACACAAGAATTTCAAGTAGGAGGTCACGAAGGCTGTTCAGATTTTTTTTAATAGTCCTATAAATAAACGTATACCCATGCAGGGCAGAAATGCATGTTTTAAAAGGAAATGGTAGGAAATTGATTCACACCTGTACAGTTGTGGAGGTATGTATTGAATTATTATCTCCAACCTCCAGACCAATTATCCACATCATCAGGTAAGCTGAAGCAGAGGGCATCCACCTATTCCTCCCTTGCCCTGTGTCAAAGAAAGAAAATGTAGCCAAAGTAGCTCTACAGCTTTGAAGACATTTCCACCATTAAGAGTTATAATACCATTAGACTGGAGCACATAGAACTCAGCAGAGCATGGAAACTCCAATCGCCCACCACTACAATTAATAATAAAAGTATTTTCAAACGAAATGGGATATGATGAGGAGGGAAATAACACCAGGTGGATGACTTAGGGAGCCCATCATGTGACACATGAGTGAAATAAAACATTGCAATGTCAAGGAAAACTCCTGCTTATAGATAATCCCTTGACTGTTGATTTCTTCATAGGTAACTGTCTGTATGCGTTTCTATTTATCTGTGTGACCCCTTCTCTTCAGCCAGCAAACAAATCTTTGGCTAACCCTTTACATACCGATTTAGATACCAATCAGTGGAGTTTGGGATTTAATGTTACCTCTAGTAAACAAAAAAATTAGATTTCTTTGGAAATAATCAAAATAAGTAAAAAATCATAGGCAGTACTATACAGAACTGTATCAGTTTGTTTACTCAACATACATTGTTTTTTTTAAAAAAAATCTCTAAAATGTGTATGCATTTTTGTGCACATTTCCCCTAATTGAAAAAGTTTTGTTCGCAATTTTGTGCTTATTTCTGCAAGCAATTTTCCTTTTCTAGTATATCCATTTTTGTGTGTTCATCTTCTTCATATACTTTTATTGGTGAAGTGCACAGCAAAATTAGGAGATGTGTGAATTTCACACCCATACTGAGTTGCAGCTTGTGTTTTGTTTGGAAAGCATGAAACTATATAACTTTGCATTTAAAACCAAGCCAAACCAAATAAAGCATCCACCTGCCTCCCCCCCCCCAAAGATACACACATTCCATAAAAGGTTTGGTGTGTAAATTTTATATCTCATCTGATTTCTGTGGTGAAGTGACTTTGGCCAGCTTCTCTAGGGGCTGGTCATCAAGGTGCCCTTTTTTCAAGCAAGCAGCTTGAATTTGAAAAGTGATTTGAACCAATGTCAAAATGCAGAATTTATTTATATCAAAACATTCTACCAACTCAGAAAACACAGCAGCAGTAAGCAGAAAATGGCCCTGGAATGATATTTCAAGCAAAAACATTTAATCTATGGACCCATGCCCTCAACCTAGAATTGCCATCCTGAATCAAAGCCCCTAAATATTTGAGATAAAGTATGCTTTTTCTACCTTTTTAATGCACTACATTTAAAAAATCTAGCCAATTGTCACTGGGTGAAATATTCTAGTGGACTTGATCCCTGAAAGGAAATAGATTCTAGCAGTGACATTTATCAGCAGTCGTACTTATTATTTAGTCCATCAACACATCAAATATATAGCAATTCTGTCTGAAAAGCAGGATATTTCATTCCAAGTGTAAATGAAATCTATAAGAGTATAGGGGAAAATCCCTGCCTGTTATCCCTCCACAGGATACAAGATTAACTAAGCCACAGCTTTGGAAACCAGTGGCAATTAACTGCACCTGGTGGGAAGAAAGTGTCCTTTGCTCCATTTTTTTTAAATCACTGAAATCCCATGGGATCCCAAACAGAATTGAGGATCTTAGTGCTGGGGAAAATTGGGAACACATATTAGAAATTTCTGTCAAGTGTGAATCTCCAGTTCTTCAGTCTAAGCCACGACTAAAAATACTGGCTGAGCTGCGCAATGTCACAGAAAATGTGGCCTTTCTCATATCTTTTTCTTTCATGCTCTATCTCATGTGTAGGAAGAGTTTACTGCTGGTGTTGTATCTCTGAAGAATCCTTCCACTGGATAATTCAGCATTTTCCTTGAATCTTCAGCTGACTGACAAACTCAGATGCAAGCTAAGCTTGGCCATCTTGGAAATGGCCACAGCAAGGACTATCTCTCACAAATGAACCATATTAATTATGGTCCTGGCTTTATGCCTGGGTTCCTCCTTCTCCCATGGAGATTATTAAACTATAGTTCTGCAGTAAACCTCTGCATTTTTCGTACCAGTTCCCATTCAATTTGAATAAAAGGTATTTTCTTTGGAAATTTCACTGGAAAGAGATTATGGATAAAATCCTCATGAATTAAGAATGGCATTTGTACACTTATTTAATGGAGAGGAAACCAACTGGTGCATGTGAAAACCTTTCTTTCATTCTACAATACAACTTGGCAACTTTAAGATGTGTGGACTTCAACTCCCAGAGTATGCCATCCAGAATGCTGGCTGGGCAATTCTGGGAGTTGAAGTCCACAACAAGTTGTCAAGTTTGAAAAATACTGTTCTACAATATTTCCAGCAGTGTGCAGTCTCCCTGGCTTCCCACACTAACTAACTAACTAACTAACTAACTAACTAACTAACTCACTCACTCACTCACTCACTCACTCACTCACTCACTCACTCACTGAAGGATGGCCAGTGATGAAGGCCTTAGAGTGAGGGAAAATGTGTGACATGAACAGAAACAGCAGTAACACTTTTGCCATCTACATCATTATAAAGCAGGGCTTTCCAAACTTTTGCCGTTGGCGACACACCAATGGCCGGCCCACAAAATCCCGGAAGCGCCACGGCCAGTGCAGTGCAAAAACCAGAAATGCCGGCGGTGGTGCTTTTGGGTTGCCGCGGCGGCGGCAGCAGCTGCCCCTTCAAAAGGGCAGGCTCCGGGAACCCCGAAAATGCCCTCGGTTCCAGCAGGGAGGCGAAAAGCACGTTGCCGACCTTTCCGGCGCTCAGCTGATCCACGGGGAGAATTTCCACCCTGGCCCCCAATCAGCTGTGCTGGGAATCCCGGCAGTGTGCACATGCATGCGCGGCGAGGCTTTTCGCCTCCCTGCCGGAACCGAGGGCATTTCCGGGGTCCCTGGAGCCTGCCCTTTCGAAGGGGCAACCGCTGCCACCATGCGGCAACCCGGAAGCACCACCGCCAGTGCTTCCGGGTTGTCACGCAACACACTTGAGGCCCCCAGGCGACAAAGTATTGTGTCGCGACACACAGTTTGGAAAGCCCTGTTATAAAGTAAGCTGGAGAAGGCAACCCAGAGAGAATTGAATGATTTTTATCCCCAGTATCTTTGAAACAAGGTAGGAAAATACAAACTGTTTTCTTGGAGGAAGAATTCAAGCTAGGTTTCTACAAAGTATTAATTAGAACCAACTCCTCCATCAGCAGGAAGAGAAGGAGAAGCCAGTGATGTCTATGGCAGGTTCCTTTTCTGCTGCTTCATCAGATAGGAATGGAGTCCTCTTCCCTCAGAAGTGGCAACAGAAGCTACCGTCTTTTGGGAAAAGAGGAACAAAAAGCAGTAAACTATTAAACAGCTTATTTTTACTGTTTTAATGTTACTTTATTGTTCTGATACAAGCCTTATTAGCGAAAGAGCAGTCTAAACATGTCTAAAACAAATATATCTTGGATGTGGCCCCACTTCTATGGAATGGCTTCTTTGGATGTGCAGCCATGTGGTCTGACTCTCATTTTGGCTTGTGGTCACTGAAGCGGTCATAGGCATTTCCACACTAGTGACTTACAGTGGCTTCTAGCACTACCCAGCCATTGTTGAGATGGTTTAAAGCAGGGTTTCTCAACCCGGGTTCCGGGGAACCCTAGGATTCTGCGAGAGGTCACTAGGGGTTCCCTGGGAGATCATGATTTACTTAAAAAATTATTTCAAATTTGGGCAACTTCACATTAAAGAGGTAAGTTTAATTCTTTATTTTTAGTTTAAGGACACTGTTAAAGCATATATACAGGCCTACACATGAAATGAATATAATAATTTTGTAACTTCTGGCCTATATTTGAGCCTGAATGCGGAGGGGTTCCCCGAGTCCTGAAAAATATTTCAAGGGTTCCTCCAGGGTCAAAAGGTTAAGAAAGGCTAATCTAAAGCCTGTCCTTATTATTATTATATGGGCATAATGTTAGTTAGATGACTAGAAGGCATTACAAGTCAATAGTGGGAATCCTAACATAGAAAATAGAATAGAAAACTAAAGCAAAAATTAGGCTATATTTCAAATTGATGCCATCTCAAGAAGTCTTGTGACAAATTCTTCTCAGTTGAACAAACTGGAGCCGGGGGAAGGGGACAGGGAAGTGAATTTGTTTTCTGATATGAAGATTGCCACAAAGCTTAATATAGGAAAGTGCTACCAATTATTTTGATCATCCATTAATGCCATGGATGCTGATGACACCATAGACATATAGTACTGTGGGTCATTAACATGGACAGTCCCAAAGGGAGCGGTATTTGGTTATTCCAGCCTTAATCCTTTTATGTACCTAACAGCAGCTGAACAGAGATGGAAAGTAGGACACTAGGGGATCCCTCCTCTATTCTGCACCCACTCACACCCACCCACAAAACCCCATTTTGGTGGACAGGGATGATGCGTCCAACATCTGGAACTGCTCATTAAGAAGGCTGTACTGTTTGTCAGAAACAGAATCTAAGCTTCTAGAAAGCCAGAGAAAAGGCCAGATGGATTAGATTGATGAGTTCTCAGTACCTTGCAAAAAGAGCTTAGCCTCTTAAACATGCTCTCAGTGTGGATTTACTAAAAAGGACACAACAGAGTCAAGATGGCATAAAAAATTACATGGATGCCTTGAATATGTTAGTTTGGTGTCTGGTATTTTGAATTGGGTTTCGGATGTGCAGAGACTGACTGACACTTTGTAGGTTTGCTTTTCATCTCATCTCATCTCATCTCATCTCATCTCATCTCATCTCATCTCATCTCATCTCATCTCATCTCATCTCATCATCTCATCTCTGGCTAGAAAAACATCAGCAGGATATTCTCAAGCTTTTCAAGGAAGGCTGCCTTCCAGGGGCATGTTCAGTAGAGTTCAGATCTCTGGCAAACAGCTCAGTGTGTCTGTACTGCTACTAATGCAAAATACATGGGCTTTTACATTGTAGTTGTGAGAGTGATGGACCCAGTGGCATCACAGGCTTTTAAATATTCATCTGTTCTCGTAAATATTAAATACGAAAAACAGAAAAGCCAGTCTTAACTACACTTCAGTGAGCAACTAGAGAAGAACAAAAGCACATCTGAAGAGAAATAAATTAAGTACAACTCCAGGATAACTGACACAGATCTTAAGATGTTGGAAAAAATGCAATACGAACCTAAAAGCTGTGAAAAGTCAATTAAAAAAAATATCATGGAAACACACAAAAATATGTCTGCAAGGGAGAAGTCCACCAGGAATACCACAAAACATTACAAAAAGTAACACTGGGGAATAGAGATAGGAGGGGAAAAAATAACCCAGAAAGACCATTCCCAAGAAAAATATTGTTTTCTTACTAGCATAATTATTTCTGCTTATCATTAATCTCCCATTAAAGAAATGGTTTTGACTATTTAATTTGGCCTTTGACTATTGTGTGTCTAAGTCAAGATATTCTTACTATTATTATTCACAGCAAATGTCATGAACTTCATGTTCAATTGATTCCTTCATGCAATTATCCTCTGATTAGACATCTAAATCAAACAATCTGGCCTGTGCTTGCATTTGGATCAAGAACTGTACATACAACAACTTTTGGCATAGGAAGATCAGGATCAGATGTGCACTCACCGCCAGCTTCAATAGAGTGGGAGCTATTCTATCAGCTTTGCACCGTACAGATAGAGATGCATCTTCCTTCTGTCTGGCAGCGTGGCACATGGATCCCTTTCATCTGTAGCTGCTATATACAATCCTTTCCTGTATCTTGATCTACACATCTGTCTTTGGAGCAACAATGTTCCTTGGAATTTCAGAAAAGAAATCCAGACTTTCATAGGGTAGCTTGGGAAAAGAAATCATCTGTCAAAACTCAGATTTTTTATGGACTTTATTTGTTTTAATGATGAAACTGCTTCAGTTCTGGAGCATTTTTCCATTAAAAGGAAAAAGAAGGAAACTCACCCAAATAAAGTGGGCCATCTGGTCTGCTAACTTTTCGTGTGGAAAGGTTCTTTCGAATCACTTTGAAGTATGTTGGCTTTTGCCATCTTGCCACTGAATTGTTATCTAGACAAAGGAGAGAAAAGATGTCTGGCACATTCATGAATTGGCAAAATGGCAGCATTCATTATTTTTCAATCTCATCCAAATGAGCCTTGTTTGATTTCCCCCAGAGCTAATTTTCCTTAATCCAAGTGGAAAATTTGTCAGAGCATATGGGAGAAAACACATTATTGATGTGGCTAAAGTAGGTTTCATTATATTTTGCAATAAGGCCAAACAACAAAGAAAACTTCACACAAAATATACTTATATGAAAGTGTGTAGCAAGATAGAAGTTTGGTGGGAATAAACAATATTACTGTGGCCATGACAAGTATCTAAGAAGTTGCTAATAATTCAGAAAAATGATTTATAATTTTATAACTATGGTTAATAATTTGATGATTATAGGTGGAACAGTGGATTTGTTGGTCACAACAAATGGAGTGATTTTCCATAACTAGAATATTTGCTCCTACTGCAAACATTCACCTAAAGTTAAACACATCAAGGCAGAATAAAACAATAAAAATTTGAAGAAATACAGCATTATATGACTTTCTCTTCTACCCTTTTTATGATGTCACATTATTTCATATATTAATGCTATTATGTTCCATGTTTACTTATTCATCTTTTGTGATATCAAGAAAGGGGTATAAATTGTAGTAGAAGCTACAAAAGGCACAGCTCTGCTAGATTTGGTGTCAGGTATGTGTTAACAAACACTGTCCTGAGAATGGTAAAAAATAATGTAAGTCTAAACACATCAGAAGAAATACTAAGCAGGGTTGACATTAGCACTGATTTTAGGAAAGGTGAGAAAACAGCCATTGCATTCAGTACAAATATTTTTGTTTCTATAAACAGAAGGTGGCTTTGACAAGGCTTTACAGATGACAGAACCACCCAGTTCCCAGTGTGTAAATGAATTCAGAATGTTTCTGACTTTGTTACTTCTTCATATCTTTGCTGATATTCATCTTGGGCCTGCTTATACGGTTGCATGTCTGGAGCCTGCAAAGAACCTCAGCCAATCGGTGGGCACAGTAGCTGCCTCCAAGCTGGCCAATAGCTGTGTGTCCTTTGAGATCACCCACAGTCTGTACCCTCCAATGCATCTGACTGTTAATTCACACATATCCCTTCATTACTTTCTCCAAAAGAATACAGTACAATATAACACAACGCAATGCAATAACTTGCTGGCATTTCTGTATATTTGTCTGGTAGTTTAGAAAGTTTCAGAAACCTTCAAAGAGGCTACTCAATGGGGGGTGGGGGGCAGGAATATTGATTGTAATAAATATAAAATAATTTCCCTAACTATAACACTTCCATAGCTGACAGCACTTAACGTGCACACAGAAACCCTTCCAAGCTTCTGTAGTCAGGGTGGCAAGACAGCACAGCAACAAACCTTTATTAGAAAGCCCTTTTCAGTTGCTTCACCCTCCGTGATATGATGCTAAACAGAAGCTGTTCTGAGGAGTGCTGGAAGGAGTGAAGGCAATAAATTGTAAACAAGGCATACACAAGCACCTGAACTTGAACCCCATAAACAAGACACAACCTCGGGCAGGGGAGGTTGGGGGAAGGGAGTGACAAACTGCAGATGCTGTATTGCAAAGCATCTGGTTTCTCACAGAAATTGAATGGTTCAGCTGAGCATAGTAGCTGGAAATGAGTAGGTGTGTCAAGAATGCTCTACAATGGAAAACAGACTCTCCCTGAGCTGCAGAAGTGTAATGTGGGCTCCTGATAGAATAACAACAGCAGTAAAGTAGCCAATTTCAAAGGGGGTGGGGTGGGGAACAGTTTTTCATTGTTTGAGGAAATGACAGGGAAGGAGCACGTACATTGAATTAGAAACAGAAAACTTCCAGTGGGTGGAACTTTCTACTGGTGGACTAAAAAAAACCCAAAGATCTGGAAAATCTCAAAATCAAACAAGGGGGGAAAAAAGAGTCATCTTAATATATACACATTCAGTAGGTGAAAATCTGAGAGCTGGACAGTGTACAGGTGGTGAAGTCTACTTTCAAATTACACAGGAAGTCCAGTTGATACCAGAAGTCTTAAATCTTTGAATGCAGTTGTGTGTCCTCTGCCGTCACAATGGGATAATATTTCTTCACCTCAGGGCAGTTGTAGAATGCTAATATTCATCACACTGGCTTGGATCCAGAGAAGGATGAGCAGAATTCAATTTGCATGACTTAGTTTTTCTATCTGTCTCCTTGCACTGCAGACCCCTGGAAATCACTTCAGAGCATAGCTGGTCCCTTTGGAATGGCAGGGGACATTGCTAAGAAGGAAGAAGGGAATCTGTGGAAATTGGAGACCACTCCATCCTGCACAAGGGGAGCTTTCTGGACCCTAAGCATCAAGTGCACGATACAATATGATAATGTCAGCATTCAGCAGTAGTCCCACTGTATAGTGCAGTGTTTCTCAACCTTGGCAACTTTAAGATGTGTGGACTTCAACTCCCAGAATTCCCCAGCTAGCATGCGGAATTCCCAGACAGCATGGAGAATTCTGGGAGTTGAAGTCCACACGTCTTAAAAGTTGCCAAGGTTGAGAAACACTGGTATAGTGTTTCTCCCCATCTTTGTCTTGCCCCCCATCTTTGTCTTGCCTCCCAGCTGTTTCAGATGGCTGTGGAAGGTATATGTTAACATGGACTTAGGAAAAGTCCCAAGTGTGATACATAGATTTCATGAGAGATTCTTGTACCTTTCCTCCCACAGTTCAAGCACTAGCACTAGTAGTTACCTAACTCAACATGAATTTAAAATAGATTTCAACAATTGGAAGAGGAATCTGTTTTTGTTTCACATATTCTGAGAGCACTTCTAACCGAGAAGCATTTCTGAACTTCTGTGTTCCTACATCATGTGGGTTTGGAGGACTGAACTGACTTATTTCTATCTCAGCTACAGGGTTAGTTAAAACCACCATAAAGCTAGTTTGCTGTTGTTCATTTATTTTAGATAAGGAAGCTCAGTTTTCCCAATGGACTTGACTCTCGGATGTCTCCTCTTAATTCCTGAACTTTAGGACCTACAAGGAAATGTTTGCTTGGTGACTTTGCAGAGCCCCCCAGAAGATTACTTAAAATAGATTAGTTAAAATGAGCAGAGGAGAAACCAACAGCTGTTTTTCCAATGTTTTCCTTTTCTTCTTCAGGGGACAAGCAAGGGAGTAAAGTAATAGGCAGTGGCTTCCTCTTTTCTTTGTTTTGTTGCTCCAGGATCTGATGCAGCTCAGGGCAGATAATGATTTTTACTCTTTGCTTTTAGCATTCCAAATCACTGGAAGAGAAGACAAGCAAATTGAAGATTGCCTTAAATATCGTTTCTAAAGATTTGGTGAGTGAAAACATGATGGCGTAGTAGAAGCTTCTTGACTTTAAGATTAGGTATGAGCCTTTTCTCTATTATGGGGGAGATGGGAGGGTGATAAGATTTAATCCTGAGTTTATCTACATTAATTCCCTACCTGGCATGTCAGATCAGAAATGGCCTCAAGGGGTAGATGCCAGAAGTTGATGGCCTCAGACTCCTAATAGACCCAGCCAACATGTTGAATGATGAGGGACAGTGGAAATTGTAATCCAATATCTAGACAGGAATATGAAACCTATACTTCTATTGCATAGTTAAATTTAACTTATCTTTAGGCAAATTTCAGAAGCAAAAAAATCATATGGCATTGTTTATGCATTAAAATTAGTATAAAATACGGTCAGAAATGTACATATTTTTAAAAAGTCAAATTCTGTAACTTTGTCTCTGTGATTTTATTGTTTTGGTTTCTTGAAAATAGCTAGATAGGAGTTCAAAGCACAATTGAATATACATCACTAATATGGTCCTTAAATGCTTTCGGATGAAGAGATGCTTCTGTTTCTCTTCATTAGTATCCATTATGGTTTCATTGTTTCTGCAGACCATTTTCAAGTGGAAATAATATTCATTCTATAATGTCTCAAACGTTACTTCAAATGCACTTTGTGTTTTCTATTATCAAAAAACATTAGAGCTAGATTGATGCCATTGTATTAACCATACAAGGTTCTTTAACAAACATCTCACTGACATATACAGTATCTTAATAACTTGACAACTTTACATTCATTGAATTAATGTTGTTTCAAACCATGTATGACTATCAGACTACCTAGAAAACTAAAATATCAACTAACCTGCAATGTATACTTGGTTTGCTTTATCTCATCAGAAGGTCTTTTCATTCAGATAAATGTCCATAAGATTATTAATGCATTTATAATTAAGAATTTCATTTTAAAACATGAACTACTTAGTTCAGTTTTAAGTAAAGTGATGGTTAGATATAATTTAGTTAAAATAATTTTAAAATTATTTGTAGTTTATTAAGTATAGTTATTAAAAAGTGTAAAAGGTAGAGTAGTTTCTGCATGATAAAAAATATGTTAATCATAATAGCCAAATGGTATACATACACTTTAATCAATAAGAAGAATTAGATTGGGTGTCCTGTCCCAGCCCAAATCACACGCAGAACACCAGGGAGGCAGTTGCAAACTTTACTGAGGAACTTGTGAGGTAAACAAACCGGCGGCATGGAAGTGTGAGCGCAAACACACACACTCTACAGAAACAAGCCCAAAGGTCCCGCGAGCTTGCCTTAAAGGAGTTTCACGTTCAAAACAAGGTTAGTCAAGCGAGTCCAAGGGTCCAGAGTCAAGTCACAAGGTTTCCGATCAGGAGTCAAGGCATATGGAATCCGGTAAGCAGACGGTTGTCTCCAACAACCGGTTTGGGCTTGTGGCTCCCTTTTTATAGTGGCAGAACTAGGTGGGCAGGGCTGCTTTCTCATGCGTAGCCTCTCTGACCTTCGCTGTTCCTCTCTCCTTTCCGCTTTCCTTGCTCTCAGGCTGGGAGGGGGTGGCAATACCGCATCCTCATCCCCACTGAGCAGCGACACCTGACCCTGCTGCTCGTTGGCCAGCCCCGCCTCCTTCGTCCGTCACCCCTGTCACTGCCTGCATGCCCTCCGAAGCTGTCCCAGGGTCCGAATGCCCTTCCTCATCCCCCAACTCAGACTCCGAGCCCCGCATGACACTGGGGGCCATTCAGAGTAAGGTCTTTTTTATGGAGATCTTGTATTTCTGAAACTTCCTGCCAAGAGATATATATTTTAGGTCTTTATTGGTTTTACAAGAAGACCCCTAAAGCCTGTTTTGTTTGTTTGTTTGTTTGTTTGTTTGTTTTTGTTTGTTTGTTTGTTTTTTCATTTGTTCATTCATTCATTCTTTCATTCATTTTCAGCTAAATGTTTAGTATTTTTTTTCCTAGTTGGTATTAATCCAATCCTTCACTGGTTATAAATCTTACTGATAGCATCACCTCAGTCATGTGGTACAGTTTAAATTAAGGAAGATATTTCCTGTACATTCCCATGTGCTTCATGATTTGCTTAACAACTCCCTCATCTATGGATTCAATGATAGCATCACTGAAAACTACTATGCAGCCATTTGTCTTTTCTTTAAATGGCCCAGATTGGAGGATCCATAGATCTTCACTGCATATGACAGAATAAAACAATAACAGAGGCAAAGCTAGCTGGCCCTTCTTTGTCCTCTTCTGCTATCTGCTACATGCAATAACAATGAGAGAAAAGGCCCTCATTCATTCCCTATACCCCTCTCCACTTTACCTATAGGCATTTCAGAGTACTTGGTACCAATACATCAGGGATACTATTTTATTAATATTTTATTAATTTTACAAATTTAAATCACTTAAATTGATGGATTTTGTAGCCTAGTCATTGGGGCCTAGTGAATTCTCCTGAATACTTGTGCCGGCTGCTTTCCAAAAACATCTGATTTGCCTTCTTATTTATTTCAGGCATATTCAACTTTGATCATTCCACAAGGCCATGACCAACAAATTCCAGAGGGGAAAACTGGAGCTCTTGTAATCCCTGCTAGATCATGTGTTTATTTCTTTATACTAAAACATCTGGCACTTTAGAACACACTGGTCATAATTTCAAACAAAAATCTAGTAATAAAATGACAGCTCCAGCAGGTTAGCAGCATTAAAGGAAGGAATGACCTTGGGTGATCCCTAACATCAAGCTTGCTTATTAGTACAGCTGGGCCCAAAAACAATTAAAATCATGTATTCAGCTAGTTTGTTTATTTGCATTACAAACTAGGCTCTGTGATATATCTAGAAGACACATTCAATAGCAGTTGTTTAGCACCCACCCAACCCAGTTTGTTATGTCATCACTAAAGCCAAAGCCAAGGCAGAAGGGGGGTAATCTGTATACAAATAATGTGTATTTTTCCAGGCAGTAACTTAATGATGGGAACATTCTCAGCAAAGTGTGTGTCATGTCCTCCAGAGTCAAGTGCCTTCAACCGTATTCAGGATCGTGGCTGCACTTAGGGTATGCTTCTTGTGGCTCACATATCTAGGGAACCACCCAAATACATCACTAACATGAACTCAAGAGCAGTATTTGGCATTTGAGAAGTTGGGAATAATTTATATTGGATAGAACCAACTGTTAATATATTGAAATATGCAGGAAGTGCTCTAAGTTAATAAGAATAGGTATAAGAGCCAGTGGCTCGACCTGAAAAGCTGCATTATAACCTTTAAAAATGAAAGTCTAAATGTTTTTTAGACAGTATCAATACAACATTTGCAGTACCGAGATATCTGCTTCAATAGGCTGCAATGATGATGATCCTAATTCAGGTGGAGGTTACTCAGAATATCCTAATTCAATACTTTTGCTTGTATGGCATTCCAATCCCAGTCATTTTCACCAGTTGGGAGGTATAATAATGAAAAACAGAGCCATACTGAATGAATTAGTGATATTTATTGCAGTTAAGGAGGGTTAATTAGATGTTGGTATTTTATATTGTTTTAAGACATATGATTTTGTAAACAAGGCAAGGGGAGGCATAGTGTAGTAATTAATTCTTTGAAGTCTTCAGTGAGATGTACCCCAAATTTAAAATAATGTCTATTTTGGCTTCTTAAGACAATATGTGTATATCTTATGAAACCAAGTTTCACCCCCACCAACACACACACACACACACACACACACCCTTGGACAAAAAACAAAAATAATTTGTTGACATACAGATGCATGCACTTCAGGTCCTTACAGCTACTTCAATAAAGATATATTATCTACTTTTGCACTTCTCGAGACCAATTCAGTTCTACTTACTCCCTTTTTAATTATGTTGCCTTATATCTGAGTAGAATGTGGTCAAGAAATATGTTTGAAAAACCAGCATATTTGGGATGGTGAGGGATCATTCACGTCTGTTGGTTGGTCAGATTGCTGAGAGTTGTAGTTCAGCTACATCTGCATGGCCTCACGTTAGTTACCTAAGCATGGACAACTTTTCTTCCATTAGCTTCCTTATGTTTTCTTAGACTTCATAGCTCCTGAGAAACTAAAACTCACATAGGCAACTAAGATTTCTTGAACTGCATGAATGATCATGTTGAGTCATAGTGCTTTATGAAATTATGTAACAGCAATCAGTGAAAACTGATAAACTCTTAGCACTCCCATTTTTTCCACTAGAGCTATAGGTTTCTGCATGGGATGGGAAGGGGAGGGGCGACTGATGAAATATGTGTTGCAGCATTGCAACACACACTCCACCTCTTTTGCATAGGGTCATAACGCAGCATACGCATAAGGCTCACAATTCCCATTTCATCATTCTGACAATCTGACTGCAGCCACCTGCACCTTCTAAAAACTCTCTGTGGAAGATTTGGATGTATGTATGTGTATGTGTCTTTTGTTGTAGAATGTGGGAAGACCATAGAGGGTATTGTGGGAGGGAGGAGTCACTTGGCCATAAAATAACAAAGACCTTGTAAGTCCAGTAATTCCAAGCACAGACAAAGTGAACAAGCTTTTGCAGAGTGAACCAGCATGAACTCCAATAACAACTTATAAATACAAATGATTGCTTTGTGGTTGAAATGGATTTCAGTTTAAGTAATGTGTGCAACTATGTGCCAATTTATGTAGGTTGCTATACCCAGAATCAGCATAGGACAAGCAGCTATGTGCTATACTCGATTTGGCTCTTTGCCAACAGAAATAGTTAAACAAATTGTGGGAAATCTCTGTGCTTTGTTTAACTTTGATGTACATTCCAGAGCTCTTCCTTGTGTCTCCCAAATAAGCCAGAAATCTCACTCCAAGAAAAATGATGACTTCTGATTTTGGTTTGTTAGGAGGGGGACAAGATAGCACATCAGAATAAACAATCTGAAGAAGGAACTTCTATGGCTTGCTTAGTCACTCCTGCTGACAAGAGAAACGAAGTGGGAACAATCAACCAGTATCTACTAGACTGCTTATTTGCTCATGCTAAGCCAGTGTTCTTGTACATTCTAGCCTAGTGCAAAATGTCGTTGTTTAATTTCAGGACAACTTTTTCCAATATGATATATAGCTTCTATGTATGGCTAGTGATTCTGATGAAATTAATTTTGTCTTTGAAGAAAATGGGGTTTAAATTAGAAGCTGGCATCTTTATAGCCTTCTCTTCCTGTTGCAACTTAGCATCTGTGCACATCTTGTAAAGTTCACTATTAAACCCCAGCAACTTGAATAAGTTCATATTGAAGCCATCAGGCTAACCACATCTTATTTACAATCGTGGCTATTAAACATCTTAACAATAATTTCATTGAAGAAAGCCATGTTTAAGCTAATGGTCTTGGGAATGTTTGTTACCAAGGTAACAAATAAAATTCTGGCTATTGGGGAGTACTTTGCTTTCGGTGAAAAGCTGAATCCTTTTCAATTATTGGGCAGAATAGAAAAGTAGTAAACAAGGTTATAAATCTTTGGAATTCATAATCACAGTAATAGTACAATAGGCAGGAACTGATATCCTAGACATTGAGAGAGAAATATTGCAATTTACTATTTTACAATTATGCAGTGATCATTAAAGCTAAGATAATATTTCAAACCTGTTAGTGCAGCATAGAATTCACTACAGCAGCGCAACACACAAAAACAATGGATTGAATCCAATGATTTCCTTCCTGTAACCCATGGAAGCCCATGGATTTCTCTTTGCAAACTGATTCCTTGGATTCTCTCCTCTGAAGTTGCAGAAGGGGCTCTGCATTTGACATCAGAAGCCCATTCCAGCTTCTGGGGAAGCAATGGCGGACTGAAAAGCAGAACCAACAACCGCAGCAGAACGAGGAGCCAGCAAATGGATCAGCTCCTCAGAATTCCTCTCCAGACAAGGAGAGGACCTAGGATTGCTCACAGGTATTCCATACAGTGGCTCCCCATGAGGAGACTGTAAGACAGCCATTTCCAGCATGTTTTAGAACTCTGGGAGTTGAGGGAAAGCCATCTTTGCCCAAGCCACAGTTTGGTGCCTTCAAAAGGACACTTCAAAAGAAGATTGGGTTCACCCACTTCCTTTCTTAAGCACTTCTGGAAATTGCTTGTTAACGGATTTTTGGATATTAAGAACCTTCAGAAAGGCAAGTTTCTTTACACCAGGTAAGTTTCCTTCTATCCTTGGTGAAAGAAGTTTTATGCACGTTTAAGGACTTTTTAGTTTTTTTATTTTTGGAATAAACAGCAAAAGGGTGATTAGAATGTTGATTTTGGAAGGTTATAAATGGACTAAGGGGCCAGTTGGATTGGAAATAAAGTTTTGAAATTAACTATAAGAATCCTTCCTGGGGTTTGTTTACAATTCTATTAAATATATATATATAAATATTTTGAAACTAAGTGTAAGAAATCTTCCCATGGAAAAATGTTGATTAGAAAATAAACGTAAGATGGGACTTTGAAGGTTGCACACTAGAGGGAACCAGAAAGAACTAAAAATTATAATTAAAGGAGAAGAGACCTACTAATACAGAATGGAGCAAAATATTCTAACTTTGGAAGAATTCAAGGATATTTGGGAACAATGCACTCAGAAGTTACTTTTAAGATTGTCTGCTATCATAAAAATGGATTTAAAAGAGGTGATAGAAGAGGACAAGATTGAGACTGAGGCTGTTTCAAATGTGGATTTAAAAATGACACGTTACAAGAATGATATGAAAAAAGATGTTACACTGGATTTACAAATTAAACCAGCTGATGTCCTTATAATTCAAAGGGACATACATATAACAAACCAGAAAAGTGACTTGGATAACTTTCTTATCTTAGATCAGGGCTTTCCAAAGTTTTCCCGCTGCGACACACCAACCGCCGTTGGTGTGTCGCTGCGGGAAAACCCCAAAGTGCCACCGTTGTGGCAGCGTGCAAAAACCTGGAAGCGCTGCTGCCACTTTTGGTTTCTGCGCACCACCATTGGTGTGTCGCAGCGGGAAAACCTCAGAGTGCCGCCGTTGCGGCAGCACGCAAAAACCTGGAAGCGCTGCTGCCGCTTTCGGTTTTTGCACACCGCCGTGGCTGTGCCACTTTCGGATTTTCGTGTGCCGCCATTGGTGTGTCGCTGCGGGAAAACCCGGAAGTGCTGATGGCGCGCTTCTGGGTTTTGATGCGACACATCTGGGCCCCGCAGGCGACACACTTTTGTGTCACGACACACAGTTTGGAAAGCTCTGTCTTAGATTTACAAAAGAGATTCGTTAAACTAATGAAGGAGTTTCTGAGAAGAGACAAAGAGAAAAAGAAAAGAAATCTACTTTTGGGACACTATTTAAAGGGATTAAAGATAAGTATTCTTAAAAGCAAAGCAAAGGAATTGTGGTGCATTCCGGCATCGATACAGTTTCCCAGTGGGAGAGAGCATTCCAGACTGATAAGAGACTTCAAAGTCTGGACTCTGTTGCTGAGAAGGTTAAGAAGTTCAAGGCAGCCCTGCCCTAGAGCCCTTTTGAGTTATTACCCTTAGGTTAGTTAGGTAACTTTAGTCTGGAAAGATTCTGTTCATAGGGTAAGAGCAATAAGGAAACTAGAGTTGGAAACCCTTCTCAGCGTGGTTCTTTGCTCGATCTCCTGACAGGAATATAAAGTCTGTTTATTTGATCAAGGTTAAAACATATATATTGTTGTTTCTGGTAGCTCTTAATGGGTTTTTCTTGACCAAGACGGAATGACAAGGCTTTAAAGATTTGTTTATAGATAAGATATGGGAAGATCTTTTGTTGTATTTTCAGAGAAAGTGATAAATTATTGTGTTAAAAGTAAATGAAAGGAATATAAAGTTGGTTTATTTGATTTAGGTGAAAATATATATGTTGTTATTTCTGGTAACTCTTAATCAACTGAATTTGGACTGAATGACAAGGCTTTAAAATTTGTTTATAGATAAAAGATGAGATATAAGAAGAGATCTTTTGTTATACTATCAGAGGTGGTGATAAGTTACTGAATTTTTTTGTATTTGTCTTAATGAAGGGGGAAGTCATTTCTTTATACATCTTTCTTTCTTTCTTTTTTCTTTTTATTTATTTATTTATTTATTGCTTTTTAAAATAATGCCAGAAAAAGGAAAAAAATACACAAAGATACATATGTTATAACATAAAAGGTAAAGGTTCCCCCCCGCACATTTGTGCAGTCGTGTCCGACTCTAGGGGCCGGTGCTCATCTCCGTTTGTTAGCCGAAGAGCCAGCGTTGTCTGAAGACGCTTCCACAGTCATGTGGCCACATGACGCGTGCGGAACGCTGTTACCTACCCACCGAAGTGGTACCTATTAATCTACTTACATTTGCATGCTTTCGAATTGCTAGGTTGGCAAGAGCTGGAGCTAGTGCAGGAGCTCACTCCGCATGCAGGGCAAGGGATTTGAACCTCCGAACTTGCGATTTTCCGATCGACAAGCCTGGTGTCTTACCCGCTGAGCCACCACGCCTCCCATAACATAACAGGTACTTAAAAATAAGAAAAATATAACTTAAGTAGTGTGTGTGTGTGTGTGTGTGTGTGTGTGTGTATATATAAATACAATTATATAACCAACATGCTTTTCCTTAAACTACTATATTTTGTAAAAATGAGTCCCATATTTCATTATACTTATCCACTTATCCATACAAAGTCTATGTCTATAGGCAATCCTCTCATAGGTGGCAAGTGTAATCAGGTCTTCAATCCATTGAGTAAATGGGGCCATACATTTATCTTTCCAATGTTGCAATATCAGTCTTTTGGCCATAGTAAGGGCACGGAGAATCTATTTACGTTGTCCTGTTGTCAAATTCCATGTATTAGGTATGTAATTCAGAAGAATATTGTCCTCTGAAAATGTTAGCTTTTGTCGCACAGTGATATTTATATGATCCACTACTCTCTCCCAAAACTTAGTAGGTATAGCACATTGTAAGAACATATGTTTTAAAGAAGTATTGTCTTTATTACATCTCCAACAGCATGTTATTTTAGACAATCCTTTTCTATACAAACATAATGGAGTCCAATAAATTCCAAATATTATTTTTTTGTTGTATAAGTCATAGTTTAATAATACTCAATGTTCTAGTATCTCAGGTGTCTCAGAAGCTGAAAATGCTGCTGGTCCAAACAATATTGTTTACAAATGTTGTAACTAAATATTACCATGGAATCTTTTCTTTTTTCTTTACTATTTTTTTCTTTTTAATTTTTTTTCTCTGCACTTTTTCTTTTTATATTTTTCTTAGTTTGCATTAGTTTTTTATCTTTGTATCTGTAAACTTTAATAAAAAATATTATTAAAAAAAAAAGAATCCCTTGCCTTCCTATGGGGCTGGGCTGTTTTCCAAAATAAGAAAAACCTGATTTCAGCCATAAAATGAAACCAGTTAGGGATGGACAAGGATGGGATCAGAAGGAGCTTGATATTCTTAGCAGCTTTAGAAGTGAGGAGGCATCAGTAACCAGGACTGTCTTTTATCATCCTAAATTCACTTTGTGTAGAAAAAGTTGATCTCTCCACAGTTATACATACCTGATACCATCCTGTGTGGACTAGAATGACTTATTTTAATAAGCTCTGAATGGGTTGCCTTTAAAGATGGTATAATATGCAGCTACTAGATATTGATGGGGGTCACCTATAATGCACAAGGTGCATTGGCTAATTGTCTTTTCTAGGCCTGTTTTAAATAGTGATGACTGATGAGCACTAAAATTAGCAGGAAAGAAATAGGGTCACCTCCCCTTCTCTCTTGTTAAGACCGTAATAAAGCAATACATCACAAGTGGCCCAGGACTCCTATGTTGCTTATTTGAGAGGGAATTGATGGGAAGTCACGTCACGTCTGGCTTACTAAAAAAGAAACATCTTTAACGTAAAATTATATTCTTATGAAGCATTTTGAGAAAAAGAAAAAGGACAAACAAAACAAACAAAAGAGGAGAAAAAAATACAGAAAGATAAAACAGAAACAAACTATAATGCAGTTGTTTATTCCAGAATCTCATAAGTGGTATCTTATGTGGGAATGCTAGAATCTTCTAAGATTCATGGTTTTAGTTGTTGTTCAGAGAGAGAGAGAGAGAGAGAGAGAGAGGGGGGGGGGAGAGGGAGAGAGAGGGAGAGAGAGGGAGAGAGTTTATTCTTCAGTTGAGTACATTAATAGATGGCCATTTTTAGGTAGGGGAGCTAAGGTCAGACCAGAAGAATTTGGATGACCCCTTCTTCAATTATTGTGTGATGTCAGGCCCAGCCCAAGAATGACCAAGAACCAGTCCAGCCAAACTTCAGTTCTTTATTTGCTAACGCCGTATAGACAGAATCTTGCTAGACTAAAGCAACTCTACCTAACCTCAGGGGAAATAACCTGGGAAAGCTCTAGGGCGGGGCTATTCTGAACGTCTTGGTTTTCCCACAACTGCCATCTGGACTATGTTTCCGCTTATCTCCTTCCCCTTCTTGAAATGTGCTAACTCCTTCCTGAGAACCAGTGGCACTGCTGAAATCCACCACATACAAGGGGCTTGGTATCATTTCAGGAAGCCGTTACGGTTAGTACAGAGGATTTTAACTATTTATTGAACTATTTTTAGTGCTGCCCACAGTCAGACACACTACTAATTTATATACTCATTATCGGCCCATTGTATAATATAGTTTAACTGCTGATAACACCAAAAATTAAAGAACCCTCCACTGCGTTCATATTTTAAGAGCCAGCTTATGCAAATATGTATGTAAAAAACAGAAGAAACTACAGTTTAAATGGTCTGCCATTAACCAAGATATCATGCAGCACTTTGAAATAAACATGGAAAGTGATATGCTTATCCATAGTTAAAAGAGAGAGAGCATGCAATGTTTATGTTTAAGGAGTATGAACGTTTAATATAGTGCAGCTATATAATCCCTATTCTTTAACCATCCTTTTGTTGCCAGTAATCAAAACTCTGGACCACAGTGTATTGCAAAACAATGTTTTTGTAGCATTTTTAACTATTCCCCCTGCCTTTTAAAACTGGCTACCCAATTTGTTTTCCATGAAATTACTCTCTAGACTCTTCAAATCTATTTCTTTCAGAGCTGTTCTCTTAGAGCTGTAATTTTGTTCTGAAAGCAGCATTCATCTGATTTTTTTTCTACAGCAATCATTGTTCCAGATGAGCGTATTCCCAAGGACACATTTAAAAGTACTAATGCAGCTTTACCTGTTTGAAGTGGCCTCCTCTGTTGTCAATAGTTGGGGAGCTTGAAGACCCACGCTCTAGTGTTTTTCTGTAAGTACCACCAAGTTTTTATTCGGCTTTCATAAGAGCCCTGCACTTGGGTCTCTCAATACTATTGTGGGAGAATGGCTTTCCAGAAAAAAAGAGAGCGAGGGCGAGAGGGGATGAATTAAATTACTGCAATTTGGGCCGCAAAAAAGCAGTGCACTCGTTGACATACTTAAGCTTTTTATATGCATCACACTCACCAGGAATATTGTCATGTGTCTGAGGCCCATCATAATTCCAGCAAAATCACATTGCCTTAGTCCGCACTGACTTCCAAATAACCTAGTTGCTATGATTTGCATGGAAAAACAACAGAGGAGAGGAGAGGAATGGAGAGGAAAAATCTTTCAGTAATGAATTATTTTCATAGCCCTTAAGAAAGAGTCATCCTTAGAAGATGAGGAGGAGCCGGGAGGCTTTGGAAGCCAATGAATGCCCTGAAGTAGGGCTTGGTATTATAAGCAAGGAAGAGTTTGCTTCAATGAATGTGAGTCTCACAGCCCCAAACTCTAACCAGATTCCATGGAATGACATACAAGCCTGGAGAAGAGGCATCACTTGCTCCTAAGCAGCCCAGCATTTTTTCCTAAATTAGATGCCTGCCAACTGTGTTGGGGATAGAAGCTTGAAACTCTTTGCTCTATGTTTTTTTTATAAGAATTTTATTAAGTTTGAAATAAAGAGAAAAACTACAAAAAAAGAAAAAAAACTACAAAAAAAGAAAAAACTACAAAAGTGTGAAACACAAGAAAAAAGAATTTTAGACATTACATAAAGAGGTGACTTCCGACTTTCAACAACAAGAATATACAGCAATTTCCATAATCAATCCCTTACTCTATATCAAACCAAGATCACATTATTTCTATAAATCATTCCATTAGCACATTATAAAAATCACTAAATACAATTGCTCCTTCCCCTTATATTAAAAGTAAAAAAGAAAAAAAATATATAAACTTCCAAATCAACTCCCCCCAAAAAACAACACTTATTTAATTATTTCCTTCCTACCACTTTTCTATATATTTCTGTCCACTATAATAAAAATATTATGAAAACATGTAAATTATCTACTTTTATAATTAATAATACTATAAAAATCTTAACCCTATTAACCCTAAAACCAAACAATTATTATTATACCTTATAAATCTTAAAAGTCAAACAAATCTTAAAAGCAATCCAGTAAATCTTAATCCAAATCATTAAAGAAAAATGGAATCATACAAGCCTTAATATCAATCCAGATAAACATTCTCAACTCTTTACCCCGATTCAAAATATACTAAAGCATTCACATATCTCCATGTTACACACAGGGCATTTTTCATACAGAAATCAAACAGCCCAACTGCCCCCCTTAGAGACTCAGACTTCTCAGTAAAAAACCTCCCATGGAACAGAGCCTCTTCTTTCTCACAACATTCCACCAGAAAAACAACTCCATTTGTAATTTGCAACTCAGACTGTAACCCCTTCAACACCAGAATGTAATCATCACCTGGAATTTCAGCAAGAGCTTCAATCTTGCTGTCAGTAGAAACATACCTATCTTTGTTAAAATCTTCAGCTTCTTCCACAATGTCCTCATCCAGATGACACATTTTAAAACTAGTATTTTCCACAATGTCCCAAATATCTTGCAAAAAAGCTTGGCAGAAGTCAGAAAAGATCTGTTTAATGGACTGTTCAAGCTCACAACGAAACTCTGAAAAAGTCTCCTTAAACTCCTCCATGTTTCAAGCAGTAGATTACGGCGCCCCCTAGATACTTGACTGGCGAATGTAGGAGTTAATGAGTTAATAGAAGATCTCCGAAAGTTGTTGACATAAGAGAAAGTATGTTAACAAGCAGCTCCCAGGGAAAGTGAGCAGAAAACTGAAGATTCAAAATAGCAGATTCAACGTGTAGGAAAATATTAAATCCTTCAAATTCAATACAAAAATAATAGCAGGGAGGCAATTATTTATTCTCAGTCCTCCTTAGTATTTAAATGGGAAAACAAGCCAAAACTTTAAAAAAATATATTAAAAAATTAATCCAGAAATAACGATAGGCACCAAGAGAGATCGCTTCTCCTTGCTGTAGAAAGCCTCTCTTAGGGTACATAACTTAATATATATATATAAATTGGGTGATTTAGAAATGGGGTGGCTTGACTTAGTGTCTCTTTAAGGCTACAGTGCAGCTTGGAAATGTTGACATCCTGGTCTCCCGGCGGCTCTTACCTGATCATCGTGAACACTGTTTGCAATTCCCGGGCTGCAAGTCGTCGTTCTGGAGAACAGATGGGATGATTTCAAGCATTTTCTTTGCTGTGAAAGTGCTCCAGGGCTTTAAAAAAAAGCCTGCCTGAGTCCAAAAAACTGCTACATTGTCAGTTCTGTCCCTGGAGCTCACAGACACAGATGGTCAGTTGGCCATATTCCCATCGGAAGCCCGAAACTCTTTGCTCTATGTTTTGAAGTAGGCCTCTACTAGAAATAGTAGCCATATTTTCTTCACTCTTGTGATCAGCTCTCTTGAATTGTCCAGAACCTATGTATTGACTTCTTGAATTCTTATCTGATTTATAAGTTTGACTTGGTCTTTTCTTGTGCATTTTGGCCTCAAATGTCTTATCTGCTTGATTCTTTACTGTCTCTAGACCATATTTTCTATTCAAACTTCTGGCTACATGTTGATTGTTCAGAAGAAGATTTAGCCTACCCAAACATATCTTTCTCAACTTTGCTGACCTAGGACATGTTTTGCTGTTCAAATATTAGAAAAACAGTGTCTCTTTGGAACATTCCTAGGATTAAAGAATTGACTTGTTTGGATTAATCAATTTCAAACTACAGTAATTGGAACTTCACATGCAACATTTTTCTTCTCTATCCACTATAACCTTGATGCCACCCAGAGGACTGATAGGTGCTCTAGCATAAGGTAAGATGGGTCATGAGAAGCCATAGCAGGATGGGAAAGTTGGAGTAAATTGATGAGGCTGGCATCATGGTTTAGGACAAAAGCAACCAAGGTTTTCTGGGTTGAAAACAGCAAACCACATCTTTCTGCGTAAAGTATCTAATTAGGCAGCATCCAAGAGAGAAAGAGGAAAAATGTTAACACAGGGTTTGTTTCCCATTGTATCATACTGTGTTTTCAAATGGATTCTGCCTGGCTTGCTCACATTTACTGAAAGTCCACTGTAATTTTTATGGTGCCTATTTTCATGAATAATGACACTAGTCTTGGTCACTTTATATTCTTGTTCTTATATCTACTGAAATAAGTTTGGCTGTGTGCAGATCTGCATTTCTGTGAAACAATGAAATATAAAACTTTGTGAGGGTCAGAGTAGACCACCCCAGGACTCATAATTCCATGAGCTGCAGTTATGTTAAAATAGTTGTGGTTTGTTTTAAAATTATTCCCAATGCATAGCTGAGCTCAGATGACATTCTCTTGAACAGAAAGAAATATTTTACAACTGAACTCTGTTCTATTGCCTTCCTGCCTCATTCTCTCCCCCACCCTCTCTCTTTCACCTTTCTGAATATCTTTACTGTACTCAGTAAAGCATAGTCAAATAGCAGCCTTTTGTTTGATCTCAATCAGGACAGTATAAACTTTGGCATCATCAAGTTGATTAATTAATACAGTTCCAACTGATGATATTTAATTCTTTGGAAGAATTCTTTGCATTTCTTTTTCATACATGATCAAATGCTAATGCTTAGTTATATTCCTGTATCTAATCAAACATAGATTAATTGTGCTCAGTCAAAATCCTCAGATTCCTTCAATGACAAAGGCTAACAAAGAATAAGAGGTTGTTTAAGTTCTGTAATGGGAGTTGACAAGAGGATTTTTTGAGACCACCTTGAATTTTATGATAACAATAACAAATCTTTTCAAAAATTGCTTGAACATAAGACTTAAGGCACTGTCTAGACAGAAGGCTTCAAGTATTGCCAATATTTTTTTAAAAAAGTGCATGGCTATTCTATCTTTTCTTTCATAATGGATTTTTCTAGGCTAAGTAAAAAGGCAGTAGAAGCTGTGAGAACATTTGTGAAGGTTTCAAGTAGAAGATGAAATTCACTGGACCACTCATAAATGAAGGTGGGTGATTGCATAACAAAGAATGCTTGTAATTAAATTCCTTCAAATTTAATAACAAGTAAATGAAATCAAATCAATTTTCAGTTTTTGTCCTTTAGCTATGCACCCTGAACTGCCAATATGTCATTTCAGGCAATAAAATTAAAATCCTTCAGAGAAGCTAGAATTTTGACAATAAGGCTAAATTCTTCCACTCACATTGATCTAACTTGTACAGTTGGCCTGCTGTCCAGGAATTCTGGGAAATGTAGTTCTAACACAATTGGAAAGTTCTAAATTTGGAGAGGCAAAATAGATAATTTCAAGCTACTTTTCCTCATCATTTGCCTAATGGGGAATTATGTTAGAGACAGATTCGGAAAGCAATCTATAAATTATTTCAGACCTCATATAATCCTCTTAGATGATTTTTGTCACTGAAATTTGTGGGACATTTTCTAAAGTTATGAAAATCAGCTTCTGTTCTGGCCCTGCTGAAGATTTGATCAATAAATGAGAAATGAGGTTTATAGATTCTTCCTCTGCCTCTTCTTTCACATTTAGATCAAGCAGGTGTTGCCTTTTATTCTATTGATTTAATGATCTCTGCTGCCCATATCTTGTTCATACACTTAGCAACTTAGTCAATGGTTTCCAATTTGGGATGGAAATACTCAAGCAATTAATTATGTACTTAAAAGGTTAGCCACTGATAGAGTTATTGATACTTTGCTGCTTTCCCATCAATAAAACATAGCTAAACTATATGGATGTGACTGATCTGAAAGTGAAGAAAAAAGTCCTTGGCCACGGAATAGTTAGACATTTTTAAAATCTATTTCTGTTTCATTGGGGGTTAATGAATAAATAAACAGGATCTATGACTTGCAGAGTGGGATGGAATTTATAATAAGCAAAACAAACAAACAAACAAAAAATGCAACCCACACACATATATTAAGCTGGAGTGGTAAACAGGAGTGTAGATATATAACACAATGGGATTCCCAGCCCAGATAATGAAGGATAAAAACCCTCAATCAGCTAAATTAAAGATGTGTAGCTTTCTGCTTTGGCATGGGGATTTTTTTAAAAATGTTGAGTCTCTAAGACAGAGCTTTCCAAACTGTGTGTCGGGACACGTTAGTGTGTAGGCTGCAGTGTCTGGGTGTGTCGTGGCTGCTGCTGCCTCCTGGCTTCCACGCAGGTCCTAGTGCCTGCCTTGTGTCTTGCTGCCTCCAAACCTGCTGTGATTCCACGCAGGTCCTAGTGCCTGCCTTGTGCCCTGCTGTAAGAGTGTGTCGCAAAATGATGCCCTGCTGTAAGAGTGTGTCGCGAAATGATGCATATCTAAAAAGTGTGTCACCAACATGAAAAGTTTGGAAAGCTCTGCTCTAAGATCTGAAAAGGGTAGTTTGTGATATTATCATATCAGTTGAATGCAATTCTTTCAGCCTACGGGGTAGGGGTCCAAAAGATAAAATGGTGTCTTAAGCTTGCAAGCACTGTACATTAATCATACCTGAGAATAAAAGAAACAATTTTGGGTTGGGGGTATTAAGGTATGACATGGATGCTTAAGCCTCTGCAGAGCTAAAGGGAGGCATTTTGCATCTTAATCTACTCCCCAAATTGACTGAACAATTTGTCTCTTCCTGAGATTGTAAAAGAAAACCTGGGGGCATATTTAGCCAATGGCCTGCAGATTGTCCACTCTTTTCAATCCTGAGAACTACAGATTGCATACCAGTAGCTTGTGACATAGCTGCATATGGATGTGAACATGCACGTATACAACACATACAACTACATATCACTAATGCCACATATTGCCCTCCACAAGCGTACATTTTACTCTAGATGTCCCAGCAATGCTGCTTCAGATCACTAGGTTCCTATTGTTATGTGTAGGCTGACCATATTTCCTTGAGACAAAAATGGGACATTGGGATGGCAAAAGGGGACGGGCTCTTATGTAATATTCTGTATTCATGAAAAAGACAGGGGTCCCCGCCCCCCGGTCCACGTGATTGGCTCCCGCCTGCAAACCCCGCCCCCGGTCTGCGTGATTGGCTCCTGCCTGCAAACCCCGCCCCCAACCCCTACTGTTGGCTCCCACCTGCAAACCCCACCCCCGGTCCACACGATTGGCTCCTGCCTACAAACCCTGCCCCCCGGTCTGTGCGATTGGCTCCCACCTGCAAACCCCACCCCCGGTCCCTCCTTTGCACACGCTGATAGGCGGGAGGGTTTCCTCTTCCGGGCTGCCTCCAATCGGCAGCTCTGGCTCCGATCCTCCTTCCGTGCCATTCCCGCCGGGTTTAAAAAACAGGACAAAATTGAGGTTTTTATCAAAACGATGGGATGGTTGAAAAATGCTAAAAAAAGGGACTGTCCCATTCAAAACGGGACGTATGGTTAGCCTAGTTATGTGACAGTTGTAACCCTACAGTATCTTTTCCACTGGTCTGGTAGTACACTGATCATCTGGCTGGTGAAAAATATGAGCAACTTCTGCTAGCTGTAATTTTTATTCCCAATGTTGACTCAGGAACTATATAATCCTTCCCTGTGTGTACAGATAACATCTGGCCAACTCTCAATAGAAAAGCTGCTTACGTTTCCCAGCATCTGTATTTGCAGCGTTAGTTAAATGAGGTTGTACAAGCATACTTCTTCTCACTGAATACATTGTGGGCTTATCAGGAAGTGTAGTCATTCTCATCTAGAAATGAAAACTGGTTGACAGGACTGGACCATGAGCAGCAATTTGAAATGAGCCAGGAATAATTCAGTAGACAGGATGGAAGAACTGGATTAGTGGCAAGACAAGGATACAAGGAACAAGACCAAAGGGTATCTACAATATCTACAAAAATCCAAGTGACACAAAGAAATACAGAAAATTCTAATGGATTTCTGCAGCCCATTTAGGGTAACACTATCAAAGAGCAAGTCAGGGAGTATTATCAAAGGAAGAACAGAAGATAGGAATAGAGGATAACCAATGAAACAAACCAACATCAGAAGGACCTTATACTTAAGTAGGTTTAGGTGGAAAAAACTATTTTTTTCCTTTCCAGCAGAAGGATCCAATGACCAGCATCACTGGGCAGTGAGTCCAAGCTTGGAAGATTCTTCATGGAGTTAATGCCTCGCCATCCCATATAGCTGCCCTCAGATCTTACTTTCACTAACATTGACAAATGTTTTGATGGCCACCCAAAAATATAGAAGTCTGTTCTTGGCGTGGCATTCTAGTATGGCAGCAGAGACCCTTGTTTCTACATAATCCTTTCACTCCTGACTTGAGCCGAATGTGTAACACGACTGCTTGTGCACTGTTAGTATTTTATTTTAACAAGGAGAGCAATGTCCTTCTTATGCTTAAATCTGTGAGCCTCGCTGCTGCACTGAGCCAGGTAAAATATAATTCTAACAAGAGCTTGATATTTCTGCTCAGTGGGTTTTGATTCCCTATTGTAAGGCTGCTTGCTAATTTCCTGGCTGCCTGTTCCTGACATCTATAATCCAACATCATACACAAAACAAGTGAAAAGGCTTTTTTAAGTGCCTTTAACAAAAACTAAAGAAAAGAAAGCAGAAGCAATGGCAGAAGTATCAATTTCACAATCATGGAAAGCTACCCAGGATTGAATAGTTTTAGTTAAATGTGCAAGTTTTGAAAATAGATTTGCCTAGAAGTGAGATTCTGAAACTTAATTACTCTACGTTTTCTGCAGCCTCAACTAGGGATATAAAAGAGCTTTACTGAAAAACCTTGGATATTTTATAACCACCCGATTTTTCTCAGAAGGACAAATGTTAGGAGCAAATATAATCCAAGCCTTCTTTGTTTCCAAACGAAGTGGGGAATCTACCAAGGGACTGGTGGGTTATACAAACTTTATGATCACTATAAGATAGCCAAAAGGCACTCTTATCCTCCTCCTCAAAGAAATAAGGCTTCCAGTGGTGTTCTTCAGATCCAAGCCTCCTTTTCAGCAATATATGAAATTTCATATGACCTGTATAACCTTATGTGATCACCTGAGGATTCCAGGCAGTGTAAAACAGAGCCTTTTAAGGAAGAGCTATGCATCCTTTGCACATTTTCTTAAAAAATGGAAAACTCTGCCATCTTGTAAAGTGCAGGGGAAATTCCCATGAATTTTAATAATTTCTTAACAACTTAAAATTTTAATAAATTTTATTCCCATTCACTTAGAGACAGCAGAGAGTCAGTTGCGTCCCCTGGTGTGTGAATGTGGGTTCCCCCTGAGTGTGAGAGAGTCGGGGAGCCCAAGATTGTGTGAATGTATGTATGAGTGCCCACCCCTGAGTGAGACAGGTGGTGGGCAGGAGTGGATGATGCCCCCTTACGTCCAGTGAGAGGGAGTCAGGGGGCAGAGTGGATGTTTGGGGGGTGGTTAGGCCCTCTTGGTGCTGAGAGCAGAAGCTGGTGTGCTGGGGGGCCTATCATCACCTAGGGACAATTGTGTGTAGGAGATGTGTGCGTGGAGGGGGCCCTTATGTCAACTCAGGGTTTTCGGAGGGCCAGGAGTGGAGGCATCTGGGCCTGGAAACTCTGGGGGCAGTAGGGTGGGTTGCCCTATCAAAGTGGTAATGGGTCGGGGATGTTACAATGGGAACCGAGGAACAGGCCATTGTTGGGGAAGACGCCCCCGGTGTTTGTTACCGGTGGCGTGTTCTGGCCCCTCAGGTTCAGACCCAGGCCCTGGTCAGAGGATCCTTGAGTGCCCTGGCTTTCGGCTGCTGCTACTTAACACCAGGTCTGTTAACAACAAGGCCCCCCTCATATGTGACCTGATCATGGAAGAGGGGGCAGACCTGGCGTGTATTACTGAGACCTGGCTGGGCACAGAGGGGGGAGTAGCACTCTTGGAGATGTGCCCAGCTGGGTTTCAGGTGTGGCATCAGCTGAGACTCCGGGGCAGGGGAGGAGGGGTGGCAGTTGTCATCTGGGAGTCTCTGGTGGCCTTCAGGGGCGCTGCTCCACAAGTGGCCGGGTGTGAGACCCTGTTTTTCAAGTTGGGTTCTTGAGAGCAGTTGGGAGTGTGGTTGCTGTACCAGCCTCCCTGCTGCATAGCAACCTCCCTGCCCGAGCTGCTGGAGGCTGTCTCAGGGCTGGCAGTGGAGTCCCCTAGACTTATGGTTCTGGGGGACTTCAATTTGCCTTCACTGGGACGTGCCTCAGAGGCGGCTCAGGAGTTCATGGCTACCATGGGAGCCATGGGCCTATCTCAGATTATTCAAGACCCGACTCGAGACAGTGGCCTCACTCCAGACTTAGTTTTCTTGTCGGAGCAGTGGAAAGGTGATCTGAAGGGAGAGTTAGATCTGTCCCCACTGTCATGGTCAGATCACGCCCTGGTGGCCTTGAGGTTCTCTTATGCTGCCCCACTCTGCAGGGAGGCAGGACCCATTCCATTGGTCTGCCACTGGCGACTAATGGACCCAATGAGGTTCCAGAAGGAGCTGGGGGTTATAACCGAGGATCTACTGCACGGTCCAGTGGAGGTCCTGGCCGCAGCCTGGAATAGGGAGGTGGCCGGGGCCTTGGACAGGATCGCGCCTGTGCAGCCTCTCTTGGCACATTTGACCCGACATGCCCCGTGGTTCATGGAGGAGTTAAGGGTCTTGAAGAGGGTTAAGAGACACCTAGAGCGCCGCTGGAGAAAAACAAAGACTGAATCTGACCGAACACAAGCTAGAGTCGCTGTTAAGACCTACCTTGTGGCGGTAAGAGCGGCGAAATGTGAATATTTCTCTGCTCTTATTGCGTCCGCAGAGTGCTGCCTGATGGCCCTGTTTAAGATAACACGATCTCTTCTAGGTAAGGTGGAGACTGTGACCCACCTGCAGGGCCATGTGGAAGAATTTTCTGAGCATCTGCAGGATAAAATTGCTCAGATTCATTCTAAGTTGGACTCCAAGCGTGAAGCAGAGTCTGGGGAGATGCCGGGAACGTCATTACCCGGTTATCTGGGAACGGTTCGATCCTGTTGGGCCTAAGGAAGTGGACAGGATCCTCCAGACTGTAAGGGCCACCACATGCCATCTTGACCCTTGTCCTTCCTGGCTAGTGCAGGCAGCCAGGGAGGTTACATCAGGTTGGGTCCAGGCGATGGTTAATATATCCCTGGAGGAGGGGGTGTTTCCGGCTGCTTTTAAGGAGGCGCTGGTGCACCCCCTACTCAAGAAACCATCGCTGGACCCTACTATATTGGACAATTTTTGCCCGGTCTCCCACCTCCCCTTTTTGGGGAAGGTGGTTGAGAAAGTGGGTGGCGTTGCAACTCCAGAGGATTCTGGAGGAAACGGATTTTCTAGACCCCTTCCAGTCAGGTTTCAGGCCAGGATATGGGGTGGAAACTGCATTGGTCGCACTTACGGATGATCTCTGGCGAGAGCGAGATGGAGGGAGTGCCTCCATCCTGGCTCTCCTTGACCTCTCAGCGGCTTTCGATACCATCGACCATGGTATCCTTTTGGGACGGCTCGAGGAGTTGGGGGTGGCCGGCGTAGTTTTGCGCTGGTTCACCTCCTTCCTCTGGGGCCGGTCCAAATAGTTGGTAATAGGAGATGAAAGATCCGACCCTCGCCCCCTCATTTGTGGGGTGCCACAGGGTTCGGTTCTCTCACCTCTCCTATTTAATATCTACATGAAACCGCTGGGTGAGATCATCCGTCACCATGGGATGAGATATCATCAATATGCTGATGATACACAGTTGAACATCACCATCCCAGGTGAGGTAAGTGATGCAGTGGCCGCCCTTTCTCAGTGCCTGGAGGCTGTGGGGGTCTGGATGGGGAACAACAGGCTTCAGCTGAACCCTGGTAAGACGGAGTGGCTGTGGATTGATGGTTCTTCCGGATCTGGGAAATTATCATCGTTGGTTCTGAATGGGGTTGCACTACCCCACTCGGAATCAGTGCGGAACCTGGGGGTCCTTCTGGACTCAGGACTCCTGCTTGAAGAGCAGGTGGCAGTCATGGCCAGAAGGGGCTTTGCGCAACTTCATGTTGTGCGCCAGTTACGCCCTTTCCTGGATCAGGAATCCCTCCGTACAGTCACTCATGCCCTGGTGATCTCCCATATAGACTACTGCAATGCCCTTTACATGGGGCTACCCCTGAAGAGTATCCAGAAGCTTCAACTGGTCCAAAATGCGGCTGCATGCGCAGTTATTGGTGCCCCTAGATCGACTCATGTGACACCTCTGCTGCACCAGCTGCACTGGTTGCCAGTATGCTTCCGGGTGCAATTCAGGGTGTTGGTTATCACCTTTAAAGCCCTAAATGGCATGGGACCAGGTTACCTGAGGGACCGTCTCATCCCCATAACTTCAAACCGTCCCACTCAATTATGCAGAGAGGGTATGCTTCAGACCCCATCATTAAGGGAGTTTCACTTGGCGGGGTCCAGAAGGCGAGCCTTCTCGGCAGTGGCACCTGCCCTTTGGAACATTCTGCCCCTGGAGATGAGGCAGGCCCCGTTGCTCCTGTCCTTCCGGAAGAATTTAAAGACCTGGTTTTGCCGCCTCGCTTGGGATGGGAATGGGAATAGTTCTTCATGGGGATGGCTGGTGCCATAGAGCCCTTTTAAAATATCATTATTGCCCATTGGATTTTATTTATTTATTTATTTATTTATTAGTAATTTTAATGATTATAGATGTATATGTTTTTATATTTAGTTATATCTATAAATTTTAAGTGTTGTATTTGTAAACCGCCCAGAGTCCCCTTTGGGGGAGATGGTGTGGTGATAGAAATTTAAAAATAAATAAATAAATAAATAAATAAGTAAGTAAGTAAGTAAGTAAGTAAGTAAGTAAGTCGTAGAGTAAATCTGAATCCATAAACTGGCCTAAGGAATTTTGTTACCAAACAAAAAAGTTTATTTAAAGGCTAAGATTAATTTTAAAATATTAAATGCTAACACAAGCAATAAAATAGCAGATGTTTACAGATCTGCACATTCCTTGCCTAGATACACAATATACTTCAAGTAGGACTATCTTTCTCCCCTCATTCTGTGCAAGGGAGATACATTTTGTACCACTTGGGGTAAAGAATTAGGAGAAGTTTGCAGGCAAGGCAGGAGGAAGGCAAATAAAGTCCCCATTTCAAGGCTAATGTTGTCTTTCCACTTTCTTTTGCAATTAACATGGGTCAGGAAGACCGGAGCCCTGGCTGACCTTCTGGGGAACAAGAGAGATACAGTCCCAAACCTAGACTTGATACAGCATGTAACTATGGTAAGCAGGAAACTTCCTACTTGTAGGTGGGGAGGTTGCTTCCACATACAGACACCAGTTTGGGTGCTACTGTCATAATTACTTTTACTTTTGAATGCAGTCCTGTGCCACACATTTCTTACATTAAGTCTGAGTCAGTTCAACGGGACTTAGTATCTTCTTACAGGGGTAGGTGGCAAGCCTCCAAAGTTGTCTTGCTTTGGAAAGCGTCAAGCTTCTTCGTTTATTTAAACTTGGCTATGTGGAGCTGGGCATTGGGGGGAGGGAGACAGGGGAGGGAAGGAAAGAACAGCTGGTCCTCATCAAAGTGGGCCAAAGAGCCTTCACACTTCCATCAGTGAGGCCAAAGGCCTCAAAGCACACTTCTTGGCTGAAAACTGCCCCACATTTCTGAAGAGTTATGAATAAGTTTTCACTTTGGGATCCAAAACACATACAGCTCTTGTTGTATATTTAACGACAGTGAGAGAGGGAAATAATTCTGTTTCCATTAGCAAATTTATGGGGTCGGGTGGAGGGGTGGGACCCAGAGATGAAAATGAGCACAGGGACGTAACGTGTTCTTTGGAGGCTACAATCTGCTTCCCTTAGGAAGAAATCATACTGATAGCCTATAAAAAGAGATCAAGTTGAAAACCCTGGATGGAAAGTTTTTTTTTAAAAAAAATTCAGATTTCTCCCAGCAGTGGAAATTTATTGTGCATACTTGGACAAGCGGTTTCCATTTTTTAACTGCTGTGGTGGGTAAACATAAGAAATTGATTCCATCCCATTTATTATGTTGAAGTCCTCTGGACAGAAAAACTCAAATAATCAACCTAGGGAGAAAAAAGTTCTTTAATGGATGAAGGGAAAATAAAATCAACTCACCCACAGAACTGGAGCCAAACCCAAACTCTGCTATAACCAAGCCAAAAGGAAATAACATATGGTTTCAAGGATGGTTCAGAAGCTTTTGTTGTGAAATCTACAGCTGTAAAATTTGTCTGAAATAGTGTAACCACCTCAAGTCCAAGCCAGGGGCAATGGGAGAAATGACTTTTGTATGGATTGTAAACTCAACAAAATGTCTTCAATTCTGCCCTGAAAATCATGAATCCCTAAATTGGGAGATTTTGATAGAAATCCAAGTTTATGAAAACCAAGCACACTTTTAGAAGGGTTTTCCCCTCTCTTGTAGCTTGATAAGAACAAATGTTTTGCAGGGGAGGGGTAGAATGAGAAGAATTGTTCAGTGTGAAAACTAAAATACATTGATTCTTCAGCGGCTCCTTGCCAAGCATTTAAATTATGTTGGTTTAAGTCCACTTTATATGCTCCTGCTACTATGTAAATCAGGGCTTTCCAAAGTGCCGCCGCTGGCGACACACCAGCGGCGGCGGCACGCGCGCGCATGGCGGCGGCACAGGGGGCATGCGGTGGCGCACGCGCGCACGGCAGCAGCACAGGGGGGCGTGCGGCGGCGCGCGCACACACGGCGGCAGCGCAGGGGGGCGTGCGGTGGTGCGCGCGTGCACGGCGGCGGCGGCAGCCTCCGCTAAAACGCGGAAGCACTGATCCCGCGCTGCTGCTGCTGCTGCCGCTGTGCACACGCGTGCCGCCGCTTCCGGGTGGTGTGGCGACACACCACGCTGTGTGTGGCGACACACTTTTGTGTCGCAACACACAGTTTGGAAAGCTCTGATGTAAATACTACAAATATTACATTTTTCTTCAATAGTTTGAGAGTCACTTACCAGGTGTCTACTTTGGGAAAGGAATAGGAGGAATGCAGCTTTTCTTCAGATTACTTTTAGACATTCTCAATGTTTGTTTCCCACTGTGAAAGACAGCAATGGTCTCCTTTTAATCCCCTTTAATCCAGTTGAGAAGTACTAATTAGGCAGCATGTAGAATGAAAAGGATGGCTTTTCTAGATACTGAAAGAAGGGATATTGAACACTCCTGAGAGGACTGCAGATCCAGCCTGTGTAACATATTCAATGAAGCACGTTTCCCATGAGCAAAATGCACCTCCGAATCTGCTCCTCAAAGCTACAAAGCAGTGCTAGAAGTGCTAGAACACTGCTGATTTGAGGCCTTTTCTTGACATATCCAAGAAACCAAATAGTAATGTTCAACATACCCGGAGGTCCTCAAGCAGCTGCACTGAGCCCATAACAGTATATATTACATAACATAACAGTATCCTTTTGGGGCGGCTCAGGGAGTTGGGGGTGGGCGGCATTGTTTTACGCTGGTTCGCCTCCTTCCTCTGGGACTGTTCCCAATCGGTGGTAATAGGAGAGGAGAGATCTGACCCTCGACCCCTCTTGTGTGGGGTGCTGCAGGGTTCGGTTCTCTCTCCTCTCCTATTTAACATCTACATGCAGCCGCTGGGCAAGATCATCCGTCACCACGGGATGAGGTATCACCAGTACGCTGATGATACCCAGTTGTGCATCTCCATCCTGGGTGAAGTAAGTGTTGCAGTCGACACCGTTTCTCATAGTCTGGAGGCTGTAGGGGCCTGGATGGGGCACAACAGGCTTCAGCTGAACCCTGGTAAGATGGAGTGGCTGTGGATTGATGGCCTCTCGATTCCCAGGAAGTTGTCATCTTTAACTCTGGATGGGGTGGCACTGCCCCGTTCAGATTCAGTGCGAAACTTGGGGGTCCTCCTGGACTCACGACTCCTGCTCGAGGAGCAGGTGGCAGTCGTGGCCAGGAGGGCCTTTGCACAGCTTCGGGTTGTGCGCCAGTTGCGCCCCTTCCTGGATCAGGAGACCCTCCGAACAGTCACTCATGCCCTTGTCATCTCCCATATAGATTACTGTAACGGGCTCTCCATGGGGCTACCCTTGAAGAGTATCCGGAAGCTTCAGCTGGTCCAGAATGCGGCTGCACAGGTAGTTCTGGGTGCTATAAGATCAGTACATGTAACACCGCTACTCCGTGAGCTGCATTGGGTACCAGTCTGCTTCCAGATCCAATTCAAGGTGTTGGTTATCACCTTTAAAGTGATAACGGTCTTAAAGATCGGTTCTTATCCCGATCACATCTACCCGCCCCACCCGATCATGCAGGGAGGGCATGCTTTGGATCCCATCATTAAAAGAATTCCATCTAGCGGGGTCCAGGAGCCGTACCTTCTCTGCGATAGCACCCGCCCTGTGGAATATCTTGCCCCCTGAGGTGAGACGGGCACCCTCGCTCCTGGCCTTCAGGAAGTCTTTAAAGACCTGGTTCTGCCGCCTTGCCTGGAACGAAGGAAATAATAGTTCCTCCTGGGGGTGGTTAGCTTAGTAATATCCTCCTTTTAAGAACACACCATCTTTTGGATTTTTATTTTTTATAGTAGTTTTTAGATGTATAGGTTTTTAACTTTTTATATTGTGATTGTAAACTGCCCAGAGTCTACCATGGTGGAGATGGGCGGGGATAAATCCAAATAATAAATAAATAAATTAAATAAATAAATAAATAAATACACAGTATATCTAGAAAAACCCACTCACTGGAAGAAAAGTGATTGGGAATTGCTGTTCTGAAACAGAAAAGTGAGACAGCAGGGGAATTGTCCAATGTTAGGATGGGGCAGCCTGCAGGTTAGACTTTAGGTTAGAATTTTCCAAATTCTTGTATTTTAGTCCAGACAGGATTTTCTTAAGCCAGTTTAGAGTCAAGCCAGAGTGAGCATGGGACCATCATTAAACAAGACAGCATGGTATCTAATAAAACAATAGCTTGAGAGCCAGTGTGGTGTAGTGGTAAAAGTTCTGGAGTAAGATCAGGGAGAGACTGGTTCTAGTCTACCGTTAGTGACAGAAGCTCACTGGGTGACTTTGGGCCAGTCCCTCTTTCTCAGCTCAGCCTATCTTACAGGGTTGTTTTGTGGGGAAAAATAAAAGGAGGGAGCTGCCCTATGCTCCTCTACAAAAGGCAGGACATACATCTAATAACTAAATAAATATAATAAAGTAACAAGTTGATTAGGACAATTTCTGCCTAGACTCCAAGTTGAAAAAACATCCCAGAAGAAGCTAATGGCAGACTACTACATTGCAACAAAACTACATGAGAGCCTATGTAGTCCCCAAGAATCAAGCTGGACTCAGAGGAAACTATCTTTTTGTCTTTCCTCTTTAGCTAAAGTCATGGAGACTGTGGAAATTTAGTACTGATGCTAGAGGGCTGAATTGGAATAGGTATGGGTTACCAAGCTTAATCTCCACAAGACAAAAGTGCTTTGATTAAGGAGCTGATCTAGAGAGTTGCATACCTTTTGAAGAACCAGATTTGCCATTTGGGAGTGAGCATAGAATTTTTGTTGTTGTTCAGTTGTTAAGTCGTGTCCAACTCTTCGTGACCCCATGGACCATAGCACACCAGGCCTTCCTGTCCTCCACTGTCTCCTGGAGTTTACTCAAATTCAGCCTTGCTTATAGACAAAAGGGCAGTGGCCATGGCCTGATATGGCTTTTTCTGCAGTTCTCAGTGATCTATTCCTTTCCTGGAAAAGCCACCTCTAAGTTAGAACACTGAAACACATTTTATTACCCCATTCACACATTGCATTATGCAATAATAGGCTAAGATGTCAACATGACATTGAGTTAAACATAAAAATGTGGAATCATGTACATGAAGAACTTTGGATGGATTAAGTATGGGTGCCATCTTGTACTTAGCATTTTAGAGTGATTAAATATATTTGTTCTCTTCTTAGGATTTGACTCTTCATCAACATAATGGAAAGATTGATCAAATTGTGTGGTCAAGGTTTAATGCTGCATTTAAACACTGAGCTATTTTCTATACCTTTGATAATGTGTATAGGCCTTTTATTTTTAGTATGTTTAATTTTCCCCCTATTTTTGTATACTAAAGGAAATTAGATTTATTTTAAAAAAGCAATTATGTAGATTTCTTTATTAACTGTTCATATATTTAAGAGTCATATTTTATTTAATGACACACAAATATCCCATCCTTGCCCTCTGGATTTTGAAAGTTCTAATCAAATGGCAGGAAACTGATCTTGAAGGTAGTGGCAGAAGTGAAAGTAAGTGAAAGTAAACATTTACTCCATTTCATAGACCAGAGCTTTCCAAACTGTGTGTCGCGACACAAAAGTGTGTCGCCACACACAGCGTGGTGTGTCGCCACACCACCTGGAAGCGGCGGCGCGTGCATGCACGGCGGCCGCCATGCCCGCGCGCACCGCCACATGCCCCCTGCGATGCCGCACGCCCCCGCGACGCCCCCACGCGCATGCCCCCCCGCACCGCCACCGTGCGTGCGCGCTGCCGCACGCCCCCCTGCACCGCCACCGAGCGTGCACTGGCGCATGCCCCCCGCGCTGTTGCCACCGCCGCCGCTGGCATGTCGCCAGCAGTGGCACTTTGGAAAGCTCTGTCATAGAGTAACATGGTCCACTGTAAAGTGCCTTCTGGGAAAAACAGGCTTCATTTCTCCGAAAAAGAATGCCTTCGGAGGTCTTCTCCCGAACAAAGACTGAAGGGTATGTTTTTAGCTTTACAACCCAGATTCTAGAGGTTGTAGCCATTCTGTCCCTGGTGAGAAACTATGTGCATCATTCCCACCATCCAGAAGGTATTTCATTGCATCCAGAAAGCACATAATCCTTTGAACAATACTGTTCTTTTATTTTTCTCATGGCTTGATTTTGCCATGGTAGTTTCAGTTGTGTGTGTAAAAGGAAATTTAGTTTATCACCACATACTCCTACTGCCAAGCCACAGAATCACTCTAGACAAGATGTGTATGTATGTGTGTATATATACTCTGTGTGTGTGTGTGTGTGTATAGAGAGAGACACACACACACATGTATTAGTTTGCTTACATGAATGTATATTAATCATATGACCTATTACACAGCTTAACATTATCCATATGAACACTAAAGTTGCTTTTTCCCCATATTTTGGCAGCTTCAAAAATTTTATTTTCCACCTAAATGTTTGTTTTCAAATTCTTAAGTACAGTTCTCAAAGGGATTGTGGAGGTAGAGATACAGTAAGAGGGGGGAAAAAGAAACCCTTAAGAAATGATTGAATAAAAATGAATATTTCTATATAGGTTTATATACAGAAGAAACACTTTAGTTGTCACTGTTTGGTAGAAGAAGCAATTCTTTATTCTTAAGAGGAATCTCCATTGCTTGGCAGGCATATTCATTTCCTTCTTGAGGAAGGGGAATAAAGCAACTAGACTCCAAGAGTGCCTATTTAAAAAATTAAAAAGCCATCTCATAGGGTAGAAACCCCTCTTAAAGTGATTGAAAAAAACCTCTAAATGATATATGTCAAATGAATTTTGAAATGCAATTCAAAATTAACAAACTCTTTCAATAATAATAAATATTCATTAAAAACATCATAAAACCAAGGATAATTTTAGTTAAAATTAATCATCAGTCCTATTCCAGAGACATAGCTTCATTCACACATGCCAGTTGCTTTCAGAAATGCCCCCCTTTTGGAGGAGGGGGGTATTTAAAGTATGGTTCAGTATCTGAAATGATTGGATAATTTAATACTTTTTATTAGAGCCAGTGAAATTAAAACTTTAAAAATATAAACCCAAAAGTTATTTCAGTGTTTTGAATTGTGTCCATTGAAGTCAATGGAGACAGTAAAAAATACACTGATGTAGAATGCAATGAGAAGGAAGTGTATGGGCAGGTGTCCTGAGTTCGGGCGTAGAAATAACACGCTGAGGCTGGAATCAAGCTCTAGTGATTTATTATCCTACTATCCTAACAGAAATCCAGCTAAACTAAAATGGCTTGAGGAAGCCCCGAGATAAAGTCCAGAACCTAAGGCGGGGCTTTCTTAAGACATTTGGGAGGGAAGGCCAAAGTCTCAGTACTACGCACGCGCTTCCCCTCCTGGAGGGAGCCCCCTCCACCGCTGCCCATTATCTCCCTGACACCAGGGCAACTCAAATAGATATTTTGACTTTAGGCAAAACCTGTACTAAAGGCTATTATAGTTATCAGCTCTTCTGAGCTCCAACCCAAGGCCATGATTCAGAATATTATGGCTGACAATATCAAAAGCCACAGAAAAGTCTAGAAAGATGAAGAAGGTTGTGCTCCTTTATTCCTTCCCATCAACCTACTAGGGTGACAACAGCAGTTCTCAAACCAGACCTATATGCGAATGGATCTAAACAAGCAGTATCATCCAGCATGATCTGGAAATGGGTACTCAACCTTTACTTCAACATTTTGCTAAGGATGGCAGATTTGACACGTCAAACTATTCTTTTTTCAAATGTAAGTTCTCTACTCTTTTCTTTAAACAACTGAGAAACATACCATTCCTCAAAAAGATGTTAATCCTTTCAAATCTGTATTCAAATCTATCAGATTTCAGCTAGGTTTGGCAGCTGCCCAGAGAACAAATTGAGGATTTCAGTCCTCCAGATATTTGGTTCATGTCTCCAAGAAGCACATACTCAAAAGTATCCATAATAATTTGACAAGATGTTCCACTAACCCTGCCAATCTCTTGGTTTGTCAGACAACGGCAACCAATCTGACATGGTCATGAATAGTTTATATAAAGTTTGTAAATTGGTGACAGTGAGCCTTGATAATTTACAGTGAACTAACATTATTTCACCACCATTAGTGCCAAAGAATATAAATGGTTCATCAGTGTCTTTTTATACTTATTTTAAATGCTCGCCATTTGCATTTCAGCCATTGTTCCTGTCCCATTCTTCTATATAATAGCATTATAAGCAAAACCAAGCTTAATGAATGGGGACCAAGCCTGGTGAGACACGGAACAGCCACAATTAGACTGAGTGCATTTTAAAATCCTCCCTGCACATTTTTTTCCATCAGAAAGAGAAACAGCAGTAGAGGTATGAAATCAAGCCAACTTCTAGCAGAAAATTGAGTCTTCTGAGGATCATCAGCTAAACCTGCAGGAAAGAAGGACAATTATAGTGATGAATGATCAGTATGCTGACAGATGATCAGTATGCTGACAGAATCCTAATTCTATCAAGATAGAAACACAAGGTGTATATATTAGAAGATGATTTACTCCTAATTAAAGGGAGGGCAAAAGACATTTTCTGCCCTCCAAACCTGGTGAACTTATTTGAAAGAGGTTAACCAGCCCCTCTTCATCCAAGCAGAACGTGGTGATGCAAACAAGATGCCATTACTCCTCCATGATTAAGTCACAAATAAAACATCCTTCCTTGTGAGCTGATTTGGTAAGATGGATTTTTCAGAATAGAATACCTTATTACAACACCTTTTACTGACTTTTTGGTATTTTCTTTATAAGAATGCCAAACCAAAATAATCAAAACATATACCTCAAAAGAATATGAAGCTTTTAAAGCAGGAATTGTTGCCCAGCATTAATCAAATGGTACTGTAAAATGGGAATTAGGAATTGCTCATTGTCAAAAAAGGTTTCTCTAAAAGAAGTATCACCATTCCCTTTTAAAAAAATTGTATCAGTCTTTAACAAACAAATAAAAACCACAATTAATATGAAACCATAGGTGTTGGGGGGGCAAAGGGGGATAAATGTGTTGTGACATTGCGATATAAAACTCCAACCCTTACGAATTTCTATGTGAGATTGCAATGCAAGTATGAAAGGGCAGAGTTTGCATGATATCACAATGCACAGTTCCTCATTTTGGCATAATCATAGTTAGGAATGGACAGATATGTATTAAAGCGAACTTTTACAAGGAATATGGCATAAGTAACCTCATTTTCGGCACGTTAGGTCTTAATGTGGTCTTGAAGTTACAGCTGCTTCCAAAACTACACATCTGGTAGAAGTTTTGGAGGAATTAACTTAGGCTACATAGTCAAAATCCACTTTTTAAAGAAGTTGAAAGAACTGGAGGAAATTGATCTTAAGCATTTACATGATCTTTGGAATAATGAACAGGAACATCCTGTTTGTATATATCAGTGGCTTCAAAGAATGTGAAATTATCTCCTTAAACATTTTTTATATATATTGAACACTTTAGGGAATATTTAATAATAAATCCAATTTCTAAAGTCGTATAAAAAGATGGTGACTTGTTCTGTAATAATAATTACTTCTTTTGTGTGAGAGGAACCAAGACAGAGATAGAAGCTCCACTGTTGTATAAACTAGGTCAAATATCAGAACATCATTTCAGCATAGTTCTCTGGAGCATGGTGATTTTTCCATGTGTCAGGAACTATAATTTTAAATCACTTCAGAGGATCTGCTTTTGCAAGACATCCCTCCTAGCTTTCTCTGCAGAGCATAACCTACCTGCGTTGTACAAAAGAATACTGCTCTCTAGTGGAATCTGGGTAAAAATTCTATGACCTCACTTACCTTGCGTATCTGCAGATGATAACCTGCTTGAGCTGGTTCTGGAGAGAGTTTCCAACTGATGGCAGAGAATACCTTGGTGGCATTTTTTGTGCTTTCAATAAGGGCTTCATTGATTGGCAGGAAACAGCAAATGAAAATTTTAATGATATAATCATGATCAGCTGTCAACAACTGCACAACAAAATAATATTGAAGAAGCAGCTAAAGAAAATGCCTAAAAAATCAGCATATTTCTTTTGAAACTATGTCATTAAAAGAGATGGTTGCAATTGGAGGATTACTCCCACTGTAAGTTTCTTTCTTTTCCAATCAAAGTGTTGCAGGGTATTTTCTTCCTTTTGTTAAAGGCCACTTCACACTTAAAAAGAAAAAGAAAAAAACACCATACAGCTGTTTTATAAACCATCACTAGTAGGTCCTTCTTTATTCCCTCCTCTAAACATACTGTAGGATCAAGGAGAAAGAGTCTGGAACTAATCACAATTTAATTTGTCTAGGAACTCATAATAATTTAACTTGCATAGGTTAATTTGAAAGTGATTAATAGCAGCATTTATAGAGCTGGAAATTTTTAATAACATTTCACTCAGGAATTTATGGTGCTAATATTTCATAGCCAGGAATTGTATTGGTGTTGCAATACTGTTTATATTGCAGTTACACACAGATACACACAACCAATTGCTTAATAAATTGCTCACTCCAACAGCAGATGTGTTGCCAAAACAAATGTGGCATATTTTATTTTCTACCTTCTGGACTCCCTGTAGATCTCCTATAGCTTGGGTTGGACAGGATAAGGAGCCCAGGTCCCTTGAAAGCCTTATTTGTTACCACAAATTGCTATACACTCATGGAGCAGTGAATCTGTTCTCTGGACACACGTTTTAAGTATGTACATGTAGCAGAAACGAAATGAGTGTGGAATGCAATGAGCTGCAAAAGATGCATTCTAAACTGACGTTACCAGCTTTGAAGTATCACAGTGTTTAAACAAGGAAACTGTTGTGGTCAGTAGAAATTTTCTGTCTTTCCATGTACATATACACTCTCTCTCTCTCTCTCTCTCTCTCTCTCTCATTCTCTCTCTCTCTCTCTCTCTATATATATATATATATATATATATATATATATATATATACATACATACATACACACACACACACACATACATACATACACATACACACAAACACAAACACAAACACAAACACAAACACAAACACAAAATAGTTTAGCTTTCATTTTGGGAAGGCAAGTAAAGTCATACTAGATTACTACAGAAGCTTACTACAAAAATCATTTGGTCAAAATGCCAAACGCAAGCTATTTTAATATGCTGTAAGTATAGTAGCTTGGGGAAGAATATTTTAAAAGCCATCCTTTATAAAGCTGCTATGCCAGCAATTCAAGAAAAGAAATAGATGATGCAAATAAATCTCAAGAGTCTTTTCTTCCTATTATTCTACTCTGGTAATTGGTACTAAGTAGGCCTCTATGATGTTGTTGATATCTGTGGGATTAAACCCCAGTTCCTCAATTCCATGGGAAGAGACTAATAGTTCTCCTACTTTAAGGATGCTGTAAAACCCCTTGCAGCTAGGATATATATTCTCAGGAATGGGACTTAAAATATTTGTTGTTCTTACTTCTTGAACAGGTTTGGGGAAGGGAAGGCTTAATGTAATTTAATATGAGTCGTACCCAATAAGACACAATTTGCATGTCCATCATCCCATCTAAAAATGCATCAAAGTTCACATTGTCTCCCTACACTTTTATTTTTCTAGCTTTTAACCTTTCTGACCAATTAAGACTTCTAAGCTATTTGTAAGGTTAAAACTTTCAGTTAAGCTTCAGCTGGCCTAAAAATATAGTATATTGCCTCTAAAGATTTTTTTAAATTTATTTTTCACATGGCCAACCTGTCTATTATTGCCTTTTATAGAAACTGAATGGTTTTTCAACTATTAAACTTCCTTTGGTTCAGATCCACTTTTCAATCTGGTGCATTGGCTGGCCAGCCAATAAGCCAGTGCATAGTTAAAGGCATCTAGGTAAATGGTAGGCTAACAACTTTGCATATACATTTATTTCTACTTGCAGATGATCAGAGTAGTCAAAAAGATGTTGGCTGGATTGCATCTCCTTTCACAGAATAGAGACAATTTCTGAGAACTCCCACCAAAAGTAGTAACCTGCCCAATTTATGATACCATTTTCAGGTTTCTCCAGGATCAGATTTGATGGTGGAGAGCTGTCAAGCCCTTTGAGACACACAAACCCAGGAAACAAGAACCACTTGGATTTCTGGAAAGACCTTTATTGCTAATATGTTAATGTAATAGAATCTTGAAAACCTACCAAAGAAATTCTCCAGTTCAACTTATACCTAGCATAATTGAAGTAGAGTTACTCAGTCTTTTTCTCATGTTTCCCTCCTCCTCTGGGCTAAAGAATCTTTCCTGTATCAGCTCTTGTAACAATCTTGCTCCCTCCCCTATGTTCCCATGGACTGTTAGGCATTCCATCACAGCAGCAGGGATTAATGCAAAATAAAATTACTAGGCAAAGTAGATTCACTCTATGTTCCATTCTCAAAAGGACATTTAAAGTCTGGTTTAAATAAACCAGCTTTCAATAATTATGTTATGGTTTCCAAATTGGTCGCTTGCTCTATTTCACTTACTCAACTAGTACTAAGTACCATCTTAGCCTGTAAGCTTTCTGCTTGTATGACTCAAGTGCAATGAAACTCTGTCCCTGATTATTAAGAATGGCTGCTGTAAGGCTCCCACAGTTTCCATGGAACAAAATGTCCAAGAAGGATTTGGGCATAATGACTTCCAGTGGGGGACATGGCAGACTGAGCAGCTGTGCCCGTGGACTCCGCGGGCAGAACTGACAACGTGGCAATTTTTTTCGGGCTCAGGCAGGTTTTTCTGACGCCCAGGAGTGTTCTCCAGATGAAGAAAAACACCAGGAATCACCCCATCTGCCCTCCAGACGGCTGCTTGCAGCCAGAAGATTGCAAACAGCATTTCATGTTCGACTGGTAAGAGCTAGCTGGGAGGCAGGGATGTCACCATTTTCCAAGCCGCGCTGTAGCCTTAAGGGACACTAAGACCAGCCACCCCATTTCTAAATCACCAAATTTATATATTTTTAAACTATGCATACCCTAAGAGAGGCTTTCTACAGCAAGGAGAAGCGGGCTCTCTTGGTAAATTCTTTTTTAAGTTTTGGAATTTGTTTCCCTTCCAAATATAAAGGAGGATTGAGAGTAAATAATTGTCTTCCTGTTATTATTTTGGTATTAAATTTGAAGATATTAGCATTTTCCTACACATTGAATCGGCTTATTTAAACCTTCAGCTTTCTGTTTCTACTTTCCCTTGGGAACTGTCTGTTCCCACTTTCACTTTGTGTAAACATCCTTCGGAACTTTTTCATATCTTCGACTTTCGCTGGTTAAGCTCCTAGGGGCCGCCATAATCTACTGCGTGAGACATGGAGGATTTTAAACAGATTTTTTCTGACTTCCATCAACATTTTAAACAGATCTTTTCTGACTCCTATCAAGTTTTTATACAAGACATTCAGGACATTGTGGAAAATATGAGCTCTAAAATGTGTCATCTGGTTGGGGATGTAGTGGATGAAATTGAGGAATTCAACAGTGATAGAAATGTTTCTTCTAAGAATGAGATTGGGATTTCTGTTGAGACGCTGGATGAAGATTGGTTAGTGGAGTTGGAGAAATTCAATGGAGAGAGGGATCTGCAAGCAATAAGTAAAACTGACTTTTTGGTGAAATGTTATGAAAAAGAAGGGGTCATTATGTATGGGAGGTTTTCTGAAGAGAAGTTGGAATTTTTGAGAGGGGCAGTTGGGCTGATTGATTTTTTCAAGAGAAAAGCTCTGTGCACATTGTGGGGATATGTAAATGCTTTGGTTTATTTTGAAGCGAGATAAGGGTCAAAAAATGTTTACCTGGATTGCTTTTAGGGTTTGACTGATGATATTTGTTTTAAAGGATATGGATTAAGATTATTATGGTATTTAAAAATGTTTATTTGGATGGTTCTAAGAATTTGATTTAAGGTTATTGTTTCGAATTGCTTTTCTTTTTTGGGTTTATTAAGATTAAGATTATTAAAACTGTTGTATTATTTAGTATTGGGCGGTATGGTGGCGTAACGGTTAAGACTACTGACTGTTGAGCGAACGGACTGCAGGTCGGCAGTTTGACACCCCGAAGCACTGCGTAACGGGGTGAGCTCCCATTCCCGCCCAGCTCCTGCCAACCTTGCAGTTCGAAAGCACATAAAAATGCAAGTAGATAAATAGGTACCACTCCGGTGGGAAGGTAACAGCGTTCCGTGTGCCTCGGCGTTCAGTCATGCTGGCCACATGACCACGGAAGTGTCTATGGACAACGCTGGCTCCTTTGGCCGAAAATCGGAGATGAGCGCCGCCCCCTAGATCCTGATACGACTGGAAGGGGAAACCTTACCTTACTTATTATTTAGTATAATGGCAGACAATTTATGTGCTTTTTAGTTTGACTTTTATTATAGTAGACAGAAATGTATAGAATACTAGTAGGTAGGGAATAATTAAATAAGTGTTATATTTTGGGGTGGGGGAAAGTTGTTTAGGAGGTTTATATGAATTTTTAAATTTATTTTAATATAAGGGGAGGGAGTAACTGTACTTAGTGATTTTTATAATGTGCTAAAGGGGAATGATTTATAGAAATAACGTGATTTTGGTTTAATATAGAGTAAGAGATTGATTATGGAAAATTTTTGTATATCCTTGCTGTTAAAATTCAGAAGTCACATCTTTTTGTAATGTTGTAAAAAAAAATCTTTTTTGTTTTCACACCTTTTTAGTTTTTCTTCTCTATTTTTGTAGTTTGTTTTTTGTAGCTTTTATCTTACACTTTAATCCTAATAAAATTCATCTCCGTTTGTTAGCCGAAGAGCCAGCATTGTCGAAAGACGCTTCCACCGTCATGTGGCCGGCATGACGCGCACGGAACGCTGTTACCTTATTTACCCATATTTACCCAAACTCTAAAGCCTTGCTATTTTATGCTTCTTTTGCTGATTTCTACACTTGATTCATTTAGTTTCCAGAAATTGTAGCATTTTCCTGAATTGCTTGCTCCCTTTTAATTCATTTTTTCTATGAAAGTGAGGAGGGTCAGATTTATAAAAGAGAAAATGAGGAGGAGATCAGGAGAGACCACTTTTAAAAATGCCTCCTCTCCCCAAGCTCATAATTTTGCAATTGTGATCTTCGATCTCACAGCCTCATTTTGGGAATGCTCAATTGACAACAGATTGGTCAGGTGACCATATTTGGAAGACATGACCAAATGGAAAAGCCTCCATCTGCAGGTGAGCTGGCTTTTTAAAGTAAAGGAAAACAAGGGCCCTTATAGATCTCATTCAGGGTAAGGTGACCATTCCTCTCTTCCTTAAAGAAATTATTTTACTCTCTATGAAAAGGTGTGGGAGAAAAACTGTTTAGTAGGAAGTCAAGGCTTTACTAAATGCAAGGACCAGGATTCCCTCTGACATTTCTTAACCCTGTATTTATATCTGTGCTATATCTCAGAAACTGTAGTGCATATGTTTTTGCATATATAAGAGCAGACAGCACATATGCAGCAGCTTTATAATCTTTTAACTAAATAACCATTCCACATCCAAATTAAACCTGGTAGTGCATTAGCACTCTGTGGATCTTTGAGCCATTGTAAATATATAGTTAACAGTGACACATTGACATGCTGATCTCAGTTAATATTGGTCTTGAAAATGTGGCTCCTAATCCAATTTACATTTTACTTCTTTGTTGCTTAGCAGAGCATTCTGACATTTTCCAATTGGTCCATTAATGATCCTTAATTATGATTAAAGTATGCCAAACATACCAGATACTTATTGGCAGAATTACTCCCACTGTAGGAACAAACAGTTGTTAGGTATTTGGGTTGGGTTTGATTTGGTTTTTAAGGGAAATTGCATGGAAAATTGAAACAGAAATATAAAAAAATCTTTTTTAAATACTTTGCCATTTAAACTTCATAATTTCTGAAAGTGAAAGTCATAAAAACAAAAATAGCTGAGCAAATTCAGGAAAAAGATAATGGAACAATCTATAAATTGGTTTTCCATAAGCTGAGAACAACAATATACAGTAGGGCTCTTGAGTTGAGGGATTTCCATATGTGTTAGAACTGCAATTCCCAGAATTCTCAGTGGCCATGACTGCTGACATAACATTAACAAAGAGCAGATTACGGTGTCTGTCTTGCTCCATGTACAGTATGGAAGGATTTGACGCTGAGTTCAGTCTGTCGGTCCAATTTAGAAATATAGATCAAAATTACTGTGTCTCATGCAGTAATTGAAGGCAATTGAAAGTTGAGACACAATGATCTGTTTCATGCACTGAAAGAAGCCATAATGTGGTTTGTCTGGATTTGTTGTACTGTGTTACATGAACTGATCCATTCTGCCTTATAAACCATGGTTTATCATGTTGTGTGAACCAAGCCAGTTAGATTTGTTCATTTATTTAATCTAAGGGAGATTTAGATTAAGACATTGTATAAACCAACTCACTGTGTGCTAAAGAAGCTGATTTCTACAGAATTTTGCTTTCCAGCTGACTGACTACACTAGACCATCTGTCAAAAGTTGCATGCAAATTGGGTTGGTGATACTGTTGTGGGCTAAATGATTAATTCCCTCCCCCCCCCCCCTTGCCAATTCTGAATTCTGTACTTCAATTGCTCTTTGTCTTCCTGGGAGGAAACACACAGGCAGGATTTTAAACTGTACCTGCAGCGTGCATGCACACACGCACACGCACACACACAGACGCACACACACGACTGCAACAATGAAATTCAGTAGCCAAATGACTGAACTGGAGCACCAAAGGTATTTGCGTTTTTTTAAAGGGTGGGAATATGAACACCTTCTGGGAGAAAAACTGCACCCATTTTCATAGGCATCTGTTTCTAACCAAGATGATGCCCAAATGACAAAACATAAGTTGTGGTGTCATGATTCAAGTTCTCCCCTTTCATACGTGTGTTGCAATATAAGCAACAAAGTTTGTGTCACAGCAAAAAGATGCATATTTCATTTCTTGGTCTCCCTGTGGGTGGGTGAAGAGAGAGGGAGAGAGAGAGAGATACATCTCTTTTGGAGATGTCACCCCATCATAAGGAATCCTGAAACTCCTTCAGCAGCAACAGAGTGTGTTGTGATCTCCAGAAGTCAAAATATTGCCCACTTCTGCATGAAGCCATACACCAGCGTGGCTGGGTTCATCTTACACCAAATCAACCCCCTCCCTCAAGCAATATGGGGTGGTAAAATGTGATGGTGGAGACCTGAGATCCCTTTTAGTCTGCTCTGTAAGAAGAATTACCTGAAATACACAAATCTCTTTGTCCAAAACAGAAATCAAGGGCCCAGCTCTCCTTGATCTAAAAAGAAATCTGTGCACAGCTCAACATATCTAAATAAGATGGGAGAATAAGTGGGGATGTCTCCTGACAGACTTGAGCAGTTTTTGAACAGCAGGTTGTCTGAGCTACCTGATTACATGCAAGGTAATAGCAGAACAAAAATGCCGTAGCTGATTGTTGGGACGCAGAGCTGGTCTTGAATATTTAAGCAATAATTGTCAGTACGTTCAAAGCAGCAAATGGGTCCCATGTTGAGGCTGCACATTGGTATGTTTACTGAGAAGGAGAGTTAATGATAGTCATTATATTGCAAGCAGGAAGGAAATGAAAGAACCTGGAAAATCTTTCTTTTTAATGGAATTGTTAGCATTGAAAGGAACGCTGCTGTGGGAGGGGGGAAGATGACGGTGAGCTGACTACCTCTAAGGTCTGTGAGGTAATAAATAATGTCTTTATTACCCTCTTTACCTTTTTGAGCTACTTGCGCTTTCTTCAGTTGTCAGTTATCCATATGTATCAAATGGGGATGGATGAGAATTTTGCACTGTTTAAATTTTTTATACAAATTTACTGCATGATATTCAGGGATGGGTGAATCTATCAAGTTTAGTCTTGCTTTTCCCCCCCTTTGTTGGGGGGGGGGAGTGTTTACATTCCTCCCCCACTCTCCACTTGCCATATTAGATGGGAGACCATTATAAAACACCCCAGTTGTAGGCCAGAGAGGGATAAAACATTCTGACAAAATGCCGTTGTAAACCAGTTCTGTACTGCTGTAAAAAAAACAACCCTTCATAAATGTGTCTATTTAGTCAACAGGAGTTGAATTTGACTTGCGGATGCATTTACTTTTTTTCCAGATGTGTGAAGGGACTGCCAAGAATATAACTGTTACCATTCTCTGACATGCTTTCTGTCATACCCCTCCTGAGTGATCTGTGATTGAATTTAATATAAAGAGAAAACGTCCTGGTGGAAATATTTCAGAATGTCCTCTGCCCTACCAGCACTAGTGGGCACCAATTGCCATCAGCACAGTTTTCTCCTTAGTAGTTTTTTTCCTGGTAGCAGCTGGCATGAGCAGTAGCGTTGACTTCTGCATTGGGCATTCTGGCCAGAATAGGAGTCTTAATTATTCAGGCCAAGATAACTTAATGGGAATAAGTAAAGAACCAGCATGATCCATGCAGATTGTGAAGGTCAAGCCCATCATGCATTGATGGGTTGTTATTGCTCTCTGAATCTATGCTTCTGGTTGTGAAATGATGAAGCCTCAATTCACATAAATATTTCAGCTCAGTCCATGGTCATACTGAATTGAAGTTATCGTGAATGTTCTTCCTATTGACAAGTAGGTCACAAAAAATATTCCTATTCCCCAATAATTTTGGAGAAGTTCTGAAATTTTGCCACACGTACTAATTTTGGATGGCAAGGGGCTTCAGTGGGGGCAGTAATGAAGAGGGGGTAGGCCTGACCAAGGCCAAGATTTTCTTCCCTTTGTCCTGTTTAGGGGGGAAAGGGGGTTAGTGCTTCTTCGACTGTGTTAAAATGATTTTAAATTGGCCTGATGCTCTTTGTGTAATTCCCTGATCAAAATGGTAGCAAAAATTTGGCAGTGCATTTGGAAGAGTCCCTGGGGTGAATTCAGAAAGTGTTTTGGGAGGAATTTGCATCCTTGGGGTTGCAGGTTTCTCATCATTGTTCTAAAGCCTTTCCCTACTGGGGTGTCCTCCAAATCTCAGATTTCTGAGCAATGGCCATCCTAGTTGTGGAATTCTGGGAGTTAAAATTCACACATCTGGAAGATACCCAAGTTGGGGAAGGTGCCCATTTGTAACAATAATGACACCAAAATGTTCAACCCGTCACTCCCCATGGTTCACAGAGGAGTTGAGGGTTTTGAAGAGGGTTAAGAGACATCTGGAGTGCCACTGGTGGAAGACGAAGACTGAATCTGACCAAACACAATCTAGAGCCGCTATTAAGGCTTACCTTGTGGCGGTAAGAGCGGCGAAATGTGAATATTTCTCCGCTCTTATTGCATCCGCAGAACGCTGCCTGAAGGCCCTGTTTAACATTACTCAATCTCTTTTGGGTCAGGTAGTTCCAGTGACCCATTTACAGGGCTGTTCAGAAGAGTTTTCTGAGCATCTGCAGGATAAAATCACTCAGATCCATTCCAAGTTGGACTCTAAGCATGAGGCACAGTCTGGGGAGATGCCATGGGAATGTACATACCCTGTTATCTGGGAATGGTTTGATCCTGTTGGGCCTGATGAAGTGAACAAGATCCTCCAGACTGTAAATGCCACCACATGCCATCTAGACCCATGCCCTTCCTGGTTGGTAAAATCAGCCCTGGAGGGGACATGTGGTTGGGTCCAGGCGATGGTTAATACATCCTTGAGGGAGGGGGGATTCACGGCTGCCTTTAGGAGCTGGTGCACCCCGTCCTCAAGAAACCATCCCTGGACCCTACTATATTGGACAATTTTCACCCTGTCTCCCACCTTTCCTTTTTGGGAAAGGTGGTAGAGAAAGTGGTGGCGTTGCAACTCCAGAGGATTCTGGAGGAAACGGATTATCTAGACCCCGTCCAGTCAGGTTTCAGGCCAGGATATGGGATGGAGACTGCATTGGTCGCAATTATGGATGATCTCTGGTGGGAGCGGGATGGAGGGAGTGCATCCATCCTGGCTCTCTTGGACCTCTCAGTGGCTTTCGATACCATCGACCATGGTATCCTTTTGGGACAGCTCAGGGAGTTTGGGGTGGGCAACATAGTTTTACGCTGGTTCACCTTCTTCCTCCAGGGCTGTTCCCAATCAGTGGTAATTTATTTATTTATTTATTTGTTTATTTATTTATTTATTTATTTATTTTTCGACTTCTATCACTGCACCATCTCCCCCAAGGGGACTCTGGGCGGTTTACAAACATAGAGATAAATATTCCGTTATAAAAACACATAAAAATACAATATACAATTAATTATTATTATAAATTAAGTAGAAAATCCAAGAAGGCAGACCATGATCTTTAAAAGGGCTCTATGGCACCAGCCATCCCCACGAGGAACTATTCCTGTTCCCATCCCACGCGAGGCGGCAAAACCAGGTCTTTAGGTTCTTCCGGAAGGACAGGAGCGATGGGGCCTGCCTCACCTCCGGGGGCAGGTTGTTCCAAAGGGCAGGCACCACTGCCGAGAAGGCCCGCCATCTGGACCCCGCCAAATGAAACTCCCTTACCGATGGGGTCCGGAGCATGCCCTCTCTACATAATCGAGTGGGACGGTTTGAAGTTATGGGGATGAGGCGGTCCCTCAGATACCCTGGTCCCATGCCATGTAGGGCTTTAAAGGTCAAAACCAACACCTTGAATTGCACCCGGAAGCACACCGGCACCCAATGCAGCTGGCGCAGCAGAGGTGTCACATGGGCCGATCTAGGGGCACCAATAACTGCACGCGCAGCTGCATTCTGGAGGAGTTGTAGCTTCCGGATACTCTTCAAGGGAAGCCCCATGTAAAGCGCATTGCAGTCGATCTCTTAACACGATCTCTTTTGGGTAGGGTGGAGCCTAGGACCCACCTGCAGGGCCGTGCGGAAGAATTTTCTGAGCATCTGCAGGATAAAATTGCTCAGATTCGATCTAGGTTGGACTCCAAGCATGAAGCAGAGTCTGGGGAGATGCCGAGGGAACGTCATTACCCGGTTATCTGGGATTGGTTTGATCCTGTTGGGCCTAAGGAAGTGGACAGGATCCTCCGGACTGTAAGGGCCACCACATGCCATCTTGACCCTTGTCCTTCCTGGCTAGTGCAGGCAGCCAGGGAGGTTACATCAGGTTGGGTCCGGGCGATGGTTAATACATCCTTGGGGGAGGGGGTGTTTCCAGATGCTTTTAAGGAGGCGCTGGTGCACCCCCTCCTCAAGAAGCCATTGCTGGACCCCACCGTATTGGACAACTTTCGTCCTGTCTCCAACCTCCCCTTTTTGGGGAAGGTGGTTGAGAAGGTGGTGGCGCTGCAGCTCCAGAGGATTCTGGATGAAACGGATTATTTGGACCCCTTTCAGTCGGGTTTCAGGCCGGGATATGGGGCAGAAACTGCATTGGTCACACTTATGGATGATCTCTGGTGAGGGCGGGATGGAGGGAGTGCGTCCATCCTGGCTCTCCTTGATCTCTCAGCAGCTTTCGATACCATCGACCATGGTATTCTTTTGGGACGGCTCGAGGAGTTGGGGGTGGCTGACGTAGTTCTGCGTTGGTTCACCTCCTTCCTCGGGGGCCGGTCCCAATCAGTAGTAATAGGAGATGAGAGATCCAACTCTCGCCCCCTCGTTTGTGGGGTGCCGCAGCGTTCGGTTCTCTCACCTCTCCTATTTAATATCTATATGAAACCGCTGGGTGAGATCATCCGTCACCATGGGATGAGATATCATCAGTATGCTGATGATACACAGTTGTACATCTCCGTCCCAGGTGAAGTAAGTGATGCAGTGGCCGCCCTTTCTCAGTGCCTGGAGGCTGTGGGGGTCTGGATGGGGAACAACAGGCTTCAGCTGAACCCTGGTAAGACAGAGTGGCTGTGGATTGATGGTTCTTCTGGATCTGGGAAATTATCATCTTTGGTTCTGAATGGGGTTGCACTTCCCCGTTCAGAATCAGTGCGGAATCTGGGGGTCCTTCTGGACTCACGACTCTTGCTCGAGGAGCAGGTGGCAGTCGTGGCCAGAAGGGGCTTTGCGCAACTTCGTGTTGTGCGCCAGTTATGCCCTTTCCTGGATCAGGAGTCCCTCCGTACAGTCACTCATGCCCTGGTCATCTCCCACATAGACTACTGCAATGCGCTTTACATGGGGCTACCCTTGAAGAGTATCCGGAAGCTACAACTGGTCCAGAATGCGGCTGTGCGCGCAGTTATTGGTGCCCCTAGATCGGCCCATGTGACACCTCTGCTGCGCCAGCTGCATTGGGTGCCGGTATGCTTCTGGGTGCAATTCAAGGTGTTGATTTTGACCTTTAAAGCCCTACATGGCATGGGACCAGGGTATCTGAGGGACCGCCTCATCCCCATAACTTCAAACCGTCCCACTCGATTATGTAGAGAGGGCATGCTCCGGACCCCGTCAGTAAGGGAGTTTCGTTTGGCGGGGTCCAGAAGGCGGGCCTTCTCAGCAGTGGCGCCTGCCCTTTGGAACAACCTACCCCCGGAGGTGAGGCAGGCCCCATTGCTCCTGTCCTTCCGGAAGAACCTAAAGACCTGGTTTTGCCGCCTCGCGTGGGATGGGAACAGGAATAGTTCTTCGTGGGGATGGCTGGTGCCATAGAGCCCTTTTAAAGATCGTGGGCTGCCTTCTTGGATTTTCTACTTAATTTATAATAATAATTAATTGTATATTGTATTTTTATGTGTTTTTACAACAGAATTTTAATCTCTATGTTTGTAAACCGCCCAGAGTTCCCTCGTGGGAGATGGCGCGGTGATAGAAATCGAAACATAAATAAATAAATAAATAAATAAATAAATAAATAAATAAATAAATAAATATATCTCCATCCTGGGTGAAGTAAGTGATGCGGTCGCTGCCCTGTCTCAGTGCCTGGGGTCTGTGGGGGTCTGGATGGGGAACAACAGGCTTCAACTGAATCCTGATAAGACAGAGTGACTGTGGATTGATGGCCCCTCTGTATCCAGGAAATTGTCATTGTTAATCTTGGCTGGGGTAGCATTGCCCCTTTCAGAACCAGTGTGGAACCTGGGGGTCCTCCTGGACTCATGACTCCTGCTCAAGGAGCAGGTGGCAGTCGTGGCCAGAAGGGCCTTCGCGCAACTTCAGGTTGTGCACCATATACATCCGTTCCTGGATCAAGATGCCCTCCGAACAGTCACTCATGCCCTTGTCATCTCCCATATAGACTACTGCAGCGAGCTCTACATGGGGCTACCCTTGAAGAGTATCTGGAAGCTTCAGCTGGTCCAGAATGCAGCCACGTGGACAGTTATTGGTGCCATAAGATCGGCACACGTGACACCACTGCTGTGCAAGCTGCAATGGGTACCAGTTTACTTCCGGGTCCAATTCAAGGTGTTGTTTATCACCTTTAAAGCCCTACATGGCATGGGATCAGGTTACCTGAAGGACCGTCTCATCCCCGTAACATCGACCCGCTCCACCCGGTCATGCAGAGAGGGCATGCTATGGACCCCATCAACAAGGGAGTTTCATCTGGTGGGGTCCAGAAGGCGGGCCTTCTCTGCAGTGGCACCCGCCCTTTAGAATATCTTGCCCCCGGAGCTGAGGTGGGCTCCCTCGCTCCTGACCTTCTGGAAGAATTTGAAGACCTGGTTCTGCCGCCTTGCCTGGGATGGGAAAGGCAACAGTTCCTCCTGGGGGTGGCTGGCACCATAGTGCCCTCCCTATTATATGAGATTTCATCATCCCTTGGATTTTATATTTATTATTTTATTTATATTGATGTGGATTGTAATTGTATATTTATATGTTTTTAACTGTTGATTTTATTGTAAACCACCCAGAGTCCCCCGTTTGGGGGAGATGGGCGGTGATAGAAATTTAAATAATAAATAAATAATAAATAAATAAAATGACAAAATGACAAAATGTGCATTGCAATATTAAGACACACACTCACTTTCATGCTTGTGTTGCAATGTTGCACACGCATATGTAAGAGCTTGAATTTGCATTGTAACATTGCAACTCTTTTTATCACTGGAATCACCCCAACCCCTGGAATGCCTATGGTTACACTCCTCCCTGCTTGACCACATCCATTTCTCCAATGTTATGAAGGGGGCTCAAAAACATGAATTTTCTTCCCTGCTATATCAACAGCCTTTCAAACATTTTCAGAATCTTTTCAATTAGCTAGAAAACCCAATGGGGACAATTGTTCAACTTACATGGAAAGTCTAGAAGGCTAAATTCCAGGCCTCAGAAATAATCTATCCTGGGTTTGATGGCACATTTTATATCTGTGGAAGACATTTCCCTTTTGAGTCATTTGCTGCCAAGGCTTTTCTTCTTGCCACTATCTGCATCAGGAGGGTAACCTAAACATTGCTTGTTTTTGTGTACTTCTTTGATACAGTGTTATTATTAATGTATATAAGACACCAGGTTCTTGGGGTAGTGGTTAGTAATGTGTCCATGGATAATAATAACAGGAAGCATAGAGACCATCATCATGATTTCAATGCTACAACGCAATAAAACTTTCTCAAGGATATACAGGTCGTACTAATAATTCCTTACATAATTCCTTGTTTATTTATTTATAATAGGCTGACCATATTTCCTTCAGACGAAAACGGGACTTTGGGGATGGCAAAATGGGACAGGGTCTTATGCCACCATGCCGGCCTGCAAACCCCGCCCCCCAGTCCACGAAATTGGCTCCCGCCTGCAAACCCCGCCCCCGCCCCACACGATTGGCTCCCGCCTGCAATCCCCGCCCCCATCAGCGCGATTGGCTCGGATTTTAATATTTTTTTTCGATTTTTAAAGGTTTTTTTTTCTTCTAGCAGTAAATGGTGCAGCAGAGCTGGTGTGTTTGGGGAAGGCCGGAGCACACACACTGTGCACACAGCACCGTCATCGGCCGGGGGACAAGGGGCGGGGATGGAGGCCCACCACTGCCCCATCCCCCTTGGGCTTGGCCGAGGGAGGAGAGTCACTGCTGCTGCTGCCGCCGCCGCCACCACACAGTAGAAGCAGAAGCTGGCCGAGCTAGGGGACTTCAGCCACACCACTCTGCCCCTTGCCGCCTGCCAGGCTGCGGGAGCTCCCGCAGCCCAGTGGGCGGCAAGGGGCGGAATTGTGTGGCTGAAGCCCCCCAGCGCAGCTGGCTCCTGCCAAGAACGGAGGCCCACCACTGCCCCAGCCTCCTCAGACTTGGCCGAGGGAGGGAGGAGAGTTGCTACTGCTGCCACCGCTGCACAGGAGAAGCAGGAGCTGGCCGAGCTGGGGGGCTTCAGCCACACCACTCCGCCCCTTGCCGCCCGCCAGGAGCTCCCGCAGCCCGGCGGGTGGAAAGGGGTGGCGTGGTGCGGCTGAAGCCCCCCAGCACGGTCGGCTCCTGCAGAGGATGGAGGCTCACTGCCGCCCCGACCCCCTCGGGCTTGGCCAAGGGTGGGAGGAGAGTCGCCGCTGATGAGCAGGAGGCGGGTGGCAGCACAGTGCAATGAGGTTGTGACGCCTCCTGGGAGAGCGGTGGCAGTGGTGGTGGCGGAGAGAGGGACAGTTCCAGGCGGAGGCGCTCGCGGAGGGGCCGCTGCTGGGCAGGGGAGGCAGCTCCTCGGGCCCCTCATGAGGAAAGGCAGAGCCATGGATCCACTGGGCCCTCCTCTCCCTCCTCCGCCACAGCGCCTGACTCACTCTCCTCCTCCAGACACGCTTCAGGCTGCAGCCCAGCAGACGCACGCAGCCCAGCCCCGCAGACCCCGCAGCGGCCGGCGCAGTGTCTCTGCCCCATCTCTCATGCAGCACTGCCAAGCCCCTCGCAGAACGCCACCCCACCGCCTGGCTTCGCCGCCATCCCACCTCCCCAGTGCCAACATCTGTGAGGCGAGACCTAGAGCGTCTTGCGGGCAGGATTCTGAGGCAGGATCTCGGCCTTTTAAGGTTGGAATTTCATGCCATTTGCGGCTGGGACCCAATTGGCCAAGCAGCGCGCTGATTGGTAGAGGGGCTTCTTGTTCCAGGCTGCCTCCAATCGGCAGCTCTGGTTCGGACCATACCAGCTTCTTCCGGAGGTCGGCTCATCTTCCTCCGACTGAGTCCGAATCTGGCATGGCGGCGGGGGCTGACCCACTCATGTCAGGCTTACTCCTAACTCAGATTTTTGAAAAATGGGACAAAATCAAGATTTTGACTATAACGACGGGACGCTCCAGAAATGGTGAAATAACGGGACAGTCCCGTTCAAAATGGGACGTATGGTCAGCCTAATTTATAAGCGCAAGTAAGTGAAGCTTGAGAACAGCAAAAAGGCCTCTGTCATATGTGAAGACATCCATGCAACATGTTCAGCTGATAGTGTAATAATAATATATTACATTTTAATTATAATCTATTATGATTTACTATAGACATTGCAAAGACAACTACTATTATAGTAGCTTCTGGTTCCTGTCTTTAGCACTATCAAGCACATTGAGTTGGATGCAGACTTATTCATACTTATATTGAGCCCACTGAAATAAATAAGATTGAAATTAGTCATAACTCCCTTTGATTGAAGTGAATGACAAACTGGTCCAAAATCCATTGACTTAACATTGAAGCTAAAACATACATTGGGCTAAAATACCATAGTAAAGGAGAATCTAATCTTGTAGTCCAGTATGTTTGTATTCTATGGGAATACCTGGTCATGCAGAGATCTTGTTTGTTAATTCCTCTCCTACAAGCATGGGGGAAAGAGGATCACAGGAACTGGGCCTCAGCATGATTAGTGATTTGCTTGGAAGGCTTAATTCACACTGAAGATTATCTCAATGTTGGAGGGGAGGTATTTATTATCATAGTCTTTGATCACTGTATCAGTGTGTCTTCCCTGCAGGAAGTTCACACAAAGGACCAACAACTTTGAATCGAAATATACTAAAATGTAGTGCTCTGCAGAAGCCATGGGCTGCTTCAGAAATAACCCACCTTGTTGGGCTTCAACAAGATTATTCTGACTTCTTCTCAGCTCTGGAGCATGATTTGGGAGAAATGAAACTTTCCCCCCCTGGGGAAGATAATCCAGTCAGCATTTACCATAAGAAAAAAAAGAAAAGAAAAGAAAAGAAAAGAAAAGAAAAGAAAAGAAAAGAAAAGAAAAGAAAAGAAAAGAAAAGAAAAGAAAAGAAAAGAAAAGAAAAAGAGACGGTTCCCTTCAGGGACGTGTGTGCTTCTTTGTTCCATTCTTTAATTTTTGTTCCCTCATACAGTCACCTTCCCAGAATTCCTAGAGGAACTCTGTACAGAAAGGCTTAGTCCAATTGTCCAGTCAGCCTCCTGCATTGCCCAGTCACTGCCCAAGAGATGCCATTCTCATTAACCTCTGACCCATCTAAAAAGTTGCTATTGGGGTGACTATTGGTGGCCTGATCACAAGGACAGACCTGTTGGTCTTTGAATCCAAGTCACCCCCATCTCTCCCTTCTTCACTAAGGCATTTTATGCAGTATGTGCTAACATTTATTTCATTTTTATTCTTCTTTTGGTATCCACTATGGCATCCAAATTAACAACCTGGGGCTGGGTCTTCAAAGAGGCATGCAAATGGGTATCAGGTGGATTCAAACCAACAGTTGCATTGCAACTGAGTGAAAAACTATTCAAAATTACCTTAACTCACTCCAAGTTCAGGCTTTACTGTAGGACATATCATTGTCCTATTACTTTGCATAGGCTGTAGAGTACTTATATTATCATGATGATTATTAAAACACTTTGTACACATCATCTAAAGAAAGTTATTCTTTGACTTTCAAAGAAAGTCATCACTTCATTCCTGGTATTTGAGTTCAGAGACAAGAGAAAGACCAGATTTTTTTTGTCAGTAGATATAGGTAACTGGATATCAAAATGGCTGTGTTTTCCTTACAAAGAGACCCTGAAACCCCTTAATATTTTAAATAATCTTCCTAATCAAAAACTAAACTTAAATAATAAAGAGCAGCAGCAAAAGAAGTAGAATTCTTAACAAGATGAGACCAATAACTTCTTCATTAAGAAAAAAATAAATTTAGCAAGCTTTCTTTAGAGAAAGTGAGGCTTATAGAAGCTTATGGAGTCAGACATTAGCTGATTGAAGTTTCTGTGTGAAACAATACAACCAAATTCATGGTCTGATTCAATTAGGTAATTACTAATTCTGAATGAGTGATGTTCTTTTTCTTTTTTTTTACCTTTGAAAATAAGCTTCAGCGTCATGGGAATTCATATATCTTGCGAATTAACTTAGGGGGCACTGCCTTGGTATTGACATTTCCCACAGTGTTTCCTGAGACATAAGATTCAGTACAAAAGCTGCAATAGAAACACTTTAGAAGCTGCTAGAAATGTTTCATTGCTGTAGTTGGTGTCTTACTTTGGGACTGCAGTGTTTGACGTCTACTTATTTATTTATTTAATTTTTATCCTGCCTTTATTATTTTTATAAATAACTACCAAAGTTTTATTTATTTATTCTATTTCTTTTATATCCCGCCTTTATTATTTTTATAAATAACTCAAGGCGGCGAACATACCTAATACTCCTTCCTCCTCCTATTTTCCCCACAACAACAACCCTGTGAGGTGAGTTGGGCTGAGAGAGAGTGACTGGCCCAAGGTCACCTAACCGGCTTTCATGCCTAAGGCGGGACTAGAACTCACAGACTCCTGGTTTCTAGCCCAGCACCTTAACCACTAGACCAAACTGGCTCTCATTTCTCTTGTGATAATATGGTGCTGATGTCTCAAGGCAATAACCCAATTGATATGACAAGTCCAAATGTCTTGTTATGGAAACTGAATAACATGAAAGCTTTTTCAGTGGCCTCACCATTGGAGAAGATACAACATTTGAATAACCTGGTTCTAGTTCTCTTTTTTGGAATGGAAATCACAGAACCACACTTCTAATAGAAAGTATTGCCCTAAAAATATTACCCTATAGACAATGCAAAGAAGCAAGGAAGCCTGGTTACTTTACTGTTAAATTTCTTTCATCAGAAAAGCAAAGGGATTATTTTACCAGTTTTTACATTTTAGGCTTTGGCCACAGACCACCATGTGATTCCTTTGGGTTGATCCTTTAGTCTGGCCCTGTATATATGTGGGAGAAACTACACATATAAATTGATTTTGTTGTTACTAACAACTAGTGCCAATTGACACACATTGCAAAAATGTTCCACATACTGTTACCATATGTTCTCTTTATTCCTCCTCCTAACATAACACACCATTGCTTGGTGGAGAAGTGATGGATTAATTATGAATGCCCTTCTTAAAAGATTCTGCATAAGGTCACTAGATCATATAGGCTAGACCAGGGGTTGGCAAACCGCGGCTCGCGAGCCACATGCGGCTCTTTGGCCCCTTGAGTGTGGCTCTTCCCCAGGCAGGCGTGGCGGGGGCAGGCGCAGCAGCGGGCATGGTGTGCGTGGCGGGGGCAGGTGCGGCAGCAGGCGTGGTGGGGGCAGGCGCGGCAGCGGGCATGGTGTGCGTGGCGGGGGCAGGCGCGGCAGCAGGCATGGTGTGCGTGGCGGGGGCAGGCATGGCAGCGGGCATGGCGGGGGCAGGCACGGCAGTGGGCATGGTGTGCATGGCGGGGGCAGGCGCGGCAGCAGGCATGGTGTGCGTGGCGGGGGCAGGTGCGGCAGCAGGCCCTAAGTGTGCGCGATTGGCTCCCACCCACAAACCCCTCCCCCTTCCATGCGATTGGCTCCCGCCCTCAAACCCCGCCCCCTGGCCCTCGAGTGATATTATAAATTTTATAAATGTCAAAATGGCTCCTGGCATTAAAAAGTTTGCCGACCCCTGGGCTAGACCTACAGATTCAAGGTTTCCAAGTTGTATGCTTGCCTGTAGCCCCAAAGATCACAATCTGGTCCTCAGTTCTGCCCTAAGATCTCAAACTGACAGCAGCACGTTGACTTTCTCTTAATATAACTTTCAGTATGAAGTAAATTCTATTAGTCCACATACATTTCTCTTAGGGAAATTGGCAACAGGGCCACATGAGATTAGTTCCATTGTTCATTTATAATACATTAAAACCTTTTCAGTTCTATTGACGTTAGAAAGCAGTGAATCAAAAGGTACCACACAACCATAAATAAGCCTGCCAGAACCATTCCATTCAAATGGCCTTTTTTCATTTCCTTTATAACCGTGTAAATAATTAGTTGAGGATTAATGTTTTCATGCTTATTCTCAGTCCAATTTTTTTTCTTTAAAAGTTAGTAAATTAATTCCAGATGCCCATTGTTTTGCATTTCTGCTGCGGCTGTGTCAAATAGGCAAATATTTTGTGGCTTTGGTTCTATCTGCAATTAGAAACCATTTCACTCTCCCATTTGTGGTCTTACTATTGAATTCTTAAGAAAGACATACAAGGCCAGTTGATGGCATCTCTGAGGCTTTGTCTGTTTTTGCTTTGCTCTGATCTACTATGAAAATATAAAAGAGATTAAAATAAAATAAAATATAAATTTATTTCTTCCCCCATCCTACTTTTTATTTCTTTTCTTCTATTGGAAAAATCTCATTACATGAAGGGTATGATTTCTGAAGAAACAGGAAAACAGACTTTATTTTATTTAGTTTTTTTATTCTGCTTGTTCACTCTCAATGGGATATAGAAAGCAGAATTTCCATTCAATGGCACTTTCTGGATTTCCGAATAAAGTTGATTCCTTTGGGATCCGTACTTGCAGGATGAGATTAGCAGGCATTAGTGGAACCAGGATGGGGTGGGAGAGGACCTTTTACTGTATCTCAGGGCCAGGTAACTTACTGGCTGAATGTTCTTTTTTCTGTGTGGGTTTTTTTTCTTTAGAACCAAAGGCAATAACCAGAAAGGCAGATCACTAAAGTAAAAGGGGCTAAGATTTTCTGGCTTGAAAGAAGAGGGTTAAGTTAAAGTTTTCAACTTATTCAAAGTCTTAAACATTAAAATAACCATAAAATTGTGAAAACCAATTCAGAAGCATGCCAATTGTGATCTTCCTACCCCTATTGGGGTGGGATCTCAACATCTTACAAAATGTTTTCATGTATAGCTGAATCCATACTGCAAATATTGAAATTTCAGCAAGGATTCCATGTTATCTTTCTCTCTCTTACACACACACAGCCATTTCGTTGAATTTATTTCAGTCTGGCTCCTGTCCTTTCCTAAAATCAGCACTCATAATATAAGAAAAGAGTATATGGGGAAGAAACCCGTTCTCCTGTCCTCTAAATAGGTTTCTGCAGTTTTCACATTTTCAAAGCTTTAAATATTACCATCATTCTGATTTTGCATTATTACAGTGCATTAAGTAGCTTACAACATTAAAAATGAAAGCAACTGAGTAAGACAATTTTCAGAGGAAGAAAATAACAACAGAAAGAAACCATTTAAACCAGTGTCTCTCAACCCTGGCAACTTTAAGACAGCTGTCTGGGGAATTCTGGGAGTTGAAATCCACACGTCTTAGAGTTGCCAAGGTTGAGAAACACTGATTTAAACCATTTATAAACATTAAGAGAAAAGCAGAAAAGAACATTGTAAGGGGAAAAATCATCTACTCAAAATACACTGAAACAAATAAACCAAAAATGACTTCAAGAAGCATTGAAAAGCTGGACAGGGAAGATATTCCATAATCTTGGTGCCAGCACAGAAAAAGTTCTGCTCATATTCTTGCTTAAAGCAAAGCCCAAAATACCAATTGTAGCCTGTAGATTCCCAGAAGACTCAAGCATCAACAGTCCCTGAACAATGGACTCCAGATTACAATGTTTCTGACAAGGACTGGCTCTAAGGTTTGTGAAAGCCTATCTTTGGCAGACCTCATTAATCATAAATGGGTATTGGCCCAATATATTGGTCAGTGCAGAGCAAGAGTGCAGCTGAGAGATAACTGAACTAGATGTGTTCTATTACTCCCCTTTACAACATCAAGACACTGTGTTGTGCATCTAGAGAAGGGAATCCAAAAAGATACTCTCACGTCATTCACAGTGCACTTTCAGCCAAAAGACAAGTTGAGCAAATGCTGAAAGGTCCTTTTATTTCCATCTCCATATCTCCAATGCAATAAGGCTATATTCAGAGCATTAGCAAAAAAAATTAACAAGACAAGGAACTCACATTACTCCATCACTTTGCCATTCAGCCTTTCTTAGTTTGACAGACATGTTGGGCAGCTGTGCTAAGATTTCTTTTTATTTGCTTCCTGATTTTTTCTTTATGGGGCAGTGAGAAACAGGGCAGAGAGACTATGTCAGTTTCAGTTTCTCTGTGTGTCTTGTTTTGTTGAATCTGTCAAATTCAGTTTTTCTAAGCTCCTCATTTTCCTGACTGTTGTTTAATACTCAATCTGAGATGAACCAAGTTTCCTCTAAAATTCATATGTAATTCTGAAAATATAGGCTTGTGGGTTGTTTTTTGCAATGTGGCTTCCGCAAATAATTCTTCATTATATGATAAATGTTTTCTATATCACTGTCAGGAGTATATGGGAACTTTATTTCAAAATTCAGAAAAGTGGGGATTCTAAAGCAATACTAAGGTTTGATTAGTGGGTCAGTTCAAAAATACAAAATAAGTTCTCATTTGAGCATGAGCGAAACCAATGTCTCCTCCATCTCTACTATAAAGAATACTTTAAAAATAACACGCTCAATTGTCCAGTGTCAGTCCCCTGGCATTTTCACTAATGCTAAGCAGCATTAAAAAAATAGGTTTTTTTAAAAACCTGAGCTGGAGGGATTCTTTTAAGAGATTTTTATCCTTGGCAGCTGACATTAATAGCCAGCCTGCCAGCTGCATTTGAAACTCTCTGCCATTGATGGAATGCATTGCTTCAGAGAAATCCAGCAACAAAAGCACTGGACAGAAATGAAAACAAGGTCTTGCTTATTGGCTGAGGCCACCTAGAGCTGTCCATGGTGCCAAATGGCAAGAAAATCTGGGTCCTGACATTTGCCTTCAGGGAACTCTGGACTAGCGCAAAGCTTATCTGAAAGATAAAGACTGATCAGATGAGACATGCTGTTGTGTGAGATTGCATTGCAATACTTCACCATATTTGAAGAAGTGGAATACTTGCCCAGCTTGTTCACACCTGTCCAGGTAATGTCATAACTAATCTTTGACCTGCCGGCTACAGAGTATATCAACCGGTACGCTTCCTGTACCAGCATTCCTTTCTGAATGCAGCACTGTTAGAGGAAGATCTGCTGAAAGAGATGGAGCCATGGTTTGTTACTGTAAGGCTGTTCTCTTGGACTGAAGCCCTAAAAATCACTATAGGGAATTAAAGCTAGGAAGTAAGTTCGGTAGACAAAATCTGCAAAAATGGATTGCAAGCAGTGACAATGAGAGCTTTAAATCTTCTGGACAGTGGTAGCCATACACTTTGTTTTAAGTTAAATGCACTAAAGATTTGTCACTTTGTCAAGTCCAAACCATATTTGCTCAAAGGGGTTAAAAATATCATCAATAAGTGTCATAATTATATTTCAGGTTTTCATCAGTGCACCCATAGCTGCTGTTACTGAGTCGGTCCACTTTGCTGCTGGTCATTCTCTTCTTCTCTTTCTGTCCACCTTCCTTAGCATTCTCCAGAGAGCTAGGTTTTGACATAATATGCCCAAAGCATACTTGGTTATTTGTGCCTCAAATGAGCTTGGTCATTTTTGTCTTGAGGAAGAATGCTGGGTTGATTAGTTCAATTATCAATTTCTTCGTTTTCTTGGCTAGCCTTGGTATTCTCAGGAGTCTTCAAAAGCATCAATATTCTTTCTATCCAAGGCTTCTTCAAAGTAAAATTTTTGCTTCCACAGGGAAAATCATTTCCTGAACAATTCTGATATTTGCGAGTATAGACAAACCCTGGCATCTGAATATCTTTTCCAGGGCTTTCGTGGATACTCTACCAAGTGCTAGTCTGTGGTGTATTTTGACTTTTGGTTCCTTTACTGTTGATAGTTGATCCTAAAATGCAGAAGCTGTCCACCAATACCTTCACTGTCAGTTGTAAGGCTGATTGTTTTACCTGTTGTCACTAGTTTGGTCTTCTTTATATTTAATTTAGTCCCTTTTTTTTCACTGTGCTCCTTGACTTTCATTACTAGAGCTTGCTGATCCTTTGCATTTTCAGCTGTCAGAATAGTGTCATCATAATGTGGGTTATTGATGTTTCTTTTTCCGGTTTTAAAACCACACTCCAATCCAGCTTCCCTCAAAATATATTCAACATATAGGTTGAATAAATAAGAGGAGAGTATACAGCCTTGTCTCACTCCTTTGACAACCTTGAGCCAGCCTGTTTCACCATGTTCTGTCCATACTGTAGCTTCTTGGCTTATGTATAGGTTTTGCATGAGAAGAATGAGATGTTCTAGGATTCCCATTTTTCTCAGTTTATTCCACAGCTTGATATAATTAACATAATCAAAGGCTTTTATATAATCAATGAAACACTTATTTACTTCTTTTTGATATTCCTTGGCTTTCTCAGCTATTTAGCATGCATCAGCAATAATGTATTATGTTTCTTGGCCTTTTCTAAAGCCAGTTTGAATATCTGGCATCTCCCTTTCCATGTAGGTCTCTAATCTGAATTTGATGATCCTAAGCATTATTTTGCTAGTACATGAAATTAAGGATATTGTATGATAGTTTGCACATTCTGTTAAGTCTCCTTTCTTTGGTATTGGTATGTTGATTCCAATCTGTTGGCCACTGTGTCATTCTCCACATTTGTTGACATAGCTTGATTAGAATTTTTACTGATTCTTATTCTATTGCTTGCTATACTTCTGTAAATGTTCTATCAATTCCTGTAGCCTTCTGACTTGGTAATGACCAGAGTGCTGATCTAACTTCATCTTCTAGTCCTAGACATTCTACTTAGCGTGGAATATCTTCTAAGGCAGCGGTCCCCAACCTTTTTGGCACCAGGGACCGGTCGTGGAAGAAAAATTTTCCACAGACTGGGGGGCGGGGTTTTCAGGCAGGAGCCAATCGTGCGCACCAGGGGGCGGGGTTTGCAGGCAGGAGCCAATTGCGCGCACCGGGGGGTGGGGTTTGCAGGCGGGAGCCCCGCGGCCCACTTCCTAACAGGCTGCGGCCCACTAGTGGGCTGCGGCCCACAGGCTGGGGACCCCTGTTCTAAGGTATCTTGGGTATTGATATTCTTACTGTTCAGAACTTCAGTATAGTCCTTCCATCTTTGTTTGATCTTCTTTGAATCAGTTATTCTCTGTCCATTGGCATCCTTTAGCAATATGTTGGACATTATTCCTATTATCGTCATTGTCGTCATCATCATCATCATCATCATCATCATCATCACATATTTATAAGGCAGCCTGACTGCAAACATCTCTGGACAGTGTACAAGAATTAAAAAACAGGAAAAAAAATCAACAAAAGATGCTTAACCCTGAGGAGAAAGTCCAGAATCTCCTAACACAATCACATCCTCAAGGAGCCACACACCCATCCTAATCCAGAGCCAGGGGAAAAAGTCAGTTCTTAAAGGCTCGAAATTGAAAAAGATTGTTGGGTGGGGATCATTCAAATCTATTCCAGAGGCAAAGTGCCGCAACAGGGAAGGCCTATTTTCTGCGTGGCATTTTTTCATGGACAGGTTCTGCAGCATGTCAACTCTGTATGACCTCAGAGGACAGGCAGAAACCATAGGAAAGAGATGGTCCCTCAAATACCTAGGTTGTATGCCATGTAGAGCTTTATAGATGATAACCAGCACCTTGAATTATACCTGGAAGCTTACTGGTAACCAGTGCAGTTCACGGAGAAGAAGTGTTATGAGGACATACCAAAGCATCCCATTACAGCTCAGGATTTGGTACAACTGGCAAATGAGATGGATCTGTACAAAGGCCTTTCTGGTACCCAAACAGGTCTAATAGTTACTTGGGGTGAAATGATCTAATGGTTCCCACCTTATTGCTGGGGGAGGCGGACACAGCATCAGTGAGCTGAAAAATGATCAGTGAGTGATCTCACTATGAGAACAGACTGACAGTAAAGTCCTGCACTTGCAGATCACATCAGACCTGCTCCAAGACAAAACCAAATCTAACATTCAACCTGGCCATGGAATCAAGTTTCTCAGGTAGGATGTCATTGTGCAGGACAGTGGACACCATGGAGCCCAATCTCATCCAGGGTCTCACATCTGGTTATCTGCAGCACAGAACCTCTGAAAGGTATTAAGGCTTCCTGGATGAAAACTGCCCACCCCTGCCCCCCAATCTGGGGTCACAGCTGATGCCAAACCTGGAACATAGGAAGACAAATCTCCAAGAGGGGAAACACCACCACCACCACCACCCCTGTCCCTGATCCCATCCAGATCTTGGTTATACATTTTCTATGTGCAGTATATAATACAGTCATATATCTAAAAATTACTAAAAGAAGCAAAATAAAACAGCAAGGCACTTAAGACCACATTTTTATAAAATATACAAAATATTTCAGTAGATTTTAATACTATTTATTATCATTGTGTCACAGCAGGTGGGTGCAGTTAGCCAACCCTGGTTGATTTTGAAAAAGTAAAGCAAACCACCAGGAATTCCTAGGACTGTAGACTAGATTGGGAAGTTAAAAAAATATGTGAAAAATGGCAATTGCAAACTACTTTCATATTCTTCCAAAAAGACAACATGGGCATGTCCATATAGTCACCAGGAGTTGAAGTCACCTCAAGGGAATCTTTAGCTTTTTATTAATATAATTTATTAGTGGTTGTCAATTACCAACAGTGCCCTAGTCATCTTATACCTTTAAGGTAGAGCAGTTTTAATATTTGCATATTGCAGCTTAGAACCTAAAACTATTTACCATTCAGTTCCTTAATTTCCACACCTAACTGGGTCTATCCCATGAGCTCATGGGGTAGACATAAAGTACCTAATCTGTGAGATTTATTGTCCGGGTTGACACATTTCACTAAAACAGAATATGGGCGGTTTGTTTTTAACTTAGTGTGTCATTACGTTTGGCCAATATGGTTTGTAAGCTGTGCTTTATGGCTTTGCAAGTTGTTTGAATCCAACCCTTTGCAGCTTCTTCAGCAAACTAAGAAGACTAAACCATGTATGAACCCAGTTACTGTTTCTTGTCAAATTTCACAGCCATATACCTGTGAAAGACCTTCTCCCAAGGTTCTTTCCTATCTTCACTTAAACCTTTAAGAGGTCTCTCAGATTCTTCATTCAGAGAACTCTGCACGGGTTCAAACTTGGTTGTTAAGCATATGCATCTTTTATGCCCAAGAATGAAGTCCATCAGCAACGCTATTCATTGAGGTTGAAACTATCTTGGCTAGGTACATGAAATATTTGTCATGCCACTTTCTCTAAATATGCCTCTTCACAAAATATTAAAAACAGTTTTATTAAAAAAAAAATCCCTATGGCAGTTCTCTGGCATCATTCCCAAAATGCTGTAGAGGTCCTTTGCATGGCAGAAAAGTAATCATATTCTCTGTGGGTCAGTAGGCATGTTTCATTTGCAGACTTTCAACTGGGGGAAAAACACTGTCACTTTAATAACTATTTCTCAAACTAAAATATGTGGTGGGTTGGGAGGAACTGAGTGTTTGTGAATTCCAAATTTCTGCCTACTGTTCACAAATTAAATACAAATGTGAGCAGCAGGAGGTTGACTTTTAGAACAGACAAGTGTTGCTACACATTTAAGAGATGGCTTCTCTTCAATATTTTCTTGGCTTTCTATGCTGCTGCCTAAAATATAGACTGGTAAGCCCTGATTTGCTGAAATCCTCTGGTCTTTGGACTGCTAAATCAAAGAGCCCGTTGTGCCAGGCTCGGCTCAGTGCATGTTGGCTTAGGATAACCTTCCCAGAATGCACTGCAATTGATTCCCTGAACAGGGGAAGAACAGGTGCATGCTTTTCTCTGACTAACAGAGGAGAGAAGATGCTGTTGGACTTTAATTCTCATACAGTTGTTGAAGGTGAAGTCCAACCATGGGTGTCTGCGGGGGGGGGGGGGGGGCAAAAAAGTCAAGACGGCATGCGATCAAAGCCTTGTCCCTTTTATGTGTGTTGTGATGCCCCTTGTGGACACTCCTGAGTCCAACACAACTACTGTATATTGGGCCTAACTGGCATATCAAAGGGGGGCTAATTGGGGAGTTATTTTCACTAGGTACAATTTCAAATGAATGAAATGCCTAATGATGATCCAAATCTAGACTATTTGATTCTCAGTTATTTCTGTTGGTTAGTGGCTCAATATTTTATTTATTTATTTATTTTCAATTTCTGTCACCGCACCATCTCCCCCGAAGGGGACTCTGATATGTAATGAATACTATGAATATGATGTGTAATGAATACTATTGTCAAAATTACAATACCTCTTATTCCAGAGCTCAAATTGCATGTTGGCTGAATTCACTTGACCCAGTTTTAGGGGACTATCTGTAACAGTCAATTATGATCTCAGGGACAATGCCATTGACACACTTTTGCACAGTGGAGGGCAAGGGACAGAAATGCCATGATGTCATGGTGCAACCCCTGTTAAGAATACAAGCAAAAAAAAAAGGTAGCCTTGTATTGTGAGGTCACTGCAGGCATGCCATCATTTTCCCATCATCATAGCATGCTGTGGATGCCTACAATATGTCTATTAATTAGCCGGATTTTGCCCATTGGATAGTAGTCAAGTTCAACCATGTGACTTTTCTCATAAAGTTACTCATTTTATACCAATTTGGGACAGAAGAAAGAGTGGAAATCAATAATTTCATGGTCTGAAAATAATATCACCTATATTATACAGAATCAGAACATTGTCCAGGATTCAGAAATATTAGTTTATATAAATATCTCATAAGGAAAATGAGGCATGATCTATATAATCTAAAGGTAGACTTGGAGAGGAGTGGAGTTGTTGCATTTTCCTATGAGAAGTGTGTATAATTCTCCTTTTCATTCTGCAGACTAGAGATTGTGTGCTCCCTACCACAGATCATTTGGGAAAGGGAGGGGGGGAGAAAATCGTAGAATTGTGGACTTGGAAGGGACCATGAGGATAATTTAGTCCAGCTCTCTGCATTGAGCTGCAAAATCCTTGAGAGATGGTTATCTAGCCTTCTCTTAAATATATTTGAAGATTGAGAACCCAAACCCTCCATAGGTTTAGTGTTGCAATGTTATGTGGGAATGACCTTGGGAGACAGGATCATGATCATGATCATCGTCATCATCATCATCATCATCATCATCATCATCATCATCTCTAGTGTAGAATCACTGAATGAATATTCTCACAAAACTGTTATGCATGGTGACAGTTTATGCTGGCTGCTGATCTGGAACTTCTCTAAATTCAGCCTCTCTCTTTCTCAGAATTGCCTACCCTTTGATTTTGGTGACAGAATTCTTCTTTTAAAGTATAAGAAAGATGGCTTGCAATAACTTTCTTTCATCACTGTTTGGGAGATGTAGAAATAATCAATCGAAGAAATTTGCATGTTTGCCAGAGGCCCAGAGGCCTTCAAGCTTCTGTAATATATTACAAATATATATTAAACCTCAGGCTATGAGGTCCTATTATGCTGGTACGAAGAGGAAAAGGACTGAAGGCAAAACCGTACTATAGATATTCATACTTTCAACAGTCTGACAGATCAAGTCTGAAGTGCTGGCTCTGGTCAAGCCATTGTTTTTAATAGTATCAAATGAATAGGAGCACATGAGGGTCCCCCCCCCCAATTAATGTACTTCCTTTGTTACTATTGCCCTCAGTATTAAAACAAAGGCTGCCCTGAATATTTGCCCATTCCAGTTTTGAAAAATGACAATTTTGATGGATTTTTCCCCCCTGAAAAATTTGAATATTGCTTTGAAAATACTCGGATGACTGCCCTTCAGAAATAGTATTGGAGATCTTGAGGATGGACAGGGAACTCCTTTCCTTTGGGGGAGACTCTCTGGGGCTTGCTTCTTCAGTATGGATATTTCTTTGTCTAAACCATTGTTTCTTAACCTCAGCAACTTTAAGATCAGTGTACCTCCACTCCCAGAATTCCTCAGCCAGCATGCTGAGGTTGAGAAACCCATGTCTAAACCACCAGTCAGACCACTACCCAATCTTAGGGAGGATGCCTATGTGGAAGATACAAACTTCACTGGTGGCAAGGGAAAGAAGCCTTCATCAAACAAATATTGTTCTTTGTGAGTAATAGAGCCTTTTTTTTGCACTTGGGTGTTGGGGGAAGGGGGCTATGAACATCTGCCATTTTGACCTGCTGCTTGCTGAAACCATGCTTTGGCTTACACATTCTATTGGGCATTAATGTGAATTATTAATGGGACACATGGATCTGCCTATTAATTTCATACGTGAAAAAGGCAGCTATGGCTTACTCAACAAACCATGGCTAAGCATAAGTGAATCCAGCAATTGTCTTATTAGCATTCCTTAGTCTGTAGATTTTGCCCAGACTGCTGTCTACTGCTCTTTTGAATTTTGGATCTCCTTTGCATGAGCCTTTGGCTGATCAGGCATAGAATGACTGAGTTGAACATATTATTAGATTCTGTTATATCCGTTGGCTGGTATTGCCATTGTAGAGGTCTTTCCCAGATTGCTATTTTAATATATTTAGTCTGCTTTCAATGGATTTTAATCACAAAAGGAGGCTTCCACAATGATGGCAAAATGAAAAAAAAAGTTTATAATGTCATGATGCACGTTCTGCCTCTTCTACTTGTTGCATTCAAGAATGTAAAGGAGGGGGGACTTTGCATCACAACATTGTGAAGTATGTTTCATCACTCCCCCTCCTTTTGTGGATACCCATGAATTCAGACAGTTGATCCTGGCCAATTAGTAAGAAATGAAGACAATAACATCACAATGTCACTATTTTCTCTTTTCAGATATTGAATTGTAGGCGTCTGGGAACTACTCTTCCAGTTTCAGACAATTAAAAAGTTAAGACTCCTTCTAGTTGAGCTCAATCAAGGATGACTTCATGGACATATCCATGCAATTTTCTTAGTAACAGTAAGGAAGTGTTTGGTTATTGCTTTCTTCCTCATCTAGTCTACAACTCTTATATTTCCTAGAGGAATCTCATCCAAAAACTAACCAGCCCTGATCCTACATAACTTCTTCTGCCAGACAAGGTACCACCTGCTGAGACTTTAACTAGGGCTGAGTTAACATCTAGTACCTGAGTTCTTGATGTGATCAAATTACTACTAAGTGACCATGTCCAAAGCATCTTTTCGAGTTTCTTTGGTCAACTTATTACTATCAATATTACGACTATCTGCTGGAAATAAAAATATTAGAACATGATATAATAACTTGTGAAGTGAGCAAATACAATGCACAATAGAATAACTCTGTTTATTGCCATCCCAAAATATGTCTGGTATATCTTAATTACTATTAACGTAAAAGTTAAACCAGATTTATTACTATATAGAGATGTCATTCATCACTAGGAATATATTTGCTAGAGTATTATGAATCAGTAGAAATGCCAAGACAAATTCAGTTAAGACACTCCTTGCCATCATATTTTTTGATTAATATTACTTTATTAACTGGCAACTTAATTTGCCTACATTTTTCATAAACTGTTTAGGACATATAAGGATATTGGCAATTAATGGAATTTTACATTGAGCTTAATTTCTAGTTCATATGTATGCATGCGTGTGTTTGCATATATAGGTCTTAAAACTGAGGCATACAAATCTTTTCCTGTTTTGCCAAAGAGTCACCCTTTGCCAACTGTGTCACCCTTATGGGTGCTCCTTCACAAACAACTTGACAATGTTTGTCTGGGAGCAGAAGCTAATAGGAATGTAGCAAAGTGCCACTGAAAGTTCTCACTGACACCTGCAATTGATATGGACAATAGTATGTCCACAGCAATGTAGATAGTTGCAAAGGATCTAAAATTGCTAATGCTGATTTTTCTTCTAGTTCTTTTTAATCTAATGAAACTGTGTCACTTAGCAACTGGCTATGGAGAGTTCTGAAACTCTGAGTCTACTCTTAGCTCCACTTTCTGTTATTAAGCAGGAGCAAAGCTTATTTCTGCATCTGGTAAAAATTCCTTCCAGAAATACATGCATTGGTGTATGTGTATGTTGTAAAAAAAATACTATTATTCAACTTTGATCCAGAGTTTCCAGTAGGATTCCTAAATAGCCCTTCCTATGCCACAAAAGCTATGTGATTTCAGTCGCCCTTACAGCAACCACTCTGCTGGATTAGCCTTCGGAACTCCAAGCTAAGTTAAAACTGTGTAACTCTAAGCTGCTGAACTCCAGGTGCTTCCCGGAAAACTTTTGCTGTGATAAACTGTAGACTGATGGACCGGAGCGTCCCTGTTTTTACTGCTCTGTTTTCCTATATTCTGTAAATTTCACCTCCTAAGGATGCAGCTGAAGAAAGTATTTACATTTTATCTTCTTTGGAATGTAACCTAGCCCTAAGAATCCTCTTATCCTCCCTTCTCTCTTCTTGGGAAAGCAAAAGTTGTATACTATTCAGCCTATATTATCTTTTATTGTTCCGTTATTAAAGGACATTTTTAGCATATGTATCCAGCTTGGTTTCCATGAGATTTTAAAATAAATTTTAAAATAAATAAATAAATTTTACATGCTGAGTATACTAGGATCCAGATTTACTATACTTTGAATGTAAATGTTGTCCCCCACCATTATTCATGAACCAACATCTGTAATTAAGCTGTGACTGCCTAGTGGCTATATGGCATGTGAGCTGAGCAAAAAACTGGACTTTTAATAAAGCAGCTTTAAGCAAGGCAAGGCCAACTATGTTATATTTGTTCAAATGTTCACTATGGAACATCATTTTTCTAGGAACTGTGATAATCTAAGAACATCCAGATAATCTCTGTTTCCCTGCATCCTCACCCTCCTGCTTTTTTGGGGGGAGGGGTATAGGAGAGATTCTGGCTCTTTGATTTGTTGTTTATTCGTTCAGTTGCTTCCGACTCTTCGTGACTTCATGGACCAGCCCACGCCAGAGCTTCCTGTCGGCCGTCACCATCCTCAGCTCCCCCATGGTTGAGTCCGTCACCTTCAGAATATCATCCATCCATCTTGCCCTTGGTCGGCCCCTCTTCCTTTTGCCTTCCACTTTCCCTAGCATCAGCTTCTTCTCCAGGGTATCCTGTCTTCTCATTATGTGGCCAAAGTACTTCAGTTTTGCCTTTAATATCATTCCCTCAAGTGAGCAGTCTGGCTTTATTTCCTGGAGTATGGACTGGTTTGATCTTCTTGCAGTCCAAGGCACTCTCAGAATTTTCCTCCAACACCACAGTTCAAAAGCATCTATCTTCCTTCGCTCAGCCTTCCTTATGGTCCAGCTCTCACAGCCATAGGTTACTACAGGGAATACCATTGCTTTAACTATGCGGACCTTTGTTGTCTGTGTGATGTCTCTGCTCTTAACTATTTTATCAAGATTTGTCATTGCTCTCCTCCCAAGAAGTAGACGTCTTCTGATTTCCTGGCTGCAGTCAGCACCTGCAGTAATCTTTGCGCCTAGAAATACAAAGTCTGTCACTGCCTCCACTTTTTCTCCCTCTATTTGCCAGTTATCAATCAAGCTGGTTGCCATAATCTTGGTTTTTTTGAGGTTTAACTGCAACCCAGCTTTTGCACTTTCTTCTTTTCGTCATAAGGCTCCTCAACTCCTCCTCGCTTTCAGCCATCAAAGTGGTATCATCTGCATATCTGAGATTGTTAATGTTTCTTCCAGCAATTTTAACTCCAGCCTTGGATTCCTCAAGCCCAGCACGTCGCATGATGTGTTCTGCGTACAGGTTGAATAGGTAGGGTGAGAGTATACAGCCCTGCCGTACTCCTTTCCCAATCTTAAACCAGTCCGTTGTTCCGTGCTCTGTTCTTACCGTTGCTACTTGGTCGTTATACAGATGCCTCAGGAGGCAGACAAGATGACTTGGTATCCCCATACCACCAAGAACTTGCCACAATTTGTTATGATCCACACAGCCAAAGGCTTTAGAATAGTCAATAAAACAAAAATAGATGTTTTTCTGAAACTCCCTGGCTTTCTCCATTATCCAGCGGATATTGGCAATTTGGTCTCTAGTTCCTCTGCCTTTTCTAAACCCAGCTTGTACATCTGGCAATTCTCGCTCCATGAATTGCTGGAGTCTACCTTGCAAGATCTTGAGCATTACCTTAATGGCATGTGAAATAAGTGCCACTGTTCGATAGTTTGAACATTCTTTAGTGCTTCCCTTTTTTGGTATGGGGATATAAGTTGATTTTTTCCAATCTGATGGCCATTCTTGTGTTTTCCAAATTTGCTGGCATATGGCATGCATCACCTTGACAGCATCATCTTGCAAGATTTTAAACAGTTCAGCTGGGATACCGTCATCTCCTGCTGCCTTGTTATTAGCAATGCTTCTTAAGGCCCATTCAACCTCACTCTTCAGGATGTCTGGCTCTAACTCACTGACCACACCGTCAAAGCTATCTCCGATATTATTATCCTTCCTATACATTTCTTCCGTATATTCTTGCCACCTTTTCTTGATCTCTTCTGCTTCTGTTAGGTCCTTACCATCTTTGTTTTTGATCATACCCATTTTTGCCTGGAATTTACCTCCGATGTTTCTAATTTTCTGGAAGAGGTCTCTTGTCCTTCCTATTCCATTGTCTTCTTCCACTTCCGCACATTGCTTGTTTAAAAATAATTCCTTATCTCTTCTGGCTAACCTCTGGAATTTTGCATTTAATTGGGCATATCTCCCCCTATCACTGTTGCCTTTTGCTTTCCTTCTTTCTTGGGCTACTTCCAGTGTCTCAGCAGACAGCCATCTTGCCTTCTTGGTTTTCTTTTTCTTTGGGACGTTTTTTGTTGCCGCCTCCTGAACAATGTTGCGAACTTCTGTCCATAGTTCTTCCGGGACCCTATCTACTAAATCTAGTCCCTTAAATCTATTCTTCACCTCCACTGCATATTCCTTAGGAATATTAGTGAGCTCATATCTAACTGATCTGTGGGTCTTCCCTATTCAATTTAGTCTGATTCTAAATTTTGCAATAAGAAGTTCGTGATCTGAACTACAGTCAGCTCCAGGTCTTGTTTTTACCGACTGTATAGATGTCCACCACCTTTGGCTGCAAAGGATGTAGTCAACCTGATTTCGGTGTCGACCATCTGGTGAAGTCCATGTATAAAGTCGTCTTTTAGGTTGTTGGAAGAGAGTGTTTGTTATGCACAGTGAGTTGTCTTGGCAAAATTCTATCAGCCTATGTCCTGCTTCATTTTGTTCTCCCAGACCATGCTTGCCTGTAATTCCAGGTGTCGTCTGACTACCCACCTTAGCATTCCAGTCTCCTGTAATGAAAATAACATCTCTTTTTGGTGTATTATCCAGTAGGTGCTGCAGATCCTCATAGAACTGATCTACTTCTGCTTCTTCAGCATCTGTGGTTGGGGCGTATATTTGGATCACTGTGATGTTAAATGGCTTACCCTGAATTCGAATTGAGATCATTCTATCGTTTTTTGGATTGTATCCAAGCACTGCTTTAGCCACTTTATTATTAATTATGAAGGCTACTCCATTTCTTCTGTGGTCCTCTTGTCCACAGTAGTAGATCTGGTGGTCATCTGATGTGAAGTGGCCCATTCCAGTCCATTTCAGTTCACTGACACCTAAAATGTCTATATTTAATCTTGACATCTCACCAATAACCACATCCAATTTGCTCTGGCTCATAGATCTGACATTCCAGGTTCCTATGGTGTGTTGATCTTTAGAACATCGGATTCGTCGTTCACCACCAGCACCGTCGCCTGCTAGCCGTCCTTTTGGCTTTGAGCTAGCTGCGTCATCACATCTGGGGCTAGTTGAACGTATCCTCTGTTCCTCCCCAGTAGCATTTTGACCATCTTCCGACCTGGGAGTCCCATCTTCCGATGGTATACCGACATATCTCTGGTTGTACTGATCCATTTAGTTTTCATGGCAAGAATACTGGGGTGGGTTGCCATTACCTTCCCCAGGGATCGTATTTAGTCTGACCTCTCTGCCACGACCTTCCCGTCTTGGGTGTCCCTTCACGGTTTAGCTCATGGTTTCATTGAGGTGCTCAAGCTCCAGCACCACGACAAGGTAACCATCTCCTTTGCTGGAGGGCTCTTTGATAAATGGCCATTTTTCACTTAAGATATTGTTTTAGAGATTCTGCTGGAAGCAATAATGCCATTTCATATATTAGGCCTGGGCATGGAAGAAACTATTATTTGGCTCTATTCTGTCCATATAAGAGTTGACTATCTTATATTTTAGATGCCAAGATAAATGGATAGCATCACTTAAGGGTTGTGCATTCAGCATGACATAGTAAATACCTGCCACATAAATATATTCAGCAAAATTTGGCCAGTCATACATTGTCATTCTAGCTAGCTATCCAATCTAACAACACTTCTTAAATATTTATTTATTTATTTATTTATTTATTTATTTATTTTCTATAACTGCCCATCTCCCCCCATGGGGAACTCTGGGCGGTTCACAATAAATCAGTTAAAATAAGGTTAAAATCTCAAGTATACAGTAAAAATATATTGAAAAATCCAGATGGTAATGGAATAATTAAAGAAGGACAGTTATAAAATTAGGGGATTAGCCACCCCCATGAGGAACTATCCCTCCCTCCTTCCCATGCCAGGCAGAAGAACCAAGTCTTCAGCTCTTTCCTAAAGGTCGGGAGGGAGGAGATCTGTCTGAACACTGGGGGCAGGATGTTCCATAGAGTGGGCACTGTCACAGAGAAGGCCCGCCTCCTAGACCCCATCAGATGACACTCTTTAATTGATGGGGTTCGCAGCAGGCCCTCTCTGAATGACTGGGTGGGGCGGGTCGATAACATGGGGATAAGACGGTCCCTCAGGTATTCTGGCCCCATGCCATGTAGGGCTTTAAAGGTGATAACCAACACCTTGAATTGTACCCAGAAGCAAACCGGCACCCAATTCAGCTCGCAGAGCAGCGGTGTTACATTTGCGGATCTTGACGCACCCAAAACTGCCCGCGCGGCCGCATTCTGCACCAGCTGTAGCTTCCGGATAGTCTTCAAGGGTAGCCCCATGTAGAGCGCATTGCAATAATCTATATGGGAGATGACGAGAGCATGAGTGACTATACGGAGGGCATCACGATCAAGGAATGGGCGTAACTGACGCACTAACCGAAGTTGTGCAAAAGCCCTCCTAGCCACGACTACCACCTGCTCTTCGAGCAGGAGTCGTGAGTCTAGAAGGACCCCCAGATTACGCACTGATTCCGAACGGGGTAGTGCTACCCCATCAAGAACCGAAGATGATAATTTCCCAGAAGATGCTAAGCCATCAATCCACAGCCACTCACTCCTACCAGGGTTCAATTGAAGCCTGTTGTTCCCCATCCAGGCCCTCACAGCCCCCAGGCACTGGGAAAGGGTGGATACTGCATCACTTACCTCACCAGGGATGGAGATATACAATTGGGTATCATCCGCATACTGATGATACCTCATCCCATAGTGTCGGATGATCTCGCCCAGCGGTTTCATGTAGATGTTAAATAGGAGAGGAGAGAGAACCGACCCCTGTGGCACCCCACAAAGGAGCGGTCGCGGGCCGAATCTCTCCTCTCCTATCAGCACCGACTGGGAGCGGCCCCGGAGGAAGGAGGTGAACCAGCTCAAAACTACGCCACCCACCCCCAACTCCCTGAGCCGCCCCAAAAGGATACCATGGTTGATGGTATCGAAAGCCACTGAGAGAGAGCCAGGATGGATCCACTACCTCCATCCCGCTCCCGCCAGAGATCATCCGTAAGCGCGACCAATGCAGTCTCCATCCCATGTCCCGGCCTGAAACCTGACTGAAAAGGGTCTAGATAATCCGTTTCATCCAGGGTCCTTTGAAGTTGCAACGCCACCACTTTCTCAACCACCTTTCCCAAAAAGGGAAGGTGGGAGACTGGACGAAATTTGTCCAGGATGGTAGGGTCCAGGGATGGCTTCTTGAGGAGGGGGTGTACCAATGCCTCCTTGAAGGCAGTTGGAACCACCCCCTCCAACAAGGATGTATTAATCATAGCCTGGACCCATCCACATGTCACCTCCCTGGCCGATTTTACCAGCCAGGAAGGGCAGGGATCTAAATGACATGTGGTGGAATTGACAATTTGAAGGATCCTGTCCACTTCCTCAGGTCCAACAGGATCAAATCGTTTGCAGATAACAGGGCAAGACCGCTCTCCCGGCATCTCCCCAGACTGCATTCCACGCATGGAGTCCAGCTTAGACCGAATCGATTTCAAAGCGATTTTATCCTGCAGATGCTCATAAAATTCTTCTGCACGGCCCTGCAGGTGGGTGGTCGCTACCACCCTACCCAAGAGAGATCGAGTAACCTTAAACAGGGCCGTCGGATGGCATTCTGCGGACGCAATAAGAGCGGAGAAATAATCATGTTTCGCCGCTCTTACCGCCACAAGGTAGGCCTTAATAGCGGCTCTAGATTGTGTTCGGTCCGATTCTGTCTTCGTCTTTCTCCAGCGGCGCTCTAGACGTCTCTTCACCCTCTTCAAGACCCTCAACTCCTCCGTAAACCACAGGGAATGACGGGTCGAATGGGGCTGGAGAGGTCGCATCGGCGCGATCCTGTCCAAGGCACCAGCCGCTTCCCTATTCCAGGTTGCAGCCAATGCCTCTGCTGGACCATGCAGTAGATCCTCGGGTATTACCCCCAGCTCCCTCTGAAACCTCAATGGGTCCATAAGTCGCCGGGGGCGGACCAATCAAATAGGTCCAGCCTCCCTGCGGAGTGGGGCAGCATAAGAGAATGCTAGGGATATCAGGACGTGATCTGACCATGACAACGGGGATAGTTCTAACTTTCCCCTCAGGTCACTTTGCCATTGCTCTGACAAGAAAACCAAATCCCGAGTGAGTCCACTGTCTCGAGTCGGGTCCCGAATAATCTGGGACAGGCCCATAGCTGCCATGGTAGTCATGAACTCCCAAGCCGCTTCCGAGGCACATCCCAGGGATGGCAGGTTAAAGTCCCCCAAGACCATAAGCCTGGGGAACTCCACCGCCAACCCTGAGATGGCCTCCAGCAGCTCAGGCAGGGCGGTTGCTACACAGCAGGGAGGCTGGTACAATAGCAACACTCCCAACTGTTCTCGGGCACCCAACTTGAAAAACAGGGTCTCACATCTGGACACTTGTGGAGCAAGGCCCCTGAAAGCCACCAGAGACTCTCTGATGATAACTGCCACCCCTCCTCCCTTACCCCGGTCTCTCGGCTGGTGCCACACCTGAAATCTGGCCGGGCACATCTCCGAGAGGGCTACCCCTCCCTGTGGGCCCAGCCAGGTCTCAATAATACAAGCCAGGTCAGCCCCTCTCTCCGTGATTAATTCACTTATGAGAGGGGCTTTGTTGTTTACTGACCTGGTGTTAAGTAGCAGCAGCCGGAAACCGGGGCCCTCAAGGATCTGCTGTCCAGAACCTAGGGTAGAACTTGGAGGACCGGAACGCGCCACCGGTATCAAACACCGGGGGTGCCTTCCCAGGAAATGGCCTGTCCTCCAGTTCCCGTCACAATATCTCCTGCCCATCACCACCTCGATCGGATTGCCCACATTATAGTCCCCAGAGTTTCCTGATCCGGTCGCCTCCACTCCCGAATCCCTCAAAAACCTGGAACTAAACAGGGGTCTCTTCCATGCATCCATCCTTACACTCTCAATCCTCCTGGGCAGTTGTAGGCCACCAGCGCAACCAATCGAAGCTCTCGGTGCTGGTGAGCCCCAACCGCCCCTTCCATTCATCATCCAATCACTCTGTCCCCTGTGGCCTCTCTCACTAGCCGCAGAGAGGCAACAGTCACTCCTACCTACCCTGTCTCTCACTCAGAGATAGGTACTTTCTCACACACATACAATCCTAGGCTCCCCACCCACGTATCCCACTCACGGGGGGGACCACACTCACACAAGAGACCCCGCGATTTCTGCCGCCCTGACAACGGGGGTGGTCGTCCTTTAAATGATTCGCAAGCAGCAACTATTGAACGATCTTGATTTCAATAGTGGATTCCAGATAACAATAAAATAAAATGAGTCCGTCCTTTTTTGGGGCACCCCAATTCCAGGGCCAGATTTCAAGCCTACTGCCGGTCCCAGTTCCAGCCGGCCTCCACTGGTCTCTATAGGCCTCCACAGGCCTCCACCGGCCTCCACAGGCCCCGGCTCCAGAGTTCTCCAAGTCCCCCAAGTTCTTCAATCTTTGTGGGGTCACTGAGCCAGTTCTTTGAGCCAGATCTAATTGGTCTCTACTGGCCACCGTAGGTGTCCTTTCTGTGGTTACTGAGGTCCAAGTCTCCGTAGCCATCCACCCCGTCATAGGGCCCCCCAGGTCTGATGGGCCCGTTGGACTCCGTCGCACAACGCTGCCCCGTCCGGGCAGGCCACTGGCTCCCTCAACCGTCAACCGCCAGCTCTGCTGGTCCGCAGCTCCGGCAGCTCCGCTGGTCATTACCAGGCTCCGCCGCCTCCGTGGCCTCCACCAGGCTCCGCAGCTTCACCTGGTTCCGTCGAGCCCCACCAGGCCGCAAGCTCCGGCAACTCCGGCTGCTCCGCTGGTCATTACCAGGCTCCGCCGTCTCCGTAGCTTCCACTAAACTCCGCAGCCTCCACCTGGTTCTATCGAGCCCCGCCGGGCCATACGCTCCGGCAACTCCGGCAGGCCCAAAAAGCCGCGGCTCGTCACACCAACTCCGCCAGGCCGGCAACTCCAACGACCGGTTGCGAACCGCTGGGACGCAACTCCACCACGGCCCCAACTGCCGAACTCCGCCCCCGCTCTGTCCGGAGAAGACTCAAGACTCAGCCCAACTCCAACACACCTCCCAGCCCCAAGGTAAAATTTGGGGGGGTGTAAGGAAGTTTTTTTCAGGGTTTCTGGCTCACTTCTCCCAGAGCAGATGCCGGCATTTGCTTGCGGTTGCCATCTTGGATTCTTTATCAGTGTTTCTCTGTCTTATGTGCTTGATAACTATCTTAGTTATGAGAAAGGGAGTAAATGGAGGGAATACTGTAGTCATGGGATTTGTTGATGCCCTTATTGTACAGTCTTTTGTAATGCATGAGAGAAGTTGATGACTGTATTTTGACAGGAACTGACTAATTCTGAGTTACAAAACATGTGTTATCCCATTTTTTCCTGGATGTGATGCTAGAGCAAGGGTCGGCAAACTTTTTGAGCCGAGAGCCATTTTGGTATGCTCGTGCACATTTTTAAGTGCTCGAGAGCCAGGGGGCGGGGTTTGCGGGCGGGGGCCAATCGCGTGGAAGGGGGCGGGGTTTGCGGGCGGGAGCCAATCACGTGGAAGGGGGCGGGGTTTGCGGGCGGGAGCCAATCGCGTGGAAGGGGGCGGGGTTTGCGGGCGGGAGCCAATTGCGTGGAAGGGGCGGGGTTTGCGGGCGGGGGCCAATTGCGCACACTTAGGGCCTGCTGCCACCATGCCCGCTGCAGTGCCCGCCGCCATGCCCGCTGCCACGACTGCGCAGGCGGAGCTGCCTGCCTGGCACTCGGGTGCTCTGGCTGGGGTGCAGCGGGACGGGAGCATCGCCGGCGGCCCGCGAGGACCGGCCAGGGAAGGCACGCGGGCGGAGCTCCCGTCCCGCTGCACCCCAGCCGGAGCGCCCGAGTGCCAGGCAGGCAGCTCCGCCCACGTGCCTTCCCTGGCCGGTCCTCGTGGGCCGCCGGCGATGCTCCCGTCGCGCTGCACCCCAGCCGGAGCGCCCGAGTGCCAGGCAGGCAGCTCCGCCCGCGCGCCTTCCCTGGCCGGTCAAGATCCTTTCCCCGCCCCCAGCAGAACCAAATATGTTAAAAAGTGGGTAGGTAAAGCACGCTCGCGTAAACATCCTGGTTCCTTCATGATCAGTTGAGCAGCAGCCACGCAGCAGCAGCAAGCGGGCGTCTTCGACAAATTGCTCTGGAAGGGGGCGGGGGAGGTTTTGAAGAAGAAGGGAAAGAGAGGCTCGACTGCTCCAGTCGCTTCTCTTCCGGAGCCTCTCACGCCCCCAGTCCAGGCAAAGTAAAGCTGGTGGGGAATCCAGCGTGGGAGCGGGGTTTGCGGACGGGAGCCAATTGCGCACACTTAGGGCTGTGGGGTGGAAATGTGCTGCTTTTGCACGGAGAAAAAGAGTAAGCAGAGCAGCAAGGAAGAGGTTAAGGCAGGGCTTTCCAAACTTTTGCCGTTGGTGACACACCAACGGCCAGCCCACAAAAACCTGTAAGCACCGGCGGTTGTGGCTGCGGTGGCAATGGCTGCCCCTTCGAAAGGGCAGGCTCCGGGGACCCCGAAAATGCCCTCGGTTCCGGCAGGGAGGCAAAAATCGCGCGTGCAGGCTGCCGGCTTCCCGACGCACAGCTGATTGGCGCGGGGGGACGGGGGACGGGGTGGAAATTCTCTGTGCTGATCAGCTGTGGGCCGGGGGTCCCCGGAGCCTGCCCTTTTGAAGGGGCAGCACCTCAGTTTAGGCAGGGAGGCTGCGCGCAAGCAGCGCTCAGCTGTTCTGCGGGGAAAACTTCCACCCCACTCCAGGGCAGCGTGTGCGTGCGGGGAGGGGAAGAGAGGCTTTTGCCTCCCTGCCAGAACCGAGGGCATTTTCGGGGTCCCCGGAGCCTGCCCTTTCAAAGGGGCAGCGGCAGCAGCAGCAGCAGTGCTGCCCCTTCGAAAGGGCAGACTCCGGGGACCCCGAAAATGCCCTCGGGTCCGGCAGGGAGGCAAAAATCGCACGTGCAGGCTGCCGGGCTTCCCGACACACAGCTGATTGGCGCGGAGAATTTCCACTCCGGGTGGCCTGGCAGCGCGCGCGCACGCGATTTTCACCTCCCTGCCAGAACCGAGGGCATTTTCATCAGCGCTTCCGGCTTGTCACGCGACACACTTGGGGGCCCCGGCGACACAGTATTGTGTCGACACACAGTTTGGAAAGCCCTGGGTTAAGGCGATGGGCAAGTGCCCGTCGTCAAGATGGCTGCCGGAGACGGAGGCTTCCAAACTCTCGCGAGACTGTGTGAAGCCCGTCCCCGGAGGAAAAAGAGAGGCTGGGCCTAGTATGCCCACAGCCACGCACACCATGCCCGCTGCGCCTGCCCCGCCACGCCTGCCTGCGGAAGAGCCACACTCAAGGGGCCAAAGAGCCGCATTTGGCTCGCGAGCCGCCATTTCTGACCCTTGTGCTAGAGGAAGTTGTCCAGCGAAAAGTCTATGTTTTCATTTGATTATGTGCCATCAAGTCAGTGTCAACTCTTATTGACCACAATAATAACTGTCCCTAACCTGGTTTTTCAGGTCTTCTAATGATGATGTTTTCATTGCTGAGAACAATAATAAATTAATGATTTATTATCAATTATTAAATTATTATAATTATTAAATTATCAATAAAATTGATAATTTTAATGTATTCAGGATCTTTCAGTTCTTCTCAACTTAGCAGAGTAACACAGGACACAACCACAACTGCATCACCTTTAAAGCATACAGTATATTAAACAAACAAAAAAAATCACAGTGAGACATACAGACACAGACCCACAAACTGACAGATCATATTAAATTTCATCAACGATATTAACTGTGCGTCTGAATATTTGAATTCTTCCGCAGTGTTAAATAAATTATTGGATTCATCTGAAGGTATCTCCATATGGTGACTCTACATACTTGCATAAATAAATTATTTTGGGTGCTCCTTCTTGAAAACAGGCATGTGGAAGTGATCAGAAATTCTAATATAAAGATTCTAACTGCCAGACAATTGGCTACCAAGTCAGGTTCAGCATTTGTTTTTGAGTATTAGGCCTTAAATATATGTGTCAAACTGTTTTCTTCATTACAGACCTGATTGATCACTTAGATGATCAGAGGAAATCATGCCACATTCCTGTGTGAGCAGAACAGCAGTTATTTGGGGAGAGGACTTCCTTGTGGTGGCACGTGCTCTGTGAAATTGTAATGGGCAGAAGGAATAACCTTGAGGAACAGGAGGAAGAGCCAAAACCAAGACAAAAGTCAGATAAAAGAACTCTGAGTCTGGGGAAGAAACGTAATTTGAAAAAGCATCTCAGACATGACCCTCCCTAGTTCTCATGAAGGTAAAAGGAGGGAGGGGGGAAGTGCATTCAGAAAAGATTCTGTTACTATAACCATGTTATAGTATAACCATTAGTCCACGGAAAGAATAGATTGATGTCAGAATTCCTGAGGGATTCTAAATCAGAATCACTGATTACATTGTGCAATTTGCCCATGTATCTTCCCCTAAAATAGATTTATTATTGATAGGTTGGGGTTAAAATAATTGAATTAGGGATCAATGAATCTGATTTTCACTTTTTTCCTCCAGTTTTAAATTTGCTGTATCCCATTTCCATAACAGGTGTGAGGATTATCTGCATTTTTCTATGCAATATGCCTTAATATATTACATATTACGTATAATTATATTACATATAATTAATATATGTAATTTTCATCCAGACACTTGTTTGGGGGTAAAAAAAGGTAAAGGTTCCCCCCGCACATTTGTGCAGTCGTGTCCGACTCTAGGGGCCGGTGCTCATCTCCGTTTGTTAGCCGAAGAGCCAGCGTTGTCCGAAGACGCTTCCACGGTCATGTGGCCGGCATGACGCACATGGAACGCTGTTGCCATCCCACCGAAGTGGTACCTATTAATCTACTTGCATTTGCATGCTTTCGAATTGCTAGGTTGGCAAGAGCTGGGGCTAGTGCGGGAGCTCACTCCGTCACGCAGGGCTAGGGATTCGAACCTCTGAACTTGCGATCTTCCGATCAACAAGCCTGGCGTCTTACCCGCTGAGCCACCACGCCCCCTTTTTTGTTTGTTTGTTTGTTTGTTTGGGGGTACTTTGCCTTATATTCCTGAGTCATGTGCTGAATAGGACAGCTCTACAGATGAATCAATCAATTAGTTAAATAGCTATGTTCGTATGCACTTTTATATGCAAAATCTGGAGAAGTGTAAATCTTGATGATTAAATAGATTTATGCTCACCTGTTGCTTTGGAAAGTACAAATAACATAGATTTGCATTAAAAGTGTAAATGGAATGAATTCCTCTCCTGTTCATTGTTTTGGTTCAAGTACATGCCCTACAGCCTGGAAGATGCAGCTCTCAAGTTTTGGTTCTTCCCATAATGCAATGTTTCTCAACCTTGGCAGCTTGGAGATGTGTGGACTTCAACTCCCAGAATTCCCTAGCCAGCCCTGCTGGGTTTATAGCATGGGAGTTGAAGTCCACACATCTTCAAGCTGCCAAAGTTGAGAAACGCTGCCACAATGTGCAACTTTGTTCTAATGATTATGGCCTCCACCAGATGAGGTGAGGGCTTTCTCAAGCAGTTTCTTTTGGTGATGGCCCCATGGTTAGGGTGTACTCTTCTCAAAGAGGCTTACCCGGTAGCTACATTGTGATCTGCTGGATGTGAAGAAAAGACCTGATTATTCTCCCACATGTTAGTTATACATTTTAGTACGTGTTTAAAATCCTGGCTGTCTTTTGGATTTTTTTTTCTTTTTAAAATTGATGCTTTTGCTGGTTTTGTGCTGAAAGTATTTTCTGATGGGTTTTGATGGTTTTATGTCAGTTCTTTTCTAATGCAGTGAATAAGAGTGTAAGTTAACATTTTATTGTGCAGATGCATTCCATTTGCAAACCAGCCAGACAGCTCTATTGATGGGCAGTATAAATGTTATAAATAAATAAACAGGCCTATAATCCTGAATCCAGTCCCACTGGATAGTAGAAATGTAGTAAGGGTCCATTGTTAAGATTATGGCCAGCAAACCTGAGCTGCAAAAATCCAGACAACCTCTAGATGGCAGCAAAGGGTCTCTTTTGCTGCCATCTAGTGGTATTCCAAAGGGGCGTGGTGGCTCAGTGGGTAAGATGCCAGGCTTGTCGATCGGAAGATCACAAGTTTGGAGGTTCGAATCCCTAGCCCTGTGTGCGGAGTGAGCTCCCGCACTAGCTCCAGCTCTTGCCAACCTAGCAATTCGAAAGCATGCAAATGCAAGTAGATTAATAGGTACCACTTCAGTGGGTAGGTAACAGCATTCCGTGTGTGTCATGCAGCCACATGACCGTGGAAGTGTCCACCTTTGGCTAACAAACGGAGATGAGCACCGGCCCCTAGAGTCGGACACGACTGCACAAATGTGCGGGGGGTACCTTTACCTTTAGTGGTATTCCAAGGATTTTCAGACCAGATCTGCTAGCTGTAGGTAAGGTAGCAAAAGAGGTGAAGGTGGGCCCTCTTAAATAAACTGGGCTCTTAGCAAACAGCATCTTCCTCTTCACAAAGGCATGGCTATATTTTATAGTACAATTGCTCCACAAACCATAGTTCTGTGTGTTTGGTGTGAGGCAAGCTTTGATGTAGAGCTCTTAATGTGAGACAATGCGAATGACATTTACTAGCAATCTTTTCTCCCCATTAATGAACGGTACTTCAGGGAATGTAAAGGCAAGAGGCATATAATTTCTGAACTATTTAAATTGCTAATTAGATCTGTACAGGAGGTGTATTCCTAATGCAGATAATTACAACGGCTCCTAAGTGTTTGCTTTACAGTTGCTAATTACTGCAGAAGCCAATTAATTGCTGTTGACTTTTTGTATTCTTTTGCATATCACCAGTTAATATTTACATTTATAATGAAGACAAAATTGGCAAACACTGTGTCATTTTGTAATGAACAATTCCAGTGTCTAAACAATGAGCACATTATCTCATTTGTGCCTGAAGAGTACAGCTGATTAGCATATGTTCTGTGCATATTAGAACAATGTTGCTCTTTCTTCTAAAGAGAGAAGCTGTCAGTTGGGTACAGCCGCTGCAGGTGTGGTATCCCTATGGTGCTGAACACCTCTTGTTCACAATACATTATTACTTGAGAGAAAATAAGTTCCCGCACCCAAAGTTTACCCAAGTAGGTAGTTTTACCAGTCCAAAATGGTTATATTTTTCAGAAGCCTTTCTGGTCTTGGTTCATGAACTTGTGAAGCCATGAATCTGACCCAAGGCCAAATGAACCTACTCTTGGAAGCTTCTTAATTTTGTCTTAGAAACACAGGAGTCATTTCCCCCCCCCCCCCCCATGAAGAGCTCTTTCACATCATTTAAAAGGCCCACCCCTGATGGGCAGAGCCAACCATATGTGGCTTCTTGATTTTTCACTGAATCATAAATCCATGGGGTAAAAACTTCCATGGGACATACTGTATCCACATAATTAGTCTCTCTCCTCATGGATGCAGTTGTTCATGGAACTGCATCCCTCCTGATGCTAAATGAATCTCACTGAAGATAATGACACTTGCTTCTGAGAAAACTTACATGAGAATGGGTTGTACCTCTGAGTTAAGTTACAACCTAACAATGTATCAGAACTCTCTGTTAATTTGAACTAAAGTCTTTCTTTTTATTGAATGCCAGAAGGGGTTTATTTATTGTGTGGAAGCTCTCGTTTTGCATGTGTTTTCTGTTTCAGTTCATACATTAAAAGTTGCCAAAATTGGTTAGAGATAATAAGAACAAAGATGATGTCATGTTTTCCTGGAAAATTTCTTCTCCTTGACTAGACCACACATGCATCTTTCCTGTGTCAGTTCAATGATGCAGAAAAACTGTGACAAATCAACTCCCTGTGTAATTACAGAAACTAAATGGGCAACATCCACTGACAATTACTGGGTTGTTTATGTGCATTGCTCTTTGATTCCCCTGCCCCTGCCCTTGTTCTGAAGTGCCAGGCATTCCCTTTTTCTACATTTAGTCTGCAAATTTTTCAGACAGCCCAACTTCACTGTGTCCCAGATCTGGGATATTACCATTCTGATCCATGCTGAACTGTAGTGGATCGACATGGTAGAAGGGCTCCCTAAATTCTGTTGTGTAGAAACCTAAGAGTCTCCATTGACATAAAAACCTTCATAGACACATTGACATAAAAGTTTTAAAAAATGCAACTTAGCAACCCTGCCACTCTGATACTGAGCTATGGGGCCAGGCTGCACATTTTATACCTCTGATGTTTCATGATCTGTATGCCCTTGGCAATGCAACTTATGGACTCAGGGCCACATGCAATATTTGGGTGTGGCACCCAGAGAATTAAACTGTAATATTGAATGTGAAGAAATTGTTAAACACACAGGGAACTGTCAGTCAACTAAAACTCGATTACATTGCATTCTACTTTTTTGCCTAGCTTCCAGTTGCAGTTCGATGGAGACACACAGTATGCTACACAAAGCCTAACCTCACAAAAGCATGCACATCCTTGATGTACAGCATTAAAGACTATGGGTCTAACTTCAGTTCTGTCTGAAAGTTGCATGGAGCTTCTGTTTGGAGGAAACTGCCTAGGATTTTGTTATGCTTTTTAACCAGTGTAGTATAGATAGCCTTGGAGATAAGCTTATTATAGGATATGAATATGTGGAGTTTATAGTATTGGCATTTTACTTTGTGATTTATGATACCTATAAACTTGTAAATCAATATGAATAAGTTTTCCATCCAGAAACATAGTACAGAAATGTATACCGCAAAATAATAATAATAATAATAATAATAATAATAATAAATGTACTTTTGAGAACTTTGAAGTATGTTTCTTCCCCCATTGCTCTAGCATATAATGTAGGCAATGAACAGAGCATTGTAAAATGTAAGCACATAGGAAATTATATCAGCAGAAGGAGGGATTGTTGGCTGAACAAATACTGTAAAATGAGAATTCAGTAGACTGGAGAATGAAGAATCTATACACAGAAAAAATAGGTCCTTATTCTCCAGCAGCCTCCATTAGCATCTAAAATTATCCACCTAGTTCTGCTGTATATTTTTTGAGCAGTGAAAGACACAGGGCTGGCACTTTATATGCTTAGAACGACATTATTACAAATGATGGAATTTCCATTACATGCTGGAATTTCTGTGGCCAGCTTAAATGTCCTCATCCAATCAGCTGTCACTGATCAGCCATGTCCCTAAAGTACATTCAGCTCAAACTATCTTGACTGTTGTAATACACTGATAAAAAGTGGAAGCCAATAGCTGCAGTTTATAATTCCACAGCATAATATATTTGCAGTCCCTAGTTTAGCAACAACTAAAGTACTTAAACCTAGGATTAAACAAAGCCCTTTTTAACTCTTTCTCAGTTGCCCATTTAACTAAACCATCAGGTCAATGGTTTTCCAGTCCTTCAAATTATGTATCTGTGCTTCATAATGTGAAGATATGGATATGTAATCAAATTAATATATGTATAAGTGTTGCTGGCTTTATCCCCAGTCTAGTGAGCCATCAGACATTTCATCTGTGATATATTCTCACCCAAAATGTGTTTTTGTTTGGAATTTCAATTGATAGATGAATGGATGTGGCATGAAACCCATACAAAATTGCTCAGACTTAGCAGAAGAAGATTTGCAATAACCAGCTGGCTAGAATTTTGTTGGCAGAGTCTGTCCATTGCAAGTCAACAGAGCCAAGATTTAGTCTTCTGTTAGGTCATCTGTTTCATCCTAACCGAGCATACGCTGACTATTTATAGACTTAAAGAAATTATTATTCCTTAGCACATCTGAAAACATGTCACTTCTGGAGTATATATGTCAGTCATGAAGGAAAACTCAAATGCCTTGTCTTTCTGACATCAGGTGGAAAAAATGGTAGGGAAAACATTTTTGGTTTTACTTTTCCACAAGAAAATAAACTTAAATTGCATTGCTTCCTATTCTGCATTTGTAAAAGCAGACTGTTAAAGAAACATGCCATTCAACATTCATCAATGGAGAATGAAGTCATTTAAAAAAATATTTGTGAAGTAATGGATGTATGACTAAATGGATTGTGCGGTTTCTTAAAACCAGGCAATGCCTGTAATTCTAATGTTTCAGGATATGTATTGAACTAAACTCACCTGACTTGTAAAGAGCTTCAGTAAACAGTCTTCCTATTCCCACCGCAAACCAGAAGAATTGCATTCTTCCTGATGTTTTTGGAAGAGGAACTACTTTGGCAACTTCAGAATCTCTCATGTATGCTTATTGAAACGAAACATCAGTGTCAATCAAACCCAGTACATAATCCAACATGTTATTAAGCAGTGCATATTCTTTTATTGGACAACGTGTCAGTTAACTTGGAACTGGGTAACAGAAGAAAATTACAAGAAGAGTCATGCCAAATTTTACAGTGTAAGAGATACTTTAAGTAAGCAGAATAGAAATGGAGACATAAATCAAAGGCATGTACATAGGACCATCGGCCAAATGAGATAAGCTGCTAAATTAAACCCAGTTAAGAGTGTTTAATTTTTAACAATTTAAATAGCAACTGTTGGAAATGCAACAGAATTGGGACCACACCACATGGGCAGGAAATATATCCTCTTTTTAAAAAAAACAGAACCTAAGTTATAATTTTTCTCCCCCTGCAGGTGCTACTAATCCCCATAAAGGAAAAACCATAGACATAATGAAAGTTTCTAAATTTTCATTTTGAAATGGTGGGAAGAGGCCAACTTTCTTTATATTATGCCAATACTAATCCTGGGGCACCTGTCTTCCCTGCTTCATCTATACAATGAGCAATCGTGTCTAGTTTGGCCCAAAGAAGGTAAGTTAAGCAGCAATATGCAAGAATAAGACTAAAGGAGGTCAAGCTGCATGTTCAGCCACGGTCTTGTACTGGAATGACCTATGAGAGAGATTGCAGGAAGCAAAATCACATGGTGATAGCATAAGCAACCGGTTTTGTGCAGCCTCTAATAGACATTAATCTAGTCAGTACAGGATACTTTTTGTATTTAATGTTGCATTCTAGATGCATTTTGTAGACAAACAGAACATACCCAAATGTTATAGACTTCAATTGCTATTGAATCTTAGTCAGCTTGTCTAATGGTAACAGATTGTGGGAGCTCTAATCCAAAACATCTAGAGAACATCAGGTTTCTTATCTTTTCCTAAATAACTATCTAGAACTCATGAAATCAGCCAATAAGATGACCTTGGATTTAATTATGAGTGCTACCAAGATCTTTTGAAGGTAAGCATTGCTGGCTTGTTTAAAGAGCATAATGTTATTGCAATTAATTTATATATATGGAAGTCCAATACAGATACCTTTAACTTCAAAAGAGGAAAATTCATTCAAATGAATTATTGATAGGGAAAGTCAAGAGCGTGAACTTTCTCCAGAATTCTTGGGGTTCTTCATAACCACAACGTTTGCTAGTGGGTGTCAGGAAATGTACTACTAAGTTCACTTGTGTAGTTAAGAAACAATGACCAGGAAGCAGCTTAATTAAAGATAAAATCACTTCTTTCAGTAAACTGAAGTTTTGCCTAAACCACAAGGAAAAAAGACACTGAAGTTCATTATTAGGTTGCGGAGAGGAGGAGCTGAAAAAAATAAATGAACTGCTCTGTTCTATTTGCTTTATGCACTTTGATTTTGACTCCTATATTAGAAAGGTTAGGCGGACAGAACTTGCTTACAGCTTTTGTTTTGGGTTTAACTTGTAAGTCTTAAAGATATGAAGAAGGGAAGTGATTAATGCCAACTTGCTAAAGGAACTTGTCCTCCTTGCTTAAAGGAGACAATAATAAGGCATTTATTAGAGAGAAACGTCCTTGACTCAGCAGCCTTGAGAAATAGAGGACAATCTCATATATACTCTTTTTCATCAAGATGATTGAGAAAGTGGTAGACTTACAGCTCTAAGTACATCTGAATAATATTGATTAGCTCAATTTATATCAGGCATACAGCTGTTTTATAAAGCTGATTTTATCAAGTTGCTAGATGACCCACATCAAGGTTGGATTAATAACTGCTATAAAGTAGCTTTTGGTATCATCAAGGATTCCTAATTCTCTCACAGAGTTGGGCCTTGGGGGCTGCCATATTATAGGAGTGCTATTTTTCCTGTCAAGTTAGGCCCAGAAAATGAAGATTTCTGTACCATACCACAATTGCTGGCCAATTGCGCCCCACTGGATTCTATCCATTCCCGTATGTCATTTAACATTTGTATGAAGTCACGGATGATGTCACTCAAAAACATTTACAACATTCCAGTCTACTGGTCTGTACAGCTTAATTTCAAAAAAGTAATAAATATTCTTGAATCATGCTGGTTCTGATAATGCCTGGATAAGGTGAACAAACTGAGAGTAAATCTAGTAAGGCAGATGTGCTTTTGCGATGTGGCATGTTCTGGAAAGGTGATACTATCCTTGAAAAACCATGTTCATAAGCATTTTCACCTGAATGTTCAGATAGTGGTAATGGCAGAGAATGAGTTTTCAGGTCCAGATTTAGACATAGTGAAGCCCTAAACTATGGAAAGCTATAGAGCAGAGCTTTCCAAACTTTTCATGTTGGTGACACACTTTTTAGACATGCATCATTTTGCGACACACTCTTACATCAGGGCGCAAGGCAGGCACTAGGACCTGCGCAGAATCACAGCAGGTTTGGAGGCAGCAAGGCACAAGGCAGGCACTAGGACCTGCGCGGAATCCTGGCAGGGCTCAAAGGCGGCAGCAGCCGTGACACACCCAGACACTTCAGCCAACACACTAACGTGTCCCAACACACAGTTTGGAAAGCTCTGCTATAGTGGCTCTGTTCAGCAAGTGTTCACTGAGAACAAGGCTGTGTAACAACTGAACGTGGCAAGAATACCACCAAAATGAACAACAAACCTGTCATGGGGTGGGAAAGTGCCTTCTTTGAACAGAAAATGTGAATACATGCAGTAACAACGCATGTCTTAATCAGTTAATAAGGGTCATGTGAGCCGTATTAGAGGGCTTAATTTATGGAGGGTTTCTTATATGGAATTATAAAAGAACTGTAACAAATGAAATAAAGCAATAAAATTTTGAGAGGCTCTTTCAGACTGTAGCTTGTTTAGTTTATGCCTCAACCTGCCTCTGGTTTCATAATTATTGATTTGTTTATTTAGTTCTCAGATTTTTGAGGCTGCCCAACTCCAAAAAGACTTTGAGTGCTTACAAAGTTATAAGAATATATGATATAAAAAGGAAAAGCATGAACACCTAGACCAGTGTTTCTCAACCTTGGCAGTTTTCAGATGTGTGGACTTCAACTCCCAGAATTCCCCAGCCAGCCATGCTGGCTGGGGAATTCTGGGAGTTGAAGTCCACACATCTGAAAGCTGCCAAGATTGAGAAACACTGATCTAGAGAGACTCACACTAATAACTGTCTATAATAATATAATAATATATAATATAATAATAATAACAACTAACAACTGCCCATTGTCAGGGGCTCTGCAGACACCCTAACCCAAGGACTGACATTATATTTATTGAAGGAGCTGCAACTTTTCCTAACTTAGCCTGATCTGGCAAGAATTATCCCTGCTGTAATTACATCACATTTAGACTATATTACTTGCTTCACATACAGGTACCTTTTGAGAGCACCTGGCAAGTTTCACTGTGCAAGTTGCTAGATGGTACACAGAATGGGATCACATCACTGAAATCTGTGAATCTCCACAGCTTGATAATTATTTTCCATTATAAAGTTTGTGTTAACTTTCCTTCTTTTCTATTATTATTATTATTTATATTATTATTATTATTATTATTATTATTATTAGTAGTAGTAGTAGTAGTAGTGGTAGTAGTAATTATTTTTTAAAAAAACTGTTTTTTGATATTGTTTTAATGATTTGTGATGTAATTATTGTTTACTTCCTTTAAAAAAATATCCTGGCATTTTAATTGCTTTTCCTTGACTTAGTTTATCTTTTTATTCTTTTCTATTCTAACATGATATTGTTTTATTTTCAGTTTTATCATATTTTAGAATATGGGGCTCTTGTCTGATATTCCATCCCAGATATATTAGGAAGAGGATGATTTAGAAAGTTTTTGGAGGAAACAGAGAACACAAAAGTCCAATAAAAATAAATAACTGGTCTTAATCCTTCTCTGACTTTCTTTGCTTGACTTGAGAACTGCCAGAGCAAACTAGTTCCATGCATGAATGCTATGATGCAAAATGGAATTATGTTTGCAAAGAGGGGGGGGGAATCTTTCCGACACAGTTTGCGCTTCCTGGAGCCTGATGTAGAAACTGCTGCAAACTGGCTGAGATCAAAGGGGGAAAAGAGTTTTGTTTTCAAGGAAGGCATTTTCTGTAAGGTGCTTCTTTACGGGACTCAAAGAGGCCTCTCTTTCTTCTGATGATTTATTCTATCTGTGCACAGTATTTCTGCATCAGCAGTGGCCCAAGCTGTACTTCTATTGATTACTGTCCTCTAGGTCTCAGGAGAACCACTTGTCAACTTGTACAGACTATGATGTTTACTGCTACAGTAGGGGGAGGGAGGGGGAAAAAAGGCCTAGCTGTGGCAAAACATTTTCCAATGATTTAAGGCTCTAGTATTCTAACAACTCCCTGTTATAATGAGGTGTGAGGCTTTCCCCTTGGAGTTTTCTGGATCTGCCCTTGAATTATTTATAACCGGAGCAGATACCTTGTGGAAGCCATTTCTAAGTCTGCCAGAATAGTTAGAGGTAAGGATCGTGTTCACTCCAGTTCACAAAGTCCCCTACTCAGAATGTGTCACCATTTTTTATTGAGGATCAATTCAGCTAGTAAAATGGAAAGACTTTGGACATCAACCAGACATAGACAGGAACAGATGGTGCTCATTTATTCAGAAAAATGAGAATACTTCTACCAAAGCTGAGCCTTAGTGTTTTCCTCAAAGGCTGGAATTCATAAACACACACACACACACACACACACACATGCAAAAAAAAAAGATGAAAGAAAGAAAAAGAGTCCAAAACAAACAAGGTTCCCCCTGTTTTCAGAATATATTTCTATGTGAACAAACAAACAATATTTCTTTCAGTTTGTCCTCACTCTCCCCCCCTTCGTCCCCCTACTTTTCATCCTCCTTTTCTCTTACTCTTTAACAAAAAGAAACATTACATGTTTGAACAGATAACAAGAGGTACCATTAGGATACAGAAAATTGAAAACCGAGACTGCAATAAAATTGCAGACCCTGGGGAATTAGTAATGGTTTCTTCATGTTTTCGCAGAAGACTTCCTTTTTATTCACCTAGCAAACAGTGTTCACAAACAACAGTGAAGAACAAAAGCTGTGATTTATATTTCTGGACAGGTATACACGCACCCCTGACCTCCTGCTGCCTTCCTCGCCCTCAACACCAGAAGCAATTTATGGAGACCAGTCTAAATAAACATTAAGGAGTCAAGGCCACAAACTGACAGCAAGGAAAATCAATGGCTCCAGAAACCAGCTCGTTGGATCAATAAAAGAGATTAGGCATCACAAGCTAGTGTAGGGCACTTACAGGTAAATGTGGCTTACACTTCATCTGACAGGGTTCTCTTAGCACCGGGATAAAAACTGTCATATAAACAAAAGCATCCAGAGTAGCCAGTGGAGATGCTCCTGAGCTGCAAACACCCACCAATGACCTCTGAATGAAGGGGATTTACACAGCAGCCGCAGGGAATTTCCAGTTGCTTTTTCAGAGCTGGCTTGTGTACCTAGGCCTTTACTCTGAGGGACTGCTTTATATACTAGATTAATAGAGGCCTCTGGTCTCTTCTCCTACCTATTTTGGTGTGTGTGTGTGTGTGTGTGTGTGTGTGTGTGTGTGTGTGTTGCGACTTCCAGGAATAAAACCCTTCACCTTGCTCTGTGAACTGGGCAAGTAGAAAAATACAGCCGCCTAACTCCCCTAAAATGTCATTCAGCCAAGAAGGCCCAGAAGAATTCGGAGGTGGCTGGAACCAAAGGAAAGATTCCCAGCATAGCATCCTCCAAGGCTTATGTGGCTGGAAATGTATTTTTCCATTCTTGCCACACTGATCAGCAGAAGAGCATGTGCAGGTGTTCTTCCCACTGGAAGACTCAACAAATTAGAGAGAGCGGGATGAGCATACTTCTGCTTTTCTTCATCATCAACCTGTAGCTCTCCACCCTTTGAGGGAAACTTGGAAAATCAAGGATTTTCACACTGCACACAGTTGTTGTTATCACAGGGGGGTGGGTAACAAGGAATGGAGCTACCACTCATGCTCCTGTTCCTTTCTGTGTGATGCATGCATAAGCTACCTTCCCAAGAGTGCCTAAACTGAGTAAAGAAGAGCAGGGTAAGGTTTGCAGATTTAGGTCACTTATAGTAAGGTTGAGTTTTGTGTAAGTGTGTTAGGGGATAGAAATGCATGTATTTAATTTCTAAATTGGAAGATGCAGAAGATACTCCCAGCACTGTAATCTGTTCCATTTATTGCTGTATGTTTGTTCAGAATAATACTCTATATGGGTTAAAAGACATTTTCAGGAACTTGAGTCCTGATTTTTTTTTATTATTGTCTCAAAGAGAATAGCACTTATTTGTACTTCTTCAAGAGTTTTTGAAGACCAAAGAGATTATATCCTATTCATAAATGAAGCACATGCCTGTTTTCTTTGGAAATTATTTTTTTTTACCACAGCCGATTCTTGAGAATTTTGTGGTTTAGGAATCTGGCTCAGAGCCTTGGAGAAACATCTGCAAGTAAGATATTATTGAGATATTAACATTCCTAAATAATTTATAGTGCCTTGAAATCAGCCCCAAATCTCCAATCAATGATATGGCCTCAGCATTTTGAAGCCCCTGAAGCCATGTGACCAAGCAAAGCAATACCTAATAAGATAGAAGGAATGCCTGAAAGAAGCACTGATGAAATACAGACCTACATTTCATTTTTCATTTTTCATTTTCAAGATGGATTGCAGAACCATCAGTTTGCATAAGGGCAATCTAGTGGCTTCCATATCTAAAAATGAACTATCACAATGATGTCTCTGTTTTGGTGTTGGTGTGATGAAGAATACCTCTTGTTTTTCTCTCAGGTTTTTAGTTTTTCAGTTTTTAAAAAGGTTACCTGACTGCAGATTACCTGACTGCAACGGTGTGGTACTGTGCTCATGGCTTTATTTAGCCTTTCTTTGGTGGCTATTTTAGTTTGTTTTAACTTTTATATCACGCTTTCTTGTTATGATGTTATATTTTATGGTTTAACTTTGATACAGTATTTGTGGACAGAATAAAGGAGGAGTGAGTAGTTGTAGATTTTAAGACCAGAGAGGAGAGCATTCTGTGTATGTTTTGTCTCTGTTCATTTACAAGGTTGGCCTGTTCTGTGTCTGCATCAGGGTATGATGTAAAATGTAGCCATTGTACTACCGACCCTATTGTACGCCTGTGAAACATGGACCCTCTACAAATGCCACCTCCAACTTCTTGAAAGATTTCATCAACGCTGCCTCTGAAAAATTCTGCAAATTAATTGGGAAGATAGGTGGACTAATGTTAGCATATTGGAAGAAGCGAAGACCACCAGCGTTGAAACAATGATCATCCAACAGCAACTTCGCTGGACCGGCCATGTTGTTCAAATGCCTGACCATCGTCTTCCAAAGCAGCTACTTTACTCCTGACTTAAGAATGGAAAACGGAATATTGGTGGACAGCAAAAGAAATTCAAAGCCAATTTTTAAAAAAATAATATCAGCATTGAGAACTGGGAAGCCCTAACTCATGAGCGTTTCAATTGGAGGTCAGCCTTTATTAAAGGCGCTACGGACTTTGAAGAAGCACGAGTACAGGGTGAAGGGGAGAAATGAGCTCAGAGGAAGGCACATCAAGCAAACCCTCATTGTGACCGTCTTCCACCTGGAAACCTATGCCCTCATTGTGGGAGGTTGTGCGGATCCAGAATTGGCCTTTACAGCCACTTATGGATCCACTGTTAAGATTTTACCCCTAGAAGACAATCTTACTCGGCTACGAGTGATCGCCAAGACAAGATGATGTAAAATGCACAAATCAAAACATATTTTACAAAATGCTTATTTTAATCTGCATTTTATCTTAAAAAGGACATTTTATGTGTTTTCTTTGGTATGCCTTAGAATCATAGAATCATAGGGTTGGAAGGGATCTTGGAGGTCTTCTAGTCCAACCCCCTTTTCAGTCAACAATTCATTTACAACATTTGAGAAAGTGCAAAAATCAAAGGATAAATAAAGTATAATCTATTAATAGTCCAGGAATTGTGAAGCAGGCTCATTTGCTTAAAAAATTAAGATCATTCCTCTTTTGGATGCTAGAAATATCAAATTCATTGTGTGGAAGTCCCTTTAAATTAAACATTCTTGAGCAACTGGCAATTCTGGATTTGTGCACCCCTGTAAGGCCTGGCATCTGGACATCTACTATCTTGAGTATTGCTGTGTAGGCCACCATCCTTGGGGGGCAGTAGAGCCATGGAAGAGGATGGGTGAGAGAAAGAACCCATATGATATAAGAGGCAAAGAAAGGGCAGTACTTATTCCATTCACTCAAACTTGTCCAGATTTGTCTGGTCCTTGCAATCCTTGCCCCTGGTAAAATAAATAAAAATAAAAATAAAAATAAAAATAAAAATAAAAATAAATAAAAATAAAAATAAAAATAAAAAAAAATAAAAATAAAAATAAAAATAAAAATAAAAATAAAAATAAAAAAAATAAAAATAATAAAATAAAAATAAAAATAAAATAAAAATAAAAATAAAAATAATATAAATAAAAATAAAAATAATAAAATAAAATAAAAATAAAAAAAATAAAAAAAATAAAAATAAAAATAAAATAAAATAAAATAAAATAAAATAAAATAAAATAAAATAAAATAAAATAAAATTGTACAGGCCAAGAGACAAATATTTACGCTAGCACTAATAATAGCTATGGGTGATGTATTCTTCTTATATTAAAAAAGAAGAATAAATGCTTGTGCTCTTTCTTTCTTTCTTTCTTTCTTTCTTTCTTTCTTTCTTTCTTTCTTTCTTTCTTTCTTTCTTTCTTTTGGAATCAAGGAAACAAGAGGAACAGACCAATGCTATGTATGTTTACTCAGAATTAAGCCTCACTTAGCTAAAACAGGGATTTTCACTAGTAAGTTTATTTAAGATTTAGTCTTCTTTCAAAAAGAAGAGGAAAATATGTATCTGGAAACAAACAGTAAGGATTCTTCTCATATTATTTATTTATTTTTTCTTTGAAAGGATCTCTCACATCTCACTGATTTGATGAGCCTGCTTTGGGGGGGGGAGTGTTCCTTTTCCAGATTCCCCACCCCACCCTCTTTTATTTAATTTAAAGGATTTTATATAGTCCGCTAAGATGCTCCTCTGCCTCTTTCTTTACTTCTTTCAGCAACTGAAGCTTGGTTAAGTCTGGAGTTCTCTGCTTCTTTTCGTGTGTCACACCACCTCCTGCACCTTGTTATAAACCTCCCTTGGATTAAGCAGTTTTCCATGTCAACCCCTGAGGGCATCTGATTATAGGTTTGACCTTTTGCAATTCTGTGCATTTCCCACTTAATCAGTGCTGGAATGAGTTGCTGCTAAGTAAAGCTGTAGAACCCCTATGGGAAAAGTGAAGCCATCTAAAATAATGAGTGTCTTCCCCCTCCCCCTCCGCTTTTCCCCTCCCACCCTGCTTTGCCTTTTGAGCTCTATTGGACCATGATAACTCTCTTAATCTCTGAACTACACAAAAGCATAACTTGGCATGTGATGATTGCATTATTTGCAGGAGGGGGTGGGATGGGAAGGACGTTGGGGAACCAGAATGGAAATGAAGTTTTGTCGCTTGCTTAGTGAGAAATCCCTCGCTTGCTCCCTCCCTCCCTCCTTCTGCCATTCCTGAAGCCCCCGCTGCACTTTTCTTGTTCTGCCTGATAACATTTGCTTGGTCGAGAGGAGGCCTTGTGAAGCTTTTAAGCTTTAGCACCTCAGAGTTTGACAGAGTAATTGGTTCCCTGTTGCCTGGGCAATAACGCAAAAATGGACCCATCTCCATTTTGTCTTGTTACACTAGCCCATGTGGAGGTTTTGCTTTAATCGCACAAAGTACTCCAGTTTGGCCATCGGTTCATTTCTCAATAGCCGAGCCCTGGGCATCCAACACATCGGATTCCCACCCCTGCTGCCTCTACCCCCACCATGCTTACCTCCCCTCCCCAACTTTCTGTGAAACTGAACAGCATAATAGATGTAATTAGACCTTCAGCACTGGGACCAAATGGAGCAAGCAGTGAGATTCCTTCTTGGAAAGCAATCATTAGGTCCCCAAGATTGAAACTACTTTTAACAAGGTTTGGGGCTCAGGGATTATCAGTCTAAAGCTTCCTTGGCTGCCCCAGGAGAAAGCTCTATCCAAAAAGCACATCTTCCCTTACAGTTGCTACAAATGAGGGGCAAAGAACACCGGCCATTTTATTACACAGATCATGAAGCACACTGCAGCTGTATGTGTATATACATACATAGATACATATGTTCTTCCAAGGCAGTAAATCAACTGTTCACAAGTGCTGGGAAGTATAAATACATATCTCATTTATGTTTTAAATCTTTTTTCCTGGGTTTTGCTCATTAAATCTGGAAGAGGATAGCTTTCTGTGATGTCAAGTTGTTGTTGTTGTTATTATTATTTTTAAAGTGCTTCATTTTGTCAAGATGACACAACCACATTTGAGCATTTGGACTAATTCACCTAACTAAAAGTCTTTACCTCTGTGCTATAATATGCCAATACATGTGGCTACTTATCCTTATATCTTTGAGACAAAAAAAAGGAGGGGGAATGATTCTTCTTACAGCACATGTTGTTTTGGTGCTTTAAGAATCCACCACCACCACAACAAGACTTTATAATCAGGAGCTCATCGGAAATGTTGTAAATCTGGCAGCAGTAAACATTTTTACTTCCATGTTCCAGGCATTCTTACTGGTGCCTTTTAAAAGAAATTGAACATGTTGCAACACCAAGAGATTTAGTAAAGCCAGAACAGGAAACTACATTACACTGGAGTAAATTTTTAATTAAACATATAGATTTATAGTGTATGAGGCCCTTCATAGATCTTTCACTTTAACCACCTTAAACTAAACATTCTGGATTCAAAGCAATGGGCATAATGGAAGGGATGTGGATTCTATCTCATAGCATCTATCAAACAGCAAAACAGTTTTAATAAGGGAATGAATTCCTCCCAACTCTGTGTAGCCTTCTTTACTTTAGCGCAGGTGACCCCAACCCTTTTGGATTGGTGAGGACATCTGGAATCCTGAAAGTGTGCTAGGGGCATGGTCACAAAATGACTACCAACTACAAAGCTTGCCCATTCATAAAATGTCTGCTGTGATGGATTCATTCAGTTTCAAAATATTCCTTTACCAGAAGGTAAACTGATAAGGATGTTCCCCATTTAAGCACTTCCAAGCAAAGCACTGGGCTCAAGGCACCCATTATTTTTATATTTTGTGAATGTATTGTGGAGTTCAAGTAGTGCCTTGAGGTTACTGGAAGCAGCACTGATCCTGAAGACTGGCACTTTGTCTAGCAACAAGCCAGCTTCAACCTCACTATTTTTTAATTAAAAAATCTTTACAAAATTAAAAAGTCAATTCAGCACAAAGCTCAATGGGCACCAAGGGAGATATTTTCAGATATCACATCAGGGATTCTAACCTAAAGTTTTGGGGAATAATCTAGAGCATGTTTGATGAGTACTCAGAAAGTGAAAGAGGGATGGTAGGAAAGAGAAATCCCATTGTATGAATGGAAGTCCACTTGCATAATTTAGGTGAAGGTCTTTGTATTTATTATATACAGGGCATATATGCGCTGCCCTTCATGAGTATGGGTCACCACCCATTTCTAGAAGACAGGTATGGATAACATCATCTTCTATTCACCTCCAGCCCACCCCAAATGTGACCTCTGCCCATGTTTTCCTGCTTTGCCTTTAAAATAATATTTTCTAGCTTCTGGCACCTCAAACATTGCTGTCCAGTTTACATGCTGCACCTTACTTTCTTCTAGGTAATGCCCTCAAGTTTGATTGGCTACTATAGAGAGTAAGGAAGATGACCTTGACTGACATAGGCAAGATCCTTTGCCAAAGTGACAAACATCTTAAGTCCACAACAAGCAGAAAATATGCAGAGAAGGCTCAGACAGACACCTCCCTAATTCACATGATTATAAGAAGGGGAGGAGGTACAACACAATCAGACTTGCAACATTCTGTTATTTTAGCCACTATCAATAAACATAGTTTTAGCCTTCTTGTGGAGTTGATTCTTGTTCTGGTCTACCTGGTGGGGCTGGCACCTACTGCCCCCTCATCTATTGATACTGATGATACTGATACTGATACTGATACTGATAAATTCCTTTCTTGCATTTTCCCAGGTTTGGCTCTGTAATCTCTGCTGCAGCTACTATTCCAGTGGTGATCTAGTATTGCAGTGCTTATAACCTTTGCATGATAGGCAGATGGTCACCAATTTGAAATCTAGCAGAAACATTTTTCTTAATTACTGTGTCTGAGCTACCTACTTTCCATTATATATATAAAAAATCTATCCACTGGTGCACTGTTGAGATGCTGGAGCCTTTTTAATTATTTTTAACTCAACTTCAGGTAAAGTGTTAAGTTTCCCCTCCCCCCCAGTACTAGCTGGGATGAAACCTTTCTATCTCAAGTGATAACAAAAGTGATGAAAAGGTGCACCAGTGAACTGGTTTAAAAAACAGCAATGGACAGTGGGCAGCTCAGGGAAAGAAAAATAGTAATTAAAGGGAAAAAAAGCTTCCACCAAATTTAAAACCAGTGATCCTCCCTATCTCAGGCAAATATTAGAAAGGAACACTCATACTAATGCTGCAGCAGAGATTATAAGGAAGAGAAAAAAGGAAGTTTTATTATATAGCTGGTTGAGATGGATGGATGGATGGATGGATGGATGGATGGATGGATGGATGGATGGAATCATAAATGATGATATAGATAGAGATGTTAGATAGATAGACAGACAGACAGACAGACAGACACACACACACACACACACACACACACATTTGATGCTTTAAACTTGTAAACAGATTTTTTTCCCAGAAAGTATGTATATCCAGTAATTGCCAGCAATTGGCATTTTTTTTCCTGGCATGAACATTTGGGAGGAATCATTCATTAAGGAGCCACATTAGCTAACAGTCCAAACTGAACACCTGGCAAGCTGCCACCAAAACATCCCAATCCAGTTCACAGTCCAGATAGCATCAGTGCAAGAGAGGAACAGTTTAGGGTGTCAGTCACTCTACTGTGGCTGATGAAGTCTTCTTGCAAATCCCGCAAAAACAAATAAGAAATGAGCTTGCAGTACCCCCTAGTTTGGAGGAAGTCAGTAAAGCCACTAAACAAATGAAAAATAACAAAGCTAGTGGACCTGATGGGATTCCTGCTGAAGTCTTTAAAGAAGGCGGGCCTGAACTTACACAACAACTTCATAAGCTCATCGAAAAAATCTGGATGTGGGAGGAGATTCCAGCAGACTTTAGGGATGCCATAATTATCACTCTCTTTAAAAAGGGTGATAGAACAGACTGTGGAAACTATCGAGGCATCTCCCTTCTAGCCACAGCAGGCAAAATCCTGGCAAAGATCATTGCAAACCGTCTCCTATCTGTATCAGAAGACATCCTCCCTGAAACGCAAAATGGCTTCCGCCCTTCCAGGGGAACAGTGGATATGATCTTCACTGCACGACAGCTTCAAGAAAAATGCAAGGAGCAAAACCGCCCTCTGTACATGGCGTTTATTGATCTGACTAAAGCTTTTGATACTGTAAATTGTACTGCTCTCTGGACCATCCTTCTGAAAATCGGATGCCCTGATAAATTTGTGAACATCTTGCGGTTACTCCATGACGACATGATGGCAACAATCCTGAATAACAATGGCTCTCAAAGCGATCCATTTAAAGTGGAATCCGGCGTTAAACAGGGATGTTGAAGAGAAACTTCCTACTGGTGTAGAAATTATATATCGAACAGATGGAAAGCTTTTTAATCTTAGTAGGCTGAAAGCAAAAAATAAGGTAATTGCAACTTCTGTTATAGAACTTCAATATGCTGATGATAACGTAGTCTGTGCACACTCCGAGGAAGATCTTCAAACTATCCTAAACATCTTTGCAGAAGCATATGAAAAGCTCGGCCTCTCGATTAACATTAAAAAAAACCAAAGTGCTTTACCAGCAAGTTCGAACCAATCCCTCTGCAGCGCCATCAATCCAGCTTAAAGGTGTGTCACTAGAAAATGTCGACCACTTTTCTTATCTCGGTAGCCATCTATCTACAAAAGCCGACATCGACACTGAAATTCAGCATCGCCTGAGCTCTGCGAGTGTAGCTTTCTCCCGAATGAAGCGTAGAGTGTTTGAGGATCGGGACATTCGCAGGGAGACGAAAATGCTTGTTTACAAAGCCATTGTACTACCAACCCTTCTGTACGCCTGTGAAACATGGACCCTCTACAAACGCCACCTCCAACTTCTTGAAAGATTCCATCAACGCTGCCTCCGAAAAATTCTGCAAATTACTTGGGAAGATAGGCGGACTAATGTTAGCGTATTAGAAGAAGCGAAAACCACCAGCATTGAAACAATGATCATCCAACATCAACTTCGCTGGACTGGCCATGTTGTTCGAATGCCTGACCATCGTCTTCCAAAGCAGCTACTTTACTCCCAACTTAAGAATGGAAAATGGAATATTGGTGGACAGCAAAAGAGATTCAAAGATACTCTCAAAGCTAATTTAAAAAAAATGTAATATCAGCATTGAGAACTGGGAAGCCCTAACTCATGAGCGTTTCAATTGGAGGTCATCCTTTATTAATGGCGCTATGGACTTTGAAGAAGCACGAGTACAGGGCGAAAGGGAGAAAAGAGCTAAAAGGAAGGCACGTCAGGCAAACCCTCATCATGACCGTCTCCCACCCGGAAACCTATGCCCTCATTGTGGGAGGTTGTGCGGATCCAGAATTGGCCTTTATAGCCACTTACGGATCCACCGTTAAAATTTTACCTTTGGAAGACAATCTTACTCGGCTACGAGTGATCGCCAATGATGATGATGCAGAAATGCTCTCAGTATAATCTGAAAGCTAAGTTCATAGTGATGAAATGCTGATGTTTGTTTAGCCAAAGAAAAACCCTCATAGCACAGAACTGTTTTGGATGTCCAAAGAAACAAGAATCAGGATGGGAGAGTGTAAGGACTTTCCTTGCATCATCATTTTATACTTGGGCTTTCCAACCAGGGAAGATGTGCATTTTTCTCCCCTACAGTTTCTTCTAGCTAAAAATCAGACAGTTGATTTACTCTTCTGTTCTTTTAAGCATTAACCTCACAGTTTTACAACAAGTGCCCCAACTGCAAAACTAACTTGCCAGCTAATGTCATGGCTTCAGCTTCTCCATGGTTTCTGGTTACAGAAATTTTAATTGAAAGCAAGGGTCTAACCAATCCATTGGTTTCCACTAGTTATAATGAGCACAGCTCTGGAATAAAATCCATTAGCAGGCTAACTCCCCTAGGGACTATGAAACTGAATAGCTTTCTTCTACACAATAAAAAGGCTTCTTCCCCATACCTAGAGGCTGCATCAAATCAAGTGACATTAGCACTGCAAGATCAGTTTAAACGGAAGCATCATGCAAATCTGTACGGCAGAGAGGCGAAAGGCAACACGATTCCTTACCAACTGATCAGACGCACATTTGCATCCAGATAAGGCATTATTTTGTCATTTCCCTAGGTTGTAGCTGTGGTGAGGATGAAGAGAGAAACTTCAGTATCATTAGACCACTGGTCTATTTAGACCAGTATTGTTGATGCTGGCTCTGTGTGGCTTCTGGTGAAAGAGTTTTTATCTTGGGAATATTTAAACCTGGGACATTTTGCCCCCAAGTACTGTGAAGTGCTCACAGTAAAGGAGTAGCAATACTGTATACAAATGAAAAATGAAAATGAAATCATGTCTAACTTGAGCCAGTTTGGTCTAGTGGTTAAGACAACAGGCTAGAAACCAGGAGACTGAGAGTTCTAGTCCCGCCTTAGGCATGAAAGCTGGCTGGGTGACCTTGGGCCAGTCCCTCTCTCTCAGCCCAACTCACCTCACAGGGTGGTTGTTGTGGGGAAAAGAGGAGGAGGAAGGAGTATTTGGTATGTTCGCCGCCTTGAGTTATTTATAAAAATAATAAAGGTGGGATATAAAAAAATAGAATAAATAAATAAAACTTTGGTAGTCATCTGATTTTCTATTTTCAGTACTCAGATGTCACAAAGGAATACTGTCCTACAATACCTTAAAATTCTTCTTCCCCTGTAAAAAAGGCTCTTTTTTTCTTCCTTTAACTCTTCCTTTAACTCAGGGTACTTTAGAATTTCTCACAAATGTCTTCTGTTGGTGTTTTGAAGTAGCTTCATGGTAGGCTGACCATACGTCCCGTTTTGAACGGGACAGTCCCATTTTTTAAACAATTCCCGACCGTTCCGGTGTTTTAAGAAAAATATCCATTTTGTACCATTTTTGAAAGTTCCCACGGCGAAGTGCACACGCGCACCTGCACGCATACATGAATGCACACATGCACGCACGCACGCACACCCACTTTGTCCGGCGAGCTGTGGGTAGGTTAGGGTCCCATTTTTCTCTCAAGGAAATATGGTCAGCCTACTTCATGGTTATGAAGAGGCAGAGGGTATTCCTGCTACCTTTCTTTTTCTCCATCCTGCTCCATCTCTGTCCTGATTCCCAGTCCTCATCCCCACCCGAAACAAAACAACAACAACAACAAACTCACCATAGGAGGATGCCTCCCCTTGGGGTTTCATTGAAAATTGGGAAACAAGGCAGGCTGCAACTGATGAGACAGAACATCCAGACACCTTTCTCAGCAACTTTGTCATCAGAGGCATCCTGCAGGATCTAATGCTCAAAATGACAAAAGCAATATTGTGCCATTGTGATGCAAGTTAGACACCTTGCATCAAAGGCATGTGATGTCATGACACATGCACAAAAGGGACAAAGCTTGTGTTAGGGCACTGTTTTCATATTTGGTCCCCCTTGACTCCTCTCCATGTAGACATGCCTGTTTGTGATCACGTTTATTGCAATAGGGCCAAATGTTATCTCTGCAAGTATCACATAAATGTTGTCTTTATTTGCGGGGGGGGGGGGGCATTCCTTTTCTATCAAACAAAAAGGTCAGAAAAAAATGTGGGAGACATTTCCAACATAGCACTATTTCAAGAAACTTGAAGAAGAGGAGAAAAAGATTCTAAGTCTCCACTGTTATACAGAAGTTACTTAGGGTTACTTAGGAGAAAACCCAGCTGAATTCAGTGAATAGATTTTTTTTAATTGAATCCCACTCTTGTTTTTCTATTGGTGCCTTGAAGTTTTTTTATTATATATAGAGCAGAGCCTCTGTTTAGCCTTTAGAGAATTCATGATAATTATGACTGCCTGAGGCATTTTACAATAGATTTCTAGGAAAATCAAAACCACCTTAATAGCTCTCTTTAAACAAAGGACAGAAATGTGGTTTGAGTACTAACCATTGCAACAGGAAACTATCTGTCCTCATTAGTAAGTCCTTAATTTTACTACTACAATGCATTATATTATTTCATATACTGGTATTTTTCAAAACAGATATTACTAATGCTGTTTCTCCTACAACTGCAGTAAGGGGGAAATCCAAAAACACCTAGACAATAAATTAATTACCACATGTAGAATTATTTTAGCCAATGAGAGTAAAAAGTTAAACCTGTCCATATTGTGTTCCTATGGAACAATGTCACACAAACAAGCATCATTTCTGTGTTCTGGCTCATAAGCTGAAACTTCAAAACTCTTTTATTCAAAAGGATATGCAACTCTATATGGATACTGAGGTTTTTAATAGGTGCGTGCACTGACCACACAGTTCAGTTCAGACCGAGATTCAACAGTTTGAAAAACAGCCTGATTCAGTTGGACTGCTTTTGTTAGAAAGAATAGCAAGTGTATTTCATGGCATTATATTTAAAGCTAATTTCCCATTCACATGATGGTTTCTTTTGTAGATAAAAAGCAATTATCAGAAAAGGGCAGAGATGGTACTTATCCATTACTTTTCCCCCTGCAATCCTTGAATTTCTGGATTTAACCAAAACTTCTAGAAGAGAGTTTTAGGGAAGGTGCAAGGATTTCTATTTTTTTTTATTTGCAGAAAAGAAAGTGGTAGGGAATAGACTTCAATGCCATCAAAACATGCAAACAAAACAAATAACCAAATGAATCTTCATGTTCTCAGAAACATCTCAAATCCCTATTTTTGCATTGGTCCCAAAGTGTCATATTCCCTGTATGGCAGTAGAATGATACAGTTTATTTAGCATCCCGGCAAAACCCTGATGGATATATGTCACATTTAAATAATTTTATTTTCAAAATTCTGTCTTGCTTTTCTGCTACAACAGCCTCCAAAGTAGCTAACTGAATGAACACGAAAACAGTAACCATATTCAATAATAAAGGAAAAGAGCTTCCAAAATATCAGAGTCTATTAAACTGTACCAGCAAAGGCAATGGAGGTAAATCAGATTTTCACTGCACTGAAAATCGTAAGTACTGCAGCCAATCTTCAGGCTATGAGAAATTCCAAAATTTAGGCTTAGCAAGCAAAATCATTCAGTACCTTACTTTGGATAGGGTTGCAACTTAAATAAGAGGTTCTCTACTTCTTTGCGTAGGACAAATTAATGTAAGATTAGGTGGTATATTTGGTAGAGTCAACCTAAGTCATGTCTAAGTCAAATATAGACATATAAGTTCATAAGAATGTCCCTCAATGGACGATGAATGAAATGATCAAAACAAAATAATGAAGTTAATCAGAGTGACTTTGTCAAGAGATCCAGGTTTTCAGAGCTTGGCACACAGTTTCTCTAGTTTTCTTGGAAACAGAACCGTTTTTGAAAAATGAAGATAAATGTTAAAATCTCCTCCAAAACTATTGATGCTTGGTCAGTATTGAAGACCAGCATGGTTTATGAAATCCTAATATTAGTATATACATGCATACATACATATATTTATATGTTCAATTATGTCCAATTCTCAGAGACTGCCTGGACAAGTCCATGCAGTTTTCATGGCAAGATTTTCAGAATTGGCTTGCCATTGCCTTCTTCCTAGGCTTGAGAGAGAGTGACTGGCCCAAGGTCACCCAGCTATCTTTGTGCCCAAGGCAGGACTAGAACTCATGGTCTCCTGGTTCCTAGCCTGGTGCCTTAACCACTACACCAAACTGGCTCTCAACCTTAATATAGATGTTAATATTTTATGGTTTATTCTATTGGCAGTTAGCAGAAATGTGTGTTCCCTGATAAAAGAAGCAAGCAATCCCAACAGAGTTTTTCCTCTCTTTACACATGATGTTTTTCCTTCAGAATCCACTGAGAAATATTCTCTTGAGATTTTTTCTTGGTACTTCAGCATTTTGATTCTATTATTTGGTCTCCAGCCATTTATGACTTTAAAGGCTGCAACAAACACCTTGAATTGGGCAAGAAAGCAAATTATTAACCAATGCTGGTGAAATAAAATCAGTAGTACATCAAAAACCCCAGGAAAGGCCTAAGCAAAAAGTTACATCTTCAAAAGATGCTGAAAACACAAAACAGAGGATGCTTCCCATGTAATCAATCAATCAATCAATCAATCAACCAAAATGTATTTATGGTCCAAGACCAAACACAAGAAAAAAGACCAACATTACAATAATTATAAAAAGGAATAAAAAATGGCAAGAAAGTCCTGAAACAATTAACAGCTAACAATGAATAACATGAGGGAAGAACCAGACAATTTCTAACAGCTATAGCTATAGATAAAAATTTTGCAACCTCTTAGAGGTTTCTGAAGAGTGGTCACCCAAGAGGAGGGTAACAGCCTCCTGGTCGCAATGGCAATTAGAGTGATTAACAATTGGAAGTATTAAGTACATCATTGGGTGTACAATGGACATTTTAATAACACACGTGGGACAGATTCTACTTCCAAGTCTGAACAAAAACAAGTTCAGGTTTCAAATGGGACACTTATATATTTACAAGTTGTTTTCCTAATAGGTAGTGCCAGGATAAATAGTCTTCTGTGAGGAACATATGAAATGTTAGACAGTCCAGGGAGTAGGCTTCCCATGTATGGAAGAAGAGCAGAAGGTCTAAAATGTTCCTTTGGGGATCAACATTGTATGGCAATCTGAGAATATCGTGCCCCTAATAAAATCTAGGTTTTCTAACAGCTCTACAGAGAAGTTAACCTTCTGATTTCTTTCTCAAGTTGGAGATCAAATATATTTTTAGTAACTTGTGACTCTCATATCCTTCATATAATAGTTATACAGTTACATGAAGTTATAAATGTACAGTAAGTCTTTCTGTTCTTAGGTTTTATTATGGGGGTTTGTTTGTTTCATTTCAGATAGAATCAGTTCTACCTCTTATTAGTTATTATTCTGACCTTCTTGTGAAAGAGTTTTTATCTTGGGAATGTTAGAGTTTAAACCTGGGACCTTTTGCCCCCAAATACTGTGAAGTGCTCACAGTAAAGGAGTAGCAATATACAAATGAAAAACGAAAATGAAATCATGTCTAACTTCGGTACTCATCCGATTTTCTATTTTCACAGTAAAGGAGTAGCAATATACAAATGAAAAATGAAAAGCATATCACCCAACCAGCTTTATATACAGTATTCTAAGGCTGAGAAGTAATTCTGCAGCTACACCATTTTATATTTTACAAGATTGGGACCTGCATCATAGTATTTGCTCTTTTTCACATGTTGCGAACTTAAGGTACAGTTCCACAACTCTTACGTTTTTGTACTTCCATTGAAATTGCAATATTTCCTACTTCAAGGTTCTACAGCGTAAACTAGAAGGTGAAATGTGTACACAAAGTTTGATTTGTATAATGCTGAGCTTGTGGTTCCAATAGAAGAGAATACATGTAGCTCAGGGTTGAACTGTGGAGTCCTTGGTGCTCTCTGAGCTTGGTTGTTTGCTTGCAGACATTTTATTACCCGACAAGGTATCATCATCAGTGCTAGTGAGTGTGGGGTTTGCTCCCTGTTTATATACAGTAGCATGCCTTGCCAGTGTTGGTGGGGGTGTGGTTTTCTCCTTGGTAGTTCCTTGATTAGGGTATTGTTTTCTGCTTGATTGTTCGTCTGATGTTAATCCCTGTTTATCTGGGTGTTGGCTGCTGAAGAGGATGTGTTCTGGTCTTTGTGTTTCCTTCTTAGCTTTTTTATTATCTCTTTAATTTTGAATGGTGTGTAAATGTGATTTATCTCTATGTGTCTACTGATGGCTGATTTGTCTGAATGCCAAGCTTCCAGCATTTTTGGATTTAGCTTGGTCGAGGATGCTCATGGTTTCCCAGTTGAAATTATGGTTGAGTCTGTCCATGTCCTGACCTGACTAAGACCCGAAGCAGGAAGGTGTGGAATATAGTCTTTATTTACAATTAAACACACAATCTCTCGATAAAATGACACGAGGTGCTTGGTTGTTCACTGTGATCAGTTCTACTTGGTGCAAACACAGGCAGCCACCATGTGGCTGCGATGCAAGGTTTTGGTGCGGGGCTGGGTGCGGCGGCTGTGCGACAAGGTTCCAGCATGAGGTTTGGTGCAAAGACAAGGTGAGGTTCCGGCGCGAGGCTTGGCACAAGGGCGAGACAAGGTTCTGACACGAGGCATGGAGCAGCGATGGCAAGGCGAGGTTCCAGCACAAGGCTTGGAGCAGCGGCTGCAAGGCGAGGTTCTGGCGCGAAACTTGGCAAGGCGGCAAGGCAAGATTCCAGCTCAAGTTGCGGCTGGGCGACAAGGCATGGTTCTGACTCAGGGCGCAGCTGGGCAACAAGGCAAGGTTCCGGCTTGAAGCGCGGCTGGGCAGCAAGGCAAGGATCCGACGTGAAGCTCAGCTGGGCAGTAAGGCAGGGCTTGGACGGATGGCTCAGCTGGGTTGCAAGGCAAGGCTCTGGCACGAAGCTTGGCAAGGTTGCAAGGCAAGGCTCTGGTAAGGAGGCAAGGCAGGGCCCGAGCGGGCATGCTGGCGTGGTGACGGGATTGCGATTCACTCCAGGATGCAGTGCAGAACATGAACAGTTGTCTCTGACAACTTTTATCCTTTTGATTTTCGTGCCATTTGTGAGCGGGAGCCATTCACGCCTTGTGTTGCTCTGCCCGCCTTTCCCACCTCCTCTCTCTCGCACTGATAGGTGGAGGCAAGTCTTCTTCTGGGCTGCCTCCAATCAGCTGCTCCGGATCCGATTCAAATTTTGTGCCATCCCAGTTCTTTTCCGCTTCTATTGTTACCGGCCCTTCTTCTTCCGAATCGGACTCAGCCTCCATCCTGACAGTCCATGTGTTGTGGGATTAAGGGGTTTTCATTGTGTCTTCTGACTGCTAATTGGTGTTCATGGATGTGCTCTGTTAGTCTTCTGCCTGTCTGTCCTACATAGTGGCTGTACAGTCCTTACACTGTATGTTGTAGATGACTCCTGTTTTGTCTGCTTGTGATTATGTTGTGTTTTTTCTTCTTGTGTTTTTTCTTCTTGTGACTCTTCTTGTGATTGTGAGCTTGTGATTATTTCTGTCTAACATGTTGCAGTCACAGTCAAATGCAGTAAATCAGTGAACTATTCTGTCATTTGGTCTATGGGTTGGACCATTTCATCCAATTATTGTTCCTTGAATTATTGAGTCAATTTCACATTTGGTCAAATCACTGCTTTTTCCCGCCTCTATTTTCTAGTAATCATGGTTACAGTGAACACCATGCAAATAATTAATGGACAAGAGACACAAGCCAGGAGCAAACTGCAGGCTTATATTCATCTTCTCATGAATTGATTAAGAATGTCAAGCTACCCCTTAAATCAGATTAGGCTACAATCCTTTGCCTATATATTAAGGTAATCCCATTATACTATATGGGGCACATTATTGTATAGACATATAGAAGAATTGGGGATGAAAAATAAGACTGTGTCCATTCCATGTCAATTTCATACACAATTAGTCACAAATCTTCTATTTTATCTCTCCATCTCGCTCTATAGATTTAAATGCAATTTTCCCTAAAATACAAATTGCCCCAAAATATGCATTTTGTCCATATTTCACCTTAACATACTTCTTTATAAAGTTGAAAACAGCATTACAATAATTTGGAGAAGTGCTTAATCCACAAGATTACTGTTTTTCAGTCCTTATATAAATCCTGAAATTTAAGTTAAAGTTAAGTCTGCACAAACAAAAATGCAGACCAGACAAAATTCTCTTCCATGTCTTTATAAGATTACAACAGTCTGAAGCTTCAAGTGGCAAATTTATTGGGACAATATTTCTTATAAGACCTACCCAAAAATGTATGTGCTATTTTAATTAGGGGCTTCCCCACATAATGAGAAGTAAAGAAAGCTGAGTTCAGAAAATCTGCTAGATATAAACTTAGAAATCATTGCTTTCAAAAACATTCCATTGCAAGTGCAATTATAATGCTATGAAACTGTAATTCCATTCCTTTTGGATTCTCTGAGGTTTTTTTTCTTTCCATTTCTGCCACTAGATATTATTAGAGCTTCATGTGGGTCTTTCTGATATACAAAGTGAATCTGAGTGAACAAATAACACCAAAATCAGGTACTTGTTTTGTTTATTTCATAATCAAGTCTTGAAGTGTTTTTAAAGGGACAGTCTTGGGAAGATTCAAAACTATGTCTCCAATTATGGATCCATGGAGCCTCAGAGCCTGAGAAATGATTTTGTAATTTTTTCAGACTAATTGGAAATGGAAATCTTCAGAACATTCCTTCCATCTAGCCTCTAGAATCCTTGTGGTAAGAGTTTCACTGAAATGAGGAGAGCCAGAGTTTGTGAGATAGATCAATAGACAGACAGACAGACAGACAGACAGACAGACAGACAGACAGACAGACAGACAGACAGACGCATGCACGTACGCACACATGCACGCTCTGGCCCAAATCAGTCCCAATTGTTTCATGAGCTTCTCACACAACTGTCCATACCTATTCCTTTTAATTGAGTTGATTTAACTGGGAGATTACTTTTTCACATTGACATGTATAAATTCAAAAAGGGATGGATATGTTTTCTCACAGCACTGTATAACCAGAACCTACAGTACATCTGCCCTTCGGGTAATTATTTTGGAACATATATTCTTCTCTAAATGCAGCTATCCTCTATTTTCAGTATTATGTAATACTCCAGTTCTAATAGTAACTCTGTTACTCCTATTCTGAAGGTAAAGTGGGCATGATATGGAAAAATAAACTCGTCTATATCTTCCATATGTGTGGTAAATGTATGATGCTTATTTTACCCACAATGCTAACAAAAATGAGGCAGGACCATACGACCACCAGCATATATGCAATCTATACTGTTACATGTGTATAGTGTGTTCTAATGCAGTGATTTACATCAATATGACTTTTATTCTTAATACATACTTCTCAAAATGAGATACTATCCCCACTGTGAATGCCAAAATGCTTTCTTAGCATCACTGCACATTGAAACAGCTTTTATGATGCTGGATAAGCATGGCAATCTCTTCTGAGATTAGGTTTTTAGATTAGAATAGCTATGTTTCTTTGTTTTTTTTTAAATTTGTCTAGTAAAGATTAAAGTAAAGACTAGAGATCTCTTCAAGAAAATCAGAGATATCAAGGGAACGTTTTGTGCAAAGATGGGCATGATAAAGGACAAAAAAGGCAGGGCCCTAACAGAAGCAGAAGAGATTAAGAAGAGGTGGCAAGAATACACAGAAGAACTATACAAGAAAGATCTTAATATCCCTGATAAATACGATGGTGTGGTTACTGACCTTGAGCCGGACATCCTAGAGAGTGAAGTCAAGTGGGCCTTAGGAAGCATTACTAACAACAAAGCTAGCGGAGAAGACAGTATCCCAGCTGAGCTATTTAAAATCCTAAGATGATGCTGTTAAAATGCTGCACTCAATATGCCAACAAATTTGGAAAACTCAACAGTGGCCACAGGATTGGAAAAGGTCAGTTTACGTTCCAATTCCAAAGAAAGGCAATGCCAAAGAATGTTCAAACTACCGTACAATTGCGCTCATTTCACATGCTAGCAAGGTTATGCTCAAAATTCTACAAGCTAGGCTTCAGCTGTATGTGAACCGAGAACTACCAGAAGTGCAAGCTGGGTTTCGAAGAGGCAGAGGAACTAGAGATCAGATTGCCAACATTCACTGGATCATGGAAAAAGCAAGAGAGTTCCAGAAAAACATCTACTTCTGCTTCATTGACTATGCCAAAGCCTTTGATTGTGTGGATCACAACAAACTGTGGCAAAGTCTTAAAGAGATGGGAGTACCAGACCACCTTACCTGTCTCCTGAGAAACCTGTATGTGGGTCAAGAAGCAACAGTTACAACCAGACATGGAACAACCGATTGGTTCAAAATTGGGAAAGGAGTACGACAAGGCTGTATATTATCACCCTGCTTATTTAACTTATATGCAGAGTACATCATGAGAAATGCCGGGCTGGATGAATCACAAGCCGGAGTTAAGATTGTCGGGAGAAATATCAACAACCTCAGATATGCAGACGATACCACCCTAATGGCAGAAAGTGAAGAGGAACTAAAGAGCCTCTTGATGAGGGTGAAAGAGGAGAGTGCAAAAGCTGGCTTGAAACTCAACATTAAAGAAACCCAGATCATGCCATCTGGTCCCATCACTTCCTGGCAAATAGAAGGGGAAGAAATGGAAGCAGTGACAGATTTTATTTTCTTGGGCTCCAAGATCACCGCAGACGGTGACTGCAGCCATGAAATGAAAAGACACTTGCTCCTTGGGAGGAAAGCTATGGCAAACCTAGACAGCATATTTAAAAGCAGAGACATCACCTTGCCGACAAAGGTCCGTATAGTTAAAGCTATGGTTTTTCCAGTAGTAATGTATGGCTGTGAGAGTTGGACCATAAGGAAGGCTGAGCGCCGAAGAATTGATGCTTTCGAACTGTGGTGCTGGAGAAGACTCTTGAGAGTCCCTTGGACTGCAAGGAGGTCAAATCAGTCAATCCTAAAGGAAATCAACCCTGACTGCTCATTGGAAGGACAGATGCTGAAGCTGAAGCTCAAATACTTTGGCCACCTAATGCGAAGAGAGGACTCACTGGAAAAGACCCTGATGCTGGGAAAGACTGAAGGCAAAAGGAGAAGGGGACGGCAGAGGATGAGATGGTTAGATAGCATCACTGATGTAATGAACATGAATTTGATTAAACTCCAGGAGACAGTGGAGGACAGGAAGGCCTGGCGTGCTATGGTCCATGAGGTCACGAAGAGTCGGACACGACTAAACGACTGAACAACAACAAAAGATTGGGTAGCTTGTATTTGGAAAAGCCTAAAAGAATAGTAAACTGCTGAGATTTCCCACTGCTCCTTATAAAAAGTGCAAAGAAAGGAACTTGGTTTGATTTGATGAGTCATTCTTGGAATTGCAAAGGGTAACCACTAATTCTTTCCATAAATAGCAAGGACAGGTTACAAAATTTCAGCTAGGATTGCAATGAAAATTTCTTTCATAATTTGTCTATGAAGGTTCTCAGTCATCCAGGTGGAATTGTCTGTAGCTTGAATCATGTCAACTGGATTTCTATTTTCTCAGTGGAAACGTTTCGCTCCTTATCCAAGGAGCTTCTTCAGTCTGAGCAAAGTTGATAAGGGAATCCTAAATATGTTTCTAGGTAGCTGTGTGACCTTACACCTGGGGTCATGGTTATATTGAGATGTTATTTTAAGTCCTTTTATTATCTAAAGGAGGATCGTTAAGATCACCATGCTGCTGTTGAGCTTGTGAAATGGTCTTAATCTTCCTAGGCACAGAAGACAGAGCCGGGAGAAAGATGGGAGAAAGATTGTGCCTGAGGCCCCCACCTCTATTCAAGGAAGGATTTTCCAAGTTGGCATGAATGGATTCCTTGACCCCTCTCTCAAACCACCTATCTTCTCTGTCTAAAATGTGAACATTAATGTCCTCAAATGAGTGTCCTTTTTCCTTTAAATGAAGATAAACTGCTGACTCTGGTCCTGTGGTGTTACTTCACCTGTGTTGGGCCATCCTCCTGTACAAAAGTTGTTTGGTTTCTCCAATGTAGAGTTCAGAGCACTCCTCACTGCACTAGATTGCATAAACTACATTGCTTTTCTTGTGTTTTGGAGTTTGATCTTTGGGGTGTACAAGCCTCTGTCTCAGTGTGTTGGTGGGTTTGAAATATACAGGTATGTGGTGTTTGCCAAATATCCGTTTTATCTTTTCAGACACGCCAGCCATGTAGGGAATGACCAGGTTCTTTCGTTTACTCTGAGTCTCAGCCCTATCTGTCGCTGTTTTAGGTCTGGTAGATTTAGATTTGGTGAAGGCCCAATTTGGATATCCACAGGCCTTCAGAGCTGTTCTCAGGTGCTGATTTTCATTCTTTTTGGAATCCATGGATGTGTGTTGGTGGGTTTGAAATATACAGGTATGTGGATAGGTATTTGGAATCCATGGATATACAGAATCCATTCCCTACATGGCTGGCGTGTCTGAAAAGATAAAACAGATATTTGGCAAACACCACATACCTGTATATTTCAAACCCACCAACACACTGAGACAGAGGCTTGTACACCCCAAAGATCAAACTCCAAAACACAAGAAAAGCAATGTAGTTTATGCAATCCAGTGCAGTGAGGAGTGCTCTGAACTCTACATTGGAGAAACCAAACAACTTTTGTACAGGAGGATGGCCCAACACAGGAGAAGTAACACCACAGGACCAGAGTCAGCAATTTATCTTCATTTAAAGGAAAAAGGACACTCATTTGAGGACATTAATGTTCACATTTTAGACAGAGAAGATAGGTGGTTTGAGAGAGGGGTCAAGGAATCCATTTATGCCAACTTGGAAAATCCTTCCTTGAATAGAGGTGGGGGCCTCAGGCACAATCTTTCTCCCATCTTTCTCCCGGCTCTGTCTTCTGTGCCTAGGAAGATTAAGACCATTTCACAAGCTCAACAGCAGCATGGTGATCTTAACGATCCTCCTTTAGATAATAAAAGGACTTAAAATAACATCTCAATATAACCATGACCCCAGGTGTAAGGTCACACAGCTACCTAGAAACATATTTAGGATTCCCTTACCAACTTTGCTCAGACTGAAGAAGCTCCTTGGATAAGGAGCGAAATGTTTCCACTGAGAAAATAGAAATCCAGTTGACATGATTCAAGCTACAGACAGTTCTTTCATAATTGTTTCAACTTTCATTGTTCAGTTTGATGACAGGATTTTTTTTTCCTAAAGAAAAACATTAGTGATATTCTCATGGATAGAGAATGTCCCGTCTTTTATCATACAGGTTTTTTTTGTACAGACTCCCTGACTTCATGGCCTCTCTAGTGGGGACAATAGGGGCAAATGATGAAACATGCATCACAATATCACAATACTATCTGCAGTCCTTTTCTACTTGAATCACAACACTGCACATAAGTACTTAAGGGGCAGAGCTTGCATTGTGACATTACAAAACACTTTTTGTCAGTTTAATAGACTCTAAGCTTCCTGCAGATGCCCATGGTCTCAACTAAATTCCATGAATAAGGTTCTCTTCCCACGGGATCAGATCATGAAGTATGGATAGCAAAGAAAGCTGCAAAAATGTGCAACCAGACATGTAATAGAAAGTAACTTCTCCCTCCTTGCAACAATAAAGTAAGCTGAGAAATATTGCAGATAGAAACTCCAAAGTACCCTAACAATAAAGTAATAAGACTGAAGTCTCTTCTCTGGGAAAGGAAAATTTGGAAAATTTGAGGACAGATCTCAGCCACTTTATTAATTCAAACATCCCCACTATCTTGCTAATAATATATATTTTCAAGATGACATATATAATATGGAAAGAGGTGTATTTGTAACAGCCTTTATTAGTCCTTGTTCTAAATATAAACTGATACCCTCCACCCTCCCCAGGAATAATATATCCTTCAACTCTTGTACCTATAAGGTTAATGCAGAAAGTTATTGCTTGACAACCACGTAGCAGTCAAACTTCATCACCTTCAGCAGAAATAATTTATGGTTTAATCTTACATGCAGGCATATTAAATTATCATTACTCATCAGAACTCGCTTATTAATAAAACAAGCTGAATTAGCCACTGGAGAATCGTATTTGGAAATTCAATGACAATTTTACATTTTTAATAAAGGTTCTGAAATATTATTGCAGAGCAGGTGGTGTGAAGCAATGTGGTCAAATTTGACATTCATTAATATTTGAAGCCTGGAACGTGACAAAGGTGAAAACTGATATTGATTTTCTCTCACTCCAATATTTGGATGCGTTCTGAAAAGTAAATAAAATGAGATAACGTGACAGATCAGGTTGCACTGATTTCTTTGATTCCCCTTCCTGAACACACAGATATATTGCTGTTTTCCCCCCATCATGTTCTGAATAATGCAACACCTATAGTCTTACAAGTTCAATGCATTATAAAACACACTCAAGCTGGGTTTCAATCATATTAGACGGAAAGCTGAATTTTTTATGAAGGATTATTTAAAACAAAATACATCTCAGGCCCCACAGTCTTGGAAACCAAACAGTCCTGAGAGTTCACTGAGGAAATGTCAACACTGTGGAGAATTTTTCGATTTGAAAAAATTAAAGTGATCCTGTTTGATGTATATTAACCATATCAATATTAACAGCCTTCTGTTGAATTTCAGAAGTGATTTGAGACCAACCTTATTATCAGCCTTGTAGATGAGAAAGCTCTGAAAATATCTGTACACCTGCTGAACTTGACCTGCTTTTGGGAAACCTCAGGCAACGGTGGCTTATCTGCAAACTTCATTCCGGCAATGGTGCTTCAGCCTCTTTGAACTTGGAATACCAAACAAGCCAGCAGGATATGGCTTGCCTCACCCCCTGCAGCTCAAACTCTGCCATTCTCTTTGTGAGTCCTTTTGCAGAGTAATCTCAGCTCTACTAGCCCTAGAGAAAGAAAGTTGGAAACTTTTAGCAGTTGGATGGATCCTGCAGCATTTCCTTCTGTCCTCCTATCACAGTTTTGTCACTGAATGTGATAGATCTTTACAACAAGGTCTAAAATAGAGTGGCACTCTAAACGCTGTTGGACCACAATTTCTATCATCCCTGATCATTGGTTATACCAGCTGGGGTTGATGAGAGTTGGTTCAGTGACACTGGAAGAGCTACAACTTCTCCTTTCACACTGGAGTATCTTTTCACAACCCCTGATCTTCTGCAAAGAATGGGGCTAGTTGAAGTCCTAGTAGAAGATATCACATTTATCATAGAATGCAGTATTTGAAAATGCTTGATTCAGTTAAGCAGGGAATTAGTTGAGTAGGGAATCAATGTGCCTACCCAGTATCTGGTAGGTCGTATAAAGAAAGATTATAATCTTTGTAGGTCAGTGTTAGAGTACATTCTTCAATTGTTGCTGGACTACTTTCTAGGATCTCTCAATAGGGGTCTTGGCTGAAACTCTACAAAATTTCTGCCAGTGGCATCCGAAAGATGGACCAATGGCCTGGCACAGTATAAGGCAAGTTTGTCATTCATAGGATATTCTACATTTTCTTATGCTGTTATATTTATATGGATATAACTAGATGCCAGGGGCGTGGTGGCTCAGTGGGTAAGATGCCAGGCTTGTCAATCGGAAGATTGCAAGTTTGGAGGTTCGAATCCCTAGTCATGCGTGACAGAGTGAGCTCCCGCACTAGCCCCAGTTCTTACCAACCTAGCAATTCGAAAGCATGCAAATGCAAGTAGATTAATAGGAACCACTTCAGTGGGAAGGTAACAGCATTCCACGTGCGTCATGCCAGCCACATGACCGTGGAAGCAACTTCGGACAACGCTGGCTCTTCGGCTAACAAAAAGAGATGAGCACCAGCCCCTAGAGTCGGACACAACTGCAAAGATGTGCGGGGGGAACCTTTACCTTTTAACTAGATGCCATCTGATTACCATTCCTACACATGCACTTCATGTACATTTCTATTGTGGCTTCCAACAGGAGAGGGAAAAAAATGTATAAAGGCCAGGAGCCTGCAGGGGATGGTCAAAACCAGCAAGACTGCAGACAGAGCATTGCAGTATAAGCCCTGCTCCTTTTGAACATGCATGTACAATTGGGCAGGGCTTGCATCAAGTCTACCATCTTGCCAATTTTGACCCACAGCTTTATGGACACTGCTGAATGAGTGCAATGTTAAATACTAGTGTCTGAGTATGTATGTATGTATGTATGTATGTATGCATTTATTTATTTATTTATTTATTTATTTATTTATTTATTTATGAGATTTGTCTACTGCCTGAAACCTAATGGACTCTACGCAGTTTATAGATCTTACAAATAAAACACAGTGCAAAACCAATATTATAATTAATTAAAACAGTGAAATCCAAAATCGAATTCCCCAATTAAGGTACTAAAGCACCCACCATTGGGCCCCTTCCTGACATACCTCCTGATAGATAGGGATCATTAGCAGGTGCTTCCTAGTTGTTCAAGTAGGATAAGCAGAAATGATCAGAGAGAGCAGTCTCTAAGGTACCCAGGCCCTGAACCTTATAGGAACAGACAGTGACCAGTACTTTGAATTGCACTTGAAAATCTACTGGTAACCAGTGCAGCTCCCACAGCAGAGGTTTAATGTGGCAGTATCTAAGCAAATGTTCTGGACCAGCTGAATTTTCCACTTGGTCTTCAAATGCAGTCCCATGTAGAAAGAGTTACAGTAATCTAATATCGAGATGGCCACAGCATGAGTAAGTGTCTTCAGTGCATCCTGTTCTAGGTAAGGCTGCAACTGGTGCACTAGCTGAAGCTGTGCAAAAGACCTCCTGGCCATACTTTCTACCTGCTTTTCGAGCAGAAGCCATGGATCCAGGAAGATCCCCCAACTGAAAACCCATCAATAGACAAAGATGGTGCAGTTCTGGAATCAACAACTATTCCCTCTTGTTTGAGTTGAGTCTGAGTCTTTCCCCATTCCAATCCTGAAGCCTCCAGACACACAGTCATAACTTCCATTGCATCTCCCATTGGGTGTGAAGTGTAAATATATAATGGAGTATCATCTGAATATTAACGATACATCACTCCAAATTGATGGATAAGTTCTCCCAGTGATGTCATATAGATGTTGAAAAGGATATGGGAAAGGACTGAAGCTTGACCCACTCTGTAACAGAGAGCACATGATCTGATCTTCTTCCCCTGCAACTATCATCTGGACATGCCTGCTCACATAGGACCAGAACTATGCTTGCAATTCCTAACACTTGCACAACATCTGGAAGGATACTGTGGTCAAGAGTATTGAAAGTCACTGAAAAATCCAGGAGGACAAGAATAGTTGCACCCATTCCATCCAAGTCTCACTACATGAGAGTGACCACTGCAGTTTATGTCCATGCCCAGGTCTGAACCCAGACTGCCATGAGTCTAGATAATCCATATCCTCCAGAGTCCTTGGCAGCTGCAGCCCCATCAATTTTTTAAATAACATTCCATGAAAAGGCAAGGTTAGAGATAGTAGAGTAGTTGTGCAATTTTGTTGGATCCTGGAATGAACTTTCATTGTAGCTCAATGATTGTCCTGAGATAGATGAAAGTACTTTCTGTATAATGGTCATAGAAATCATAACAGCTCCCATTTTATTTTTAAAAGCTTTTTTTTGTTTTTATTTTTTTCAAAATAAATCAGCATAAAAGAAATGGATTCAAATAGAATGCAGTTTATTCTATTGCACAATCTGGAGGTTAAAAATTAAACAGGTCTGTGATTTATTTCTCTACCTAAATCAAATTTTGTATAATTCATATGTCTTTTCATGGTAGCATGGTTTGATTCAGAATTATGGAGGCCCAAGATTTCCATTCAGCAAAAATTATTTGAGCAGATACAGCAATAGAAACTAGGCCTCTCCATTTCTAATCTGACCACGACCTAAGGGATAGAAAACCCATAGGTGGCACAGAATCCTGTTTTATGGCCTCTCAAACGTGTTGTGATTTTTCACATTTCATTTGCCAAAGATGGCTGGAACAACTGTTTGAGTTCCATTTTGAGGTGAAACATTTAAAATAGGCTTACTATAGGGAGGGAGGGAGGAAAATGACTGACTCCCTTCCAAAGTTCAGGAGCCTTTCTGAACATCTGGACCTGCTCACATGTGGGACATACAGTAAGCTCCATCTTCCTTGCATCATCACAGCTCCCTCTATGTCCCCCCAGAAAAGAAAAATGAAAACATGAAGTAATCTTATTGTAATATGTCTGTTTCCAAATCTAACAGAGCCCACCGTATTTTTCATAAGAAGGTTCTTGTTCCACATTCACAAGCATAAATAAGATTTATTGGCTCAGGTCTTGTCAGTTTTCACCGTTTCTTAGAGCTTGCAGGTTGTGGGTTCCTCTGATTAAATGAATCGAGGAGAAGGTTGCTACTCCAGGCCTTACTTCCTAGGAGTGAATTTCAATTGATAGCAACAGGAATTAATGAAAACCAGAGAAATTAACCCAAAGAGTTTCTGCAAGGTATTTTACTTTAATTAGTGAAAGATATTGCAGAAAATGTGAGTTATTTGAGATTTGAGACCCTAGTACGTATTATCTTTTTCTTGAAACACACACAGAGACAGACACACAGACACAGAAATGGTGCAAGTCTCATTCAGATTCAGTGAAAATGCTTTTTAGAGTTGTCTGCCTTGAAGGTGCAACATCAACAAGTATAATGCTTATGTATCACTTATACCAGTGTTTCTCAACCTCAGCAACTTTAAGATGTGTGGCCTTCAACTCCCAGAATTTCCCAGCTAGCCATGGTGGGAGTTGCAGTCCACACATCTTAAAGTTGCTGAGGTTGAGAAACAACATACCCACCCATATTTAAATTATGGTCCAATTAAGGCAGCCATTGTATGTGCAGCTAAATAAATCAGTGGGGCTCTTTGAACTGGATTTTACACTGCATGCTTAGTTCATTAGCTGTGGCATATTACTCCACTGTTCTCCAGGGAGTTTGGGATTGCATGCGTAAACCAGTTAATCCTCACAAGAGTTATTTAAAATAAATTTGGCTAAAAGACCCTCATTAGTCTAATTGTACAGCTAGGGCTGGAACCCAAGGCAGAAGTTCATGGCCCCAAAGCCGGGGTGGGGTGTGGGGCAAATGACTACTTGGACTGTGGCAGATGATAGGGGCAGGAGTTAAAAGCCTCTGATCAATTCTTGGGTTGACATGGGCATTCTTGGGCTCAAATGAGCCACCATTATTCTCCATAGTATCTTCTGCTGTATCTTTCCCTCCTTCTTTCCTGAAGCAAAATGATGCTTAAACTGGCAGACTAAAGATATGGACTATAAGACATTGTGTCCATGGTCTATAGTTGCTTGCCTATCTCATTGGATAAGTTCACTGGTTTTAATATGGCTTTAACAGCTACGTTGTGATAAGAATCAGACTGTTCTTATATGAATGGGAGTGGGTGTTACGGAACCTCAGGCTCCCAGTATAGTCACTTGACTCTTGAAAATACTTTATTGGCCACTCATTGTAATGTGGGATCTGCTTTTCCAGCACATCACTTGTGTTTCTGAGTGTTGCACAACTTGTCAAGTGGGTCTCAGCAAAACATCCCCCCCCCCAATACTATAAAATTACTTGGCATGTGAAGGTTGACAAATACAGACCTCATTCTTATGCACATTACACATGAGAATTAGAGCAATTTTTAATTTGAAGCAAGATATAACAGCATAATTTCTTTTGGCTAACAGGGGCAAGAATTCTTTTTATTAACCTACACAACCTTCACATCACCAACTGAAAAAATACTTAGTATGCTTCAACTCTAATCCCCTAACCCCAACACTTTAATATTAATAAATCCTTGTACCCTAGCAATTAATACCTAGATCCAATAGAGAATCCAGCAGCTAAGACCAGCACTTATTAATATGCTTCAGAGTCAGAAAATAAAACTTTACAATGAAAAGCGTATTGCATCAGCTTTAACTTTGATTGTAACTTTTCCACATAGAAAGTCCTTTCTACATTATTGGCTATGATGTAATCTTATTTTTTTATAGCAAATTTTATTAGGTTTCAAGAGAAGAATAAAAACTACAAAACAAAAACAAAAAACTACAAAGAAAGAAAAAAACTAAAAAAGTGCAGAAACACAAGATAAAAATTTTTCACATTTACAAAAAGATGTGGCTTCCGACTTTTAACAGCAAGGATATACAAAAATTTCCATAATCAGTCTCTATATTAAACCAAAACACCACATTATTTCTATAAGTCATTCCACTTTAACACATAATAGAAATCACTAAGTACAGTTACTCCTCACCTTTATATTAAAATAAACAAAAAAATTCATATAAACCTCCTAAACATCTTTCTCCCCTCCAAAAGATAAAACATATTTAATTATTCCCTTCCTATCACTATTCTATGCATTTCTGTCTACTATAATAGGAATTAAATTAAAAAGCACATAAGTTGTCAGCTATTATACTTAATAGTACAACAATTTTAATAATCCCAATCTTAATAAACCCAAAAAACAAAGACAATTCAAAACAGTAATTCCATATCTTTAAAAGGGAATAACATCGATCAAATCCTTAAAGCAAACCAGATAAATATTCTTTAACTCTAATACAACAGTTTTAATAATTTTAATCTTAATAAACCCAAAAAGCAAAGCCAATTCAAAACAGTAAATCCAAATATTTAAAGGCAAATAGCATCAATCAAATCCTTGAAGCAAACCAGTTGAACATTTTTCAACCCTTGTCCCACTTCAAAATAAACCAGAGCAGTTACATATCCCCACAATATGCACAGAGCTTTCCTCTTGAAAGAATCAAACAGCCCAACTGCCCCCCTCAAAGATTCCAGGTTCTTTTCATGGCATTCCACCAGGAGATCAATTTTACTTATGGCTTGCAGATCACTCTCTCCCTTAGATTTCTCCAACTCCATTATCCAATCTTCATCCAGCATCTCGATAAAAATCCCAATCTCAGTCTTAAAAAAGACCTTTCTATTGCTCTTAAATTCCTCAATTTCATCCACCACATCCCCAACCTAATGGCACATTTTAGATCCCATATTTTCCACAATGTCCTGGATATCTTGCATAAAAGTTTGATAGAAGTCAAAAGAAATCTGTTTAAAATCCTGGTGAAAGTCAGAAAGAATCTGTTTCAAATCCTCCATGTCTCACGCAGTAGATTACGGCATCCCCTACGAGCTTAACCAATGAAAGTCGAAGATATGGAAGAGTTCCAAAATGTGTTTACATAAAATGAGAGTGAGATAGCAGACAGTTTTCAAGGGAAAGTGAGAACAGAAAACTGAAGGTTCAAATCAGCTGATTCAACGTGTAGGAAAATGCTAATATCTTCAAATTTAATATAGAAATAATAACATGAAGACAATTGTTTACTCTCAATCTTTGAAATTTCCTTTGGAAGGAAAACGAAATCCAAAACTTAACAGAATTTTTTTTTAAGTAATCCCAAAAATAACGTTAAGCACCAAGAGAACCAGCTTCTCCTCGCTGTAGAAAGCCTCTCTTGGGGTACATATACTTAAAAAAATACAAATTGGTGATTTAGAAATGGGGTGGCTGGTCTTAATGTCCCTTTAAGGCTACAGCGCAGCTTGGAAAGTGATGAGGTCCCCGCCTCCCAGCTGGCTCTTACCAATCGAAAGCAAAATGCTGTTTGTGATCTTCTGGTTGCAAGCAGCCATTGGGAGGACAGATGGGATGATTCCAGGTATTCTCCTTGATCTGGAGAACATTTCTAGGCTTCAGGAAAATGTGCCTGAGCCTGAAAAAAATTACCGCGTTGTCAGCTCCACCCACTGAACCAGCGCACATAGCTGTTCAGTCCGTCATTCCCACCGGAAGCCCCACTATGATGTAATCTTATGGCAGGAAACCGGGCCTTGTACAAAGACCCAAGTTATGTTTCATGTTGCACTGATAATACTTACATGCTTAAGTCTTAAAATACAGTAAGTTATATCCACTGATTCTATGGATATGGAATATGGTCAGCATTCATGATAAATGAGTATAGCAGAGAAAAAGATACAAATGATATTTTTACATTTCTCCCATATAATAAACACACCAATTTCCAGAATTACACAGTACATAAAAGCAATAATTTTGAGAAGATGACAATATATTCCTGGGATGTAAATGGAAATACAAAGAGCATACTTACACATAAATCCCCATAAACAATAATAATTCATCAGACATTGCACTGTTCTTCAATTGTATAATACCTTGCTCACTTTTCAGACTCATCCATTATTCCTTCTGTGTCTATCCAAATCACACCCAATAAAGACATCTTGCAGAAGGATAACATAAAGATCAAAGAGCAGCCAGGTTTGTAGTATTCCTATGTCTGTTATCCATTCCTGTCATTTTCCTCTTCTATTAGCCTTGTGCAGAACAATATAAACTCAGAAGCAAATGAATGGTGTTGACTTCCAGGTAAGTGAGCCCAGGACTGTGGCCAAGATTGCTTTTGTTTTGTGATTCCACTCAGAAATAAGGAGAAGACCCTCAAGGATTTGGACACTTATTGTTGTCTAATACATGTCAACAATGCAATTGCTCTCACCATCAACTGGACCATGTTCTTTTAATCCCATGACTCCAAAAGTATGGTTTATGCAGGCTACAAAATATTCCTTTCTCTGCCCTAAGTTCCAAGGCAAGTTTAGGAACCCCAACTTGTTTCTGGATACCTCCAGGTACTTCAATGTGCCATATTTAAACAACCAAGCTTTGTGGTCCTCACTTGCCCTAGATTTTACCATAACATCCTTTCTTCCTTAATTCTCAGAAGAATGAGAACTCCCTGCCCCTCTTAACCACAAAGTCTTGTGGAGGGAATACATGGGTCACCAAATGCCTGCTATTTGATAAAGATTGTTGTATAGGTTAAGCACATGGGGACTTATAAAGTCATGACCGACTAAAGTCATCCATCCATCCATCCATCCATCCATCCATCCCTGATTATATGCTCCAATCCCTGAAACCAAAGTAAGATTATATCCAGGTATCCAAATATTTCACTTGGTCACTACAGTCACTGCCACCTCTCTACAGGATGATGTTCAGAGGGCTTGTGCTATATACAATGGACCTAAACCTTAGATGGGCTTGATGTGTCCAGACATTCAGCACTAATGTGCCTCCTGCTTCAGAGACAGCATTAGAAGCTGATATCCTGCTGATGGTGTAGCCCCTTAAAGATCATCAGGTTTTTTTTAACGTAAAAAGACAAATATCCACAACATTGATTTTACTTTATTTTTCCAGGTAATCTAGTAGGTTTATGATTCATTTTTCCCTTTAGATTTGATAGTACTGACATTATTATCTTTACCCATTTACAGATTTTGAAAGAGTTGCTTCTAGGATATACTGACCAACTGAGGTCTTTGGCTTGTTCTTGACATATGCTCTTCATTGGCCACCTGTAGAGCATTGCAAGGCTGTCACTGGTACACTTGAGACTAATGTAGATTTTGCCTGACTTTTTTTTCCTAAGCACAATTACACTTAGAAATGTAAAGAGAGCCAGTTTGGTCTAGTGGTTAAGGCACAAAGCTAGAAACCCGGAGACTGTGAGTTCTAGTCCCGCCTTAGGCATGAAAGCCGGCTGGGTGACCTTGGGCTAGTAACTCCCTCTCAGCCCAACTCACCTCACAGGGTTGTTGTTGTGGGGAAAATAGGAGGAGGAAGGAGTATTAGGTATGTTCGCCACCTTGAGACAAAATATTTTCTGAACAGGCTCATGTGGTCACTGCCTCCTGGTGGTCAATGTAACTGAAAAATACCACACAGGATACACATTGTGTAAAAATAGAGAAATCTCCCACCATGGAAGTGATGTAAATCCTCATAGTTGGGAACATGACATAATGTAACATCTGTTTGTTGTTGTTCAGTCGTTTAGTCGTGTCCGACTCTTCGTGACCTCATGAACCATAGCACGCCGGGCCTTCCTGTCCTTCACTGTCTCTCGGAGTTTACTCAAATTCATGTTCATTACATCAGTGATGCTATCTAACCATCTCATCCTCTGCCGTCCCCTTCTCCTTTTGCCTTCAGTCTTTCCCAGCATCAGGGTCTTTTCCAGTGAGTCCTCTCTTCGCATTAGGTGGCCAAAGTATTTGAGCTTCATCTTCAGTATCTGTCCTTCCAATGAGCAGTCAGGGTTGATTTCCTTTAGGACTGACTGGTTTGACCTCCTTGCAGTCCAAGGGACTCTCAAGAGTCTTCTCCAGCACCACAGTTCGAAAGCATCAATTCTTCGGCGCTCAGCCTTCCTTATGGTCCAACTCTCACAGCCATACATTACTACTGGAAAAACCATAGCTTTAACTATACAGACCTTTGTCGGCAAGGTGATGTCTCTGCTTTTTAATATGCAGTCTAGGTAACAGCTCTAACTCATGAGTGTTTCAGTTGGAGGTCAGCCTTTATTAATGGCGCTATGGACTTTGAAGAAGCACGAGTACAGGGCGAAAGGGAGAAAAGAGCTAAAAGGAAGGCACGTCAAGCAAACCCTCATCATGACCGTCTCCCATGCAGAAACCTATGCCCTCATTGTGGGAGGTTGTGCGGATCCAGAATTGGCCTTTTCAGCCACTTATGGATCCACTGTTGAAATTTTACCTTTGGAAGACAATCTTACTCGGCTACGAGTGATCGCCGATGATGATGATGATGATGATGATGATGATGATGATGATGAATGTTATCTCTCTGCTTCTCAGAGGTTATATCTGACAATTCCCAATAAGGATGAAACCAGTAATATGGTGCCTGCTGGAGTATACACTGTAGCTGTATATACCATTCTGGTTGATTCTATATATCCCTTCCTGTAACTCTACTGAGCATAAGGACTTGGATAGTTCCTAAAGTTTATGCACTGTCATCTAAAGTACAATGGTTGAAGAATTCAATTCCTAATAGAGGGTTTGAACCCTATAGAAAAGATCTGGCTACCTACATCTGAAGAATCCCACTATAGAACTAAGCTGGTCACATACTGCCACCTGGTGGTCAGTATAATTTATTTTTATGTTTCTCTTGCCGTTCCCAACTCTCACTTCTATGTAACAAAGGAGACAGAAGACACACATACATTTTAGCTTCTTTCAACAAATATTGTCTATTTTAAAATTTCTCCATTTCCCCCAACATTCTATAAAGATGCAGAAACTGCATTTTCCCTTTCAAACATAACTATCAGGGTCTCTGATACACTAATTTTCAGATGCATAATCTTTGTTGCATCTTACAATGTACCTAATCTCCACTGCAAATCATTTGTATTCTCAGATAACAACATAGCATTACCTGCATACAGAAGTACATGCACATTCATGTTCCTAACCAACACACCTCTAATTTTACCACAAGCATTCTTCATACACATATCCAAAAATTAATTTAAAAAACAAGGGGACATCACACATATGTTTCATACTCTCTGATTCATGTTGAACCCTTTGCAAAGCATTCAGTTTATTCCCTTGCATTCTTGTCTTCCATCATGTACTGTTATTTTCACGTCCAACAACTTCATATTCATGCAAACCATTCCATAATTCAAGCCAGTTCACATAACGGTATCTTAATCAACAAACACATAAAGAACTTTCTTCCTCGGATTCTCCCATTTTTACCCAAATGTTCAAATACCAGTGGAAATTAAGCACAGGCTGGACAGCCTCAGGACTGTAAATTAATAATATACTCACACACAAATACTGCAGCCTTCTCTTCCTTATAGCACATGTGGTGAATAAGAAACATACAGGGGGGCTTTCCCATCAAACTGCCTTTGTGCTTCAAAATAAGACAGCTCTGGCAAAAAACAAAACCAACACAAGCTAGTGTGTCTGACAATACTCAGCTGAAATCAATGCCAATAAGTTTTGTTTTGTTTTGTTCTGTTTTAAATATGGATCCACTAAATGAACGGGTGAGCTTTGAGCATGTCACTTCAAAGCCATTTGAGTTGTAGGGGACTACTGTAAATAGAAATAGTCTGGCACTTTAAGGAAAACTGGTCTCCCCTCCAAAAATATTCAGAATAGAATGACATTTACCGTATATACTTGTGGATAAGCTGAGAATTTTAAGTGCCAAAATACACCCCCAAAATTGGGTTCATCTTATCTGTGGATGGGCTTATCCATGAGTATATACAGCAGAGCTTTCCAAACTGTGTGTCGCGACACAAAAGTGTGTCGCCACACACAGCGTGGTATGTCGCCACACCACCCGGAAGCGGCGGCACGCGCGTGCACGGTGGCCGCCATGCACGTGTGCGCCGCCGCACGCCCCCTGCGCCGCCGCACGTCCCCACACACCACCACCGTGTGCGCGCGTGCCACCGCACGCCCCCCGCGCCGTCGCCGTGTGCGTGCCGCCGCACCCCCCCGCACCGTCGCCGTGCGCGCGCGCGCCGCCGCTGCCGCTGGTGTGTCGCCAGCGGCAGCACTTTGGAAAGCCCTGATATACAGTAATAGTTTTTTTTTAAAATACCTGTATATCCCATATATACCAGTGTATAAGCCCATCTGCGGGTAAGCAGACCTTCAAATTTTTAACCAAAATACCATGAAAAATGTGGGTCGACGTATCCACGGATGGTTTATACACAAGTATATATAGTAGTTAACTGATGAAACACTAGACCAGGAGAGGACAATCTTTTGGTGGCCATGGGCCATACAGAACATTTTAAGGCACCAAGGGCCAAAAACCAAGTTGAGGCAGTATTACACCAGTAGGTGAAGCTGGGCTGGGGGCATGTTGTGGGTTTTGTTATTTTCTTAATTGTGATATGGTTGGATTAGGGCTTACACTACAGTTTCCATCTATTTCCCACCTAAAAATGGTGGAAAACTATGCCATCAGTTTACAACAATCATGATTAGAGGGCAAAGGCTCTAAGGGCCTTGGGCCAGAAATTTAGGTGAATCCATTTTCAGGAGTTATTTCTGTGAATATTTATGTTGTCCCAGATATGATGGGTTTCAGGTTTTGCTGTTGGTTTTCATTAGCTGTTCACTGACCAGAGTCATATGTCAAGTGGTCAGCCATACAAATCAAATCAAATAAAAATAAAAAGAGGACTCTACCCTAGATGCACACTGGACACTAAGGGTGCCCATCCCTGTGTTAGAGGATGAATCAAGAGCTGCAAGTTGCAAACGTAACCCAAAGACTTGGCTCCATTTTCCAACTCAGCAATACATAATTTGCCAGAGGGGCCAATTAGAATGTGTTGACTTAAGCAACTGCACAGGGCATAGCATTTTTAAAAAGTGTGTTTCAATACTCTGATCATGATTTTATGAAATCTCCTATTGTTGGAGATGCAACCAGAAGAATGCTTATTATGTTCTGGGAAGGAGTAATTACATATATCAATTTGACTTTGAAACAACTATTTAATATTTGGTATGCACACGTTCTTTTGAACTATATACCTACTACATGGAAATTGACAGCTAGTCAACAGAAATGGATTCCCCATGTTCTTATTATTGCTAAGAGTAAAGTTCTTCCATATAGGAAAGATGTATTTCTGCCCCCAATTACCTGGTTGAAGACCTGATGTTACTTGTACCCTATGAATGAGTTGCCTATAGACATGGATTATGCATGGACAATTACAATGAAAATATCATAATCTTTTGTTGAATATGTGTGTGCGCGCGCGCGTGCGCATGCATAGAGAGAGAGAAGCCCTTATACACACAATTTATCCTTTTCTTGATTTTACTATTTTTAATTTTTTTCTCTCTGTTCTGTTTTATTAAAAAAATAAAGGAGGGGGGGGGAATCCTACTGCTCTCAGGTCCTACAGTAGACACAGAGGCTTGACCCTTTCACCATTTAATGATAGGTAAGTTGGGCATTTAATTAATTTAATTAAATTAATTAATTTAATTTAATTTAATTTAATGATAGGTAAGGGGGCGTGGTGGCTCAGTGGGTAAGACGCCAGGCTTGTCGATCGGAAGATCGCAAGTTCGGAGCTTTGAATCCCTAGCCCTGTGTGACGGAGTGATCTCCTGCACTCGCCCCAGCTCTTGCCAAACTAGCAATTCGAAAGCATGCAAATGCAAATAGATTAATAGGTACCACTTCAGTGGGTAGGTAACAGCGTCCGCGCGTGTCATGCGGCCACATGACCGTGGAAGCGTCTTCGGACAACGCTGGCTCTTCGGCTAACAAACGGAGATGAGCACCGGCCCCGAGAGTCGGACACGACTGCACAAATGTGCGGGGGGAACCTTTACTTTTTAAGTTGGGCAAGCAGTGGGTGTAAACCCGTAAAAATGACCTCTTTTTTAGATTTATTTTAAACTGTAAGAGGGTTTTTTTTTGGTCAGGAAATGTGGAGGAAGTGTTCCTAGCTGGTGCTCCTGCCTTGGCATTTGAGATCCCTGCCTAACAGGGTGAGCAAGTCCTTTAGTTGCCCAGCCCCAAAGCAGCAGCAAGTCTGGTGACATCACTTAGACAGAACCCAAGAACAAAACACCTTGTTGGCAGACCCCCTCCTGGCCGCTCTTCTTCCAATGAAGCCCTTCGTGGCTCATGTTTCTGCCTGTATACAGTATATACACAGGATGAGTGAGAGAGGGAGGGGGAGGAGAGAGAGAGAGGTCTCCATTTCTCAAATCCAACATAAACAAGGCCCCTGTTTATCCCAGGGGGTTAATTTGGTTGGACTTTGATCCATCACATTGTGCTGGGTGTTAATATTTTACTCCAAATGCCATATCATCTTTTATCTTTTATTTATAGTCATCTTCATATTCATTTCTCAACCGAGGCTGGCACTGCAGGGGAAGAAAGCATTGATCTTTAATATTTTTTTTCTCTGCCTTTTTGTAGTGCATTCTTTTTGACCCTTAAGAAACAGCAAAGGGAGAATGAGAGAGAAAGGAGTGGGCAGGGAGGGAATCACTTCACAGTTTGGGAATTCTTCAGAGGAAGCTGAAGACCAAAAGCAGCCTTTGTCCCCCAGCAGGTGGCTTAGCTACAAATAAGAATATATCTGTATCTATACGAAGGGTTGGTGCCTTTGTTTTCAGCAGGGAAGTGGCCTGTGTATTGCACAGCAATTGAACTTTGAATACCAAATGGCGAATAAATCAATGTGATGAACACCAGCCCACATTCAGTCCTTCCTGCCACGATTTTTGCAAACTGTAAATGCATTCACACATACAGTTCCCTCACTGAGCCATCAGAGGTACAGGCATTGTAGGGAAGCAATTAACCCAAGCTGATTTTCCTTTTCTATTGAAACAATGACAAGTCTATGACATGTCTCTCTGTTTCTTCTGAGAAACTACAGACCCAAACCTGAGAGTCATATAAGACATACAGTGACAAAATCCTTGACAACACCATTCTCAAAATACACATTTCTACCACCACAACCCCAGCTTTCTCATGTACTTGCAGGCCTAGCTTCAGATGGCAGATATTAAAAGGGGCAGTTGTTCAGCTATTCCCCTTGAGCCACAAAGCTGGTCCAATATTCCATAAATTAAGAGGCTGTCCTCAGATACAGAAGGACCCTACTTCATTTGGGTTGGCTTCGTAGATGGAATGGAGGAAAGTGTCCTTTCCTTCAAGGAGTAAAATATTTTGGGATAACCTATATACAGTATTTGCATATACACCGTATTATGTATTAGCGTATATACCATCTCACTCCTTCTTTTATTTTCCTTTCCTTCATTTCTGCCCTTATGTCCCCATTGTATGGATCCCTAGTTTCTTTATATTATATATTATGGATTCCAAATCTTTCTGAAACAAAGCTTCCAGCAGTCTCAACCAGTCTAGCAAATTGTGAGGAATGCTGGGAATTATAGTTCAGTAACACCAGGAGGGCCACTTTGCTGATTCTGACCTTTTTATTATTGTTGTTGTTGTTGCTTGTACAAAGCATAGAATCTGCAGTGAGGACTCATTGATTCCTTTTTTATTCATTTTTTTTAAAAAAAAATGAAATATTTCCTAACCTCCTCTCATGTAGAACAAGCATGCTGTATCATAAATCCTCAAATGCCATGAATATATAAAGCCAAGGAAAAAGGAAAGGTTCCCCTGTGCAAGCACTGAGTCATGTGACCCCTGGGGAGACACCGCTTTTGCGATGTTTTCCTGGCAGACTATAGAGCGTGGTGGTTTGCCATTGCCTTCCCCAGTCATAATTACCTTTCCACCAGCAAGCTGGGTATTCATTTTACCAACTTCAGAAGGGTGGAAAGCTGAGTCGACCTGAACCGGCTACCTGAACACCAACTTCCACTGGGATCAAACTCAGGTCATGGGGAGAGTTTCGGTTGCAATACTGCCACCTACCACTCTGCGCCACACAAGGCTTGTACATATAAAGCGAAAGAATACCAAAAATAAGTCACTATGTGCTTCATTGACTGTAGAAAGGCCTTTGATTGTGTCAACCACATCAAGCTGTGGAATGTGCTCAGAAAAATGGGAATCCCAGGCTTCCGATGGGAATGGCAGACTGAACGGCTGTGTCCGCTGGTTCAGCGGGCGAAGCGGACAGTGCGGTAACTTTTTTTGGGCTCAGGCAGGTTCTCCTGAAGCCCAGAAACGTTCTCTGTATCAAGGAGAACACCTGGAATCATCCCATCTGTCCTCCGGATGGCTGCCTGCAGCCAGAAGATTATAAACACCGTTTTGCATTCATATCTGACTTTCACTGGTTAAGCTCCTAGGGGCGCCATAATCTACTGCGTGAGACATGGAGGATTTCAAACAGATTCTTTCTGACCTTCACCAGGATTTGTTCTGCTTGGAGTAGGAGACATCCAGGAAGGTTTATAGTTGTTGTTGTTTATTCGTTCAGTCGTTTCCGACTCTTCGTGACTTCATGGACCAGTCCACGCCAGAGCTTTCTGTCGGCCGTCACCATCCCCAGCTCCCCAATGGTTGAGTCCGTCACCTCCAGAATACCATCCATCCATCTTGCCCTTGGTCGGCCCCTCTTCCTTTTGCCTTCCACTTTTCCTAGCATCAGCTTCTTCTCCAGGGTATCCTGTCTTCTCATTATGTGGCCAAAGTACTTCAGTTTTGCCTTTAATATCATTCCCTCAAGTGAGCAGTCTGGCTTGATTTCCTGGAGGATGGACTGGTTTGATCTTCTTGCAGTCCAAGGCACTCTCAGACTTTTCCTCCAACACCACAGTTCAAAAGCATCTATCTTCCTTCGCTCAGCCTTCCTTATGGTCCAGCTCTCGCAGCCATAGGTTACTACAGGAAATACCATTGCTTTAACTATGCGGACCTTTGTTGTCAGTGTGATGTCTCTGCTCTTAACTATTTTATCAAGATTTGCCATTGCTCTCCTCCCAAGAAGTAGACGTCTTCTGATTTCCTGGCTGCAGTCAGCATCTGCAGTAATCTTTGCGCCTAGAAATACAAAGTCTGTCACTGCCTCCACTTTTTCTCCCTCTATTTGCCAGTCATCAATCAAGCTCATTGCCATAATCTTGGTTTTTTTGAGGTTTAACTGCAACCCAGCTTTTGCACTTTCTTCTTTCACCTTCGTCATAAGGCTCCTCAACTCCTCCTTGCTTTCAGCCATCAAAGTGGTATCATCTGCATATCTGAGATTGTTAATGTTTCTTCTTCTTTCTATAAGGTTTATAGAAAATAGTTTTATTTACAATTAAACTATTTACATAGAATAAAGTCCTTTAAATGGCAAATTGCAGTTCAGATTCAAACCCAACCAGGCAAGGGAGGAGGACCTGATACTTCAGCAAGGCAGGAACTGGCTGAGGAACGTGGCAAAACTGCAAGGCAAAACTTGGCTAGCATTCACAATGAGGTAGCGAGGCAAGGTGTAGCAGGAATTTGTGGCAAGGAGTCAAGACCAAACTCAACAGGACTGGCAAGGCAAGGCTTATCAGAAGCGTCTAGGCAAGGCTGAGCTGAGGCAACAAAACAAGGCTTGGCTGAAGTGACAATACAAGACTGGGCTGGAGTAACAAGGCAAGGTTCTGGTGGAGCAACAGGACAAGGCTCAGCTGACTTGGCAAGGCGAGACTGAGCTGGAGCACGTGGCAAGACGGCTAGGCAAGATTCGGCTTCCCATGGCAAGGAGGCAGGGCAAGACTCTAAGGAAGCTGGATTCAATTCCGAAATGGTGAAAGGTGCTGCTTCTGGTTCTGCGACGGCTGCAGGGCAGGCTTCTGAAGACGGTTCTGGCTCGACTTCTCTGAAAGAAGCTGTTAGCTCAATGGAACGTTTGTCTCCGGCGACTGGGTCCTTGCGCTGGCATCTTTTTATCCTGGTCTCTCTGCGCCATTTCTCCTCGGGAACCAATCAGGATTCTTTTTGCTTGGCCTGCTTTTCAGCTCGCCTCTCCCTTGTGCTGATTGGTGGCTTTGAACCTGTTCCTGATTCCAGACCAATCATTTGCTCAGGTTTCTCCCGCTCTGCTGAGTTGTGCTTAGTGTCGGTTTCCTGCTCAGAATAAGTTTCATTTTCCTGACTGCTCTGGATAAGTTTCATTTTCCTGACCCTGCTCAGTGTACGTTTCGTTTTCCCCTTGTTCAGAGTCAGAGTCAGACTGAACTCTGACAGGATTTTAAACAGATTTCTTCTGATTTCTATTGGGCTTTTATGCAAGATATCCAGGATATAGTGGAAAATATGAGATCAAAAATGTGCCATCAGGTTGGGTATGTGGTGGATGAAATTGAGGAACTTACGAGCAATAGAAACATTTTTTTCAAGACTGAGATTGGGATTTTTATCGAGATGCTGGATGAAGGTTGGATAATGGAGTTGGAGAAATCTAAGGGAGAGAATGATCTGCAAGCCATAAGTAAAATTGATCTCCTGGTGGAATGCCATGAAAATAACCTGGAATCTTTGATGGGGGCAGTTGGGGTGCCTGATTTTTTCAAGAGGAAAGCTCTGTGCACATTGTGGTAATATGTAACTCCTTTGGTTTATTTTGAAGTGGGATAAGGGTTGAAGAATGTTCATCTGGTTTGCTTTATTCCCTTTCAAATATATGGAATTACTGTTTTGAATTGTTTCTGTTTCTTGGGTTTATTAAGATTGGGATTATTAAAATTGTTCTACTATTAAGTATAATAGCAGACAACTTATGTGGTTTTTAATTTGATTCTTATTATAGTAGACAGAAATGCATAGAATAGTGGTAGGAAGGGAATAATTAAATATGTTTTATCTTTTGGAGGGGAGAAAGATGTTTAGGAGGCTTATATGAACTTTTTTTGGTTTATTTTATTATAAGAGTGAGGAGTAACTGTACTTAGTAATTTTTATTATGTGTTAAAGTGGAATGACTTATAGAAATAATGTGGTTTTTTTGTTTAACATAGAGTAAGAGATTGATTATGGAAATTTTTGTATATCCGTGCTGTTAAAAGTCGGAAGCCACATCTTTTTGTAAATTTGAAAAAAAAATTCTTTTGTCTTTTCGCACTTTTTTTTAGGTTTTTTTATTTCTTTGTAGTTCTTTTGGTTTTTTGTTTGTAGTTTTTATTCTTTTCTTCAAACTTAATAAAATTTACTACTGAAAAATGAAAAAAGAAAAATGGGGATCTCAGAACATCTCATTGTCCTCATGAGAAACTTATATACAGGCTAGGAAGCCACAGAACATGGTGAAACCAACTGGTTCCAGATTGGCAAAGGAGTGTGACAAGGCTGTATACTCTCCCCTTATTTATTCAATCTACAGTATATGCTGGATATATATTAAGGGAAGCTGGATTGGAAGAAGACAAGCATGGTTTTAAAATTGGAGCAAGAAATTGCAATTTGTGCTATGCTGATGACACTAACCTCATACCTGAAAATGCAAAGGATCTGCAAGTACTAGTAATAAAAGTTAAGGAGCAAAGTGAAAAAAAATGGGACTAAAATTAATTATAAAGAATACCCAACTAATAACAACAGCTAGAACAACCAGCTTTAGAACTGGCAATGAAGACATCAAAGTAGTGGATAGATTCTGCCTTTTAGGATCAACCATCAACAGTAAAAGAACCAGCAATCAAGAAATGTGCCTCAGACGAGCACTTGGTAGAGCAGACATGAAGACCTTGAAAAAGATGTTCAAATACCGTGATATGTTTATACCTACAAAAATCAGAACTGTGCAAGCCATGGTATTCCATGTGACACTCCATGGAAGCACAAGTTGGACTTTGAAGAAGCAGGATAGGAAGAGTATTGACATTTTTGAACATTGGTCTTGGAGAATACTGTGGACAGTCAAGAAAACAAACCAATATATCATTAAACAAATCAACCCAGAGTTCCTACTCAAGGCACAAATGACCGGGCTGAAATTATCCTACTTTGGACATAGTATGCAAAGACCTAGCTCTCTGGAAAAGGCTCTAATGCTGGGAAAGGTGGAAGGAAAGAGAGGAAGAGGACAACCAGCAGCAAGGTGGATGGACTCAGTTACAGAGGCGATGAGTGCACTATTGAGAGACTTGAAAGAACAGGTTAGGGATAGATCGTCTTGGAGAAAATCTATGTGGTCACTAGGAGTCAAAAACAACTTGATGGCATATGATTGATCGATCGATCAATCAATCAATCAATCAGTTTGCTTTTTACTTCTGAGGGATGACACTCCTGAAGACCCTCTTTCTCGTTAATGCCAAATTAATGCTATTAAGAATAAGAGGTCCTTGTTCCTAGGAATTTAATTTTTGAGAGAGTGAGAGCTATCCTTAGGAAAGGACAAGGAAAAGTGAGTGTTTCTCACAGGTTAAAAGAGGCCGTTGTTGCCAATCCATATAACTGCATTGTACCATAAATATAAAATAATATTCAGAAATAGTACAAATCCAAACTCATGTTCTCCCACACAAGCACAGATCAAGTAAAAAACATAGTGGGCATGTACCTAACATAGCTTATAATCAGGGAATTAAACGTTTGTAGAATGGGGAATTTTTTTCTAACCTCTGTGTGGAAGATAAACTGAAAATAAATGCTCCATTTTATAAAGGAAGATTGATATTGATTTTTATTAAGCAAACACTGGTAACAAAGTTGAGAATGTAACACAAGGAAAAGATTAAATACTTAGACTCCAAGACAACAATGGGTAGAGAGTCTGGGTCTACCTTTTAAATCAGCTTTCCTAAACCTGATGCACTGCAAAGCTGTTTGATGACATCTCCCATTAAGCTGATACATCTGAGGGCACCACAGATGTATCAGCTAAACCTTCTCTTCATCTCTAATCTATCATTGCAATACCCATTTTCTTTGATATAAGCACATTTTTAGAAAAATAAATATCTGTCTAGCGAGGCTTTATTCATAGAACAACATTAATCAATTACTAAGATGCAGAATTTCCTGATCTTCTGTATGATTGGACATTAGATGATATGTCACGCTTATATGAAAAAGAGTTAGGAATTTAAATATTAGTTTAACTTACATGAGAAGGAAGATTCTAATTGTACGTGCAATTACAACAGAGCCGGATCTCAAGTTGCAATGAATTTTCAGGGAATTTTAGGAGAAGAAGAGGGGGTTTTAAAAGCCAAGTTATCTTTGGAAGGTGGATGTGAAAGCTAACTCAGTTCTCACAATTGACCTCAAAAGTAACCAGCATGAAACCAGTCAGTTACAGTAACAAGAAATATGAAATTCTGTTTACCCCAAAGTATGGACTTCCAGCCCATTGTACTACACAGGCAGAAGAAAAAATTAACATTGATCTTACTATAAATTGGGCTTGTGTTTTATACCTAGCAGTCACTGGATTCTTTCTTAACAGCTTTCCTAATTCTTGCAATAAAAATACTTATCAGGTCTCATGTTCTTTATTTACTGCCTGCATGACTTCTGGTCCAATATCTGTCAAGAGAATCCTATCAGTGAAAGAGAAATGATGATATGAACACAGTTTACAGGAAATGTGCTTGCAGCACTTTCAAGAGCATCTGAGTGAAAAATAAGAAACAAGTAAAAACAATATTGTCAGGAAAATGTAGATGACACCTTCTGAAAACAAAATGTAGATGTTTCAACTAGGCATGAAGAAGTAGTAGTAGTAGTAATAAGAGAGCCAGTTTGGTCTAGTGGTTAAAGCTCCAGGCTAGAAACCAGGAGTCTGTGAGTTCTAGTTCCGCTTTAGGCATGAAAGCCGGTTGGGTGACCTTGGGCCAGTCACTCTCTCTCAGCCCAACTCACCTCACAGGGTTGTTGTTGTGGGGAAAATAGGAGGAGGAAGGCGTATTTGGTATGTTTGCCACCTTGAGTTATTTATAAAAATAATAAAGGCAGGATAGAAAATAAATAAACAAATAAACAAATAAATAAATAAATTCCTCCTTCATAGGGTGGACAAAGGTGCAAAGAGATTAGCAATCCTTCATTTGATTTTAACCAATAGAAAAGTGTAATAAAACTCCAAAGTTGATCAACCTACCTCCCCTTCAGCTTGTCCTGAGAGAATCTCACTGTTGAAATTCTAATATTGCACCATTTTATACTTACTGCGGAAGAAAGGCAGATATTGGAGGAGACATGGGGTTACAAGAGGGCAACGCTTATAAGGAATCCTCCTTCTTTGTCCTCCCTTGTCTCCCATCTTGCAAATGTCATCTGCCTGTGGATTAAAACTTCCATTGTGGGGACATGGAGCAAGCATGTAAGCATCCTGTTGAACAGATGATTGGATTATAAAACTCATCAATGCATAGTTGACCATTCCTAACCAGGATGACACCAAAAAGATGAAATGTGGGTCACGACTTCACAATGCAAACTCTATCCTTTCATACCAGCAGGACAATGCTGCATCCAGGTATACAAGGAATGGATTTTTCTATCACATGTCATGTCTCACATTTCATGACTTGCCTTCCCACCCCCATGTTGTTGCTGACCTCACTAAATGCAAGGGGAAGGAGAAAAGATTGCTTTTTTAAAGAAATTCAGAACTAGGATATTTTTGTGAACTTGCCTCTGAATAAAGAGGTGGCTCAGAAGCCCCACAGAATAACCCACATTGGGCAGACCTTGATTTTTTTGACCAGCCAGAAAGAGAAAAGAAAAAAAAAACTCACTTTGAATATTTCTTTCCAACTCTAGCTGAAGTCATTCGGTGGGAAACTGTAAAGCTGGGTAGCCAGCTCTGAGTTCTCAGCTTCCCCATAAGCCTTTGCTTGTCTGGAACAGGGTTTCTCAACCAGGGTTCCATGGAACCGTAGCGTTCGGTGAGAGGTCACTAGGGGTTCCCTGGGAGATCACAATCTATTTAAAAAATTATTTCAAATTCAGGCAACTTCACATTAAAGAGGTAAGGTTCATTCTTGATGTTTAGTTTAAGAATGCTGTTAATGCATATATACAGGCCTACCCATGAAACGAATACAATAATTTTGTAACTTCTGGCCTCTATTTGAGCCTGAATGTGCCGGGGTTCCCTGAGGCCTGAAAAATATTTCAAGGGTTCCTCCGGGGTCAAAAGGTTGAGAAAGGCTGCTCTAGAGAAACACCTCTTTGACCCATCTGAGGCCAGGTCTCCTTGAACCCACTCACGCAGACCATGAAGCAGGCAGGTGTCTGAGGGAGTCCTCCGCTGAGCTGGGCTTGCAGATAGTCACAAGGAGGCTGATGAGCCTTCCAGGAGCTGAACATACCACCTTCAATAGGATGCCTCCTTAGACTGTAAAAGCAGGGCCTTCCTGTGCCCCTGAAGCAGCTCTACTGAGTTGCATTTCAAAGCCTGGAAGATCCAAACAAGGTTTCCTGATCAGCTGTACACAGATCAGACAAAGGAGCAGTATATCACTCTCTAAACTGATCTGAGTCCCTAGTTCCAGGAGAACGGCGGCTTCCAGAAGCCAATGGGCATGCTTAGCTGATTCAGTGAAACAAGACTGGCAAGCAGGTATTGATAGGGACTCCCTATTTTCCTTCGCCTCCTTCCATGAACTTCTGTCTACCACCAACTCTTAAGAATCAGGACCGTGCAATGAAAAGATACACCTCCCCTTTTTCCTCCCACCCCAATCTATCTGTTGCCTGTCTTTGTGTATGAGTTTGCTTCTCATTCCTCTTTCTCTTTTTATTCCTTGTCTTTTCTCCTCCCCTTCCTATCTACAGTATCTGTTACCTATGGGCTGGTTTTTCAGTCCCTCCTTTTCCTCCTCCTCTTGCTGAACTCCTGATTCCCAAAACTGACTCTCCAAGCTAAGAACCCCCCTCTTCCCTTATCTAAAACTCTCTCTTTCTCTTTCTCTCCCCCAAAGAAAAATAGATCATATACATGGATTTCTTCTCTTCCCTAAAAACTGCTCTGTACATGCTGTCCCATCGCTATTCCTCAGGGACTGTTCATTGCTGTTCCCTTAATACTGCTTAAATGCTATTTCCCCACTGAATACTATTTCCTCAATGATTGTTTCTTTCCCTTTCATTGTCACTTTCTATTAACTGTTACTTTACCATTCAGTGCTTTGTGATGTTCATGTTTTCACTGCTATTCCCTCAACACTATTTATTGTTTTAAAAGCTATTTTGCTCGTGGAAGGCTATTTCTCCTATGCAATGACTGCTACTGTAGATGCTATGAATGATGCATCTTCCTTTCTTATTTGTTTGTGCTCTCAGACTACAGAGCTATAGGTGTCAATTTGTCTGAGCCTCATACTTAGGGCTACAATGTCCTAAGTATGTCTTTTGTCTTCATGTCCTCCATCTAGCAGGAATAGTCTTAAAATCAAATACTGGCTTTTTGAGTGTCTTGGGATTTCTTTTTTGACTGTTTTCACAAGTCATTCAAAGTTTTGTGTATTGTGACCTTGTAAATTTTCTGCTTTTTTCTTTTCCTCTTCCGTTGACTGACTCAACAGCCTAGATTTATGTTATTTATTTTCTGATTCCAGCATTTGGCTTCCATCCAGACCCTTCAAATCTATGGTCACTCCAGTCCATAGATCACATGACGTCATATGTTTCTCTGGTTAAATTTAGAAAGCACATTGTTTCTATGAAGGTTCTCAGTCATCCAGGAGGAATTGTCTGTAGCTTGAATCATGTCAACTGGATTTCTATTTTCTCAGTGGAAACGAGCTTCTTCAGTCTGAGCAAAGTTAGTAAGGGAATCCTTAAATATGTTTCTAGGTGGCTGTAACAACCTTTGTACAGGAGGATGGCCCAACACAGGAGAAGTAACACCACAGGACCAGAGTCAGCAGTTTATCTTCATCTAAAGGAAAAAGGACACTGATTTGAGGACATTAATGTTCACATTTTAGACAGAGAAGATAGGTGTTTTGAGAGAGGGGTCAAGGAATCCATTTATGCCAACTTGGAAAATCCTTCCTTGAATAGAGTTGGGGGCCTCAGGCACAATCTTTCCCCTATTTTCCTTCCTGCTTTGTCTTCTGTGCCTAGGAAGATTAAGACCATTTGGCAAGCTCAACAGCAGCATGGTGATCTTAACGATCCTCCTTTAGATGATAAAGGGACTTAGAAATAACATCTCAAAATAACCATGACCTAGCCCCAGGTGTAAGGTCACACAGCCACCTAGAAACATATTTAAGGATTCCCTTACTAACTTTGCTCAGACTGAAGAAGCTCCTTGGATAAGGAGCGAAACGTTTCCACTGAGAAAATAGAAATCCAGTTGACATGATTCAAGCTACAGACAAAGCACATTGTTGTTAATTCTATGTTATCAGTAGCATATATTCTTGAAAATAAAGATTTGTTGCAATTGAAAAACCAGGCTTTCTGATCCTGGAAAAAGTAATTTTATATACATGTAGACCTAAGTACATTTTTTTGCAGTTGTTTGCTGTAATTTTTGTTGAGGTTGCCAAGAAAGTAAAATGGTTAGTGCGTCTTCCTTTCCCCCCATCTGTCCTCCTTTCCAATTGTCCATGTCCTCCTTTGCCTGTTCAGATATCTGATAACCCTACTCATACTAGAACAGAGCTTTCCAAACTGTGTGTCTGGACACGTTAGTGTGTTGGCTGCAGTGTCTGGGTGTGTCGTGGCTGCTGCTACCTCCGAACCCTGCCAGGATTCCACGCAGGTCCTAGTGCCTGCCTTATGCCTTGCTGCCTCCAAACCTGCTGTGATTCTGCACAGGTCCTAGTGCCTGCCTTGTGCCTTGCTGCCTCCAAACCTGCTGTCATTCTGCACAGGTCCTAGTTCCTGCCTTGTTCCCTGCTGTAAGAGTTTGTCACGAAATAATGCCCTGCTGTAAGAGTGTGTCGCAAAATGATGCATGTCTAAAAAGTGTGTCACCAACATGAAAAGTTTGGAAAGCTCTGTACTAGAAGCTTCAAGACCTCATATAGTGCCTCCTAGTGGTCAGTGGTGAATATAACAACTATTATGTTATCCTTCATTGTAATGGTATGTGGGAATGATCTTGGGAGATGGAAGAGATGCTGCCTAGGGAACAATCAGATAAGGAGGGGGGAGCCCACAACTGCATAACGGGCAGACAAAGAAACCCAGAAAGGAACCTCCCTAGCTTATCAGGCTGTAAAAAGAGATGGTGGAGATTTGTACTTTCAGACTTGCAAGATTCTGTTAATGCAGACTTACAATAAAGTAGAATTAGCTCGTCTGATTGTGTTTCCTGTCTGGTCTACTTGGGAAGGCTGACACTCATTGCCATTTCCCAGTGGCATGCTTTGATTGTGTTGTTTCTTAATAAAACCCAACTCTTTCTCTGAGGTGTGTGGGGTCATCGTTTTTGAGGTCCAGATCCACTTCAGGATGCATAGTTTTTAAATACTCTTTAGTTAAAGATCTTGCTTTCATGGCTCCTGCCTAGCAAAAGAATGGGTTGATCAAGCAGAAGTAATGGGACATGTTCCTTTATGTGGCAGAGACCATGTAATATTGGAGCTCTTGATTTTAATGAAAACTAAAGGTGAATAATCATACATCTTGGACTTAAAGAAAATAAATTTTAATAAACTTAAGGTAAAGGTAAAGGTTCCCCCGCACATTTGTGCAGTCGTGTCCGACTCTAGGGGCTGGTGCTCATCTCCGTTTGTTAGCCGAAGAGTCAGCATTGTCCGAAGATTCTTCCACGGTTATGTGGCCGGCATGATGAGCACGAAACGCTGTTACCTACCCACCAAAGTGGTACCTATTCATCTACTTGCATTTGCATGCTTTCAAATTGCTAGTTTGGCAAGAGCTGGGGCGAGTGTGGGAGCTCAGTCCGTCACATGGGGCTAGGGATTCAAACCTCTGAACTTGTGATCTTCCGATGGTCAAGCCTGGCGTCTTACCCGCTGAGCCACCAATATTGGAGCTCTTGATTTTAATGGAAAATAAAGGTGAATAATCATACATCTTGGACTTAAGGAAAATAAATTTTAATAAACTTAAAACAATGTTAAGTAAAATTCGCATGGCAAAAGAAACTAGCAGGAGTTAAAAAAGGGTGGGAGTTCCTAAAAACAGGAGCAGTTGCAAATTATTCCAAAATGGGAAAAAAATAAGACAGCAGAAGGCAGTACAGCTGTACAAAAAGCTTAGTGAAGATCTAAAAATCAAGAAGCACACACAAAAAAATCTTTTTAAGATAGAAAGAAGGACAAATCACCAAGGAAGGGTATAAACAGGTAGACCATATTTGTCAGGATCATGTCAGTCTGAGCTGGAGTTAGCAAAAGATGTTAAGAAAACATATTCAAAATAGAAGGAAAGGTATCAGTATACCAGCTACTCAGTGAAGGTGGCAAAAAGCTAAGAGATAACAACAGAAATGCTCAGTTCTTAATGTCATACAGTCTCCTCCAATTTCACCTGACAATTTGAAAGAGCAGGTTGAAGGAACAGGACTGCAGATTGACCTTGATAGAGAGATAATCAAGGAATAGCTTTAAACTCTCCAGAATCAGAAGAATTGCATCCTGAGATATGGAAGGAATGTGTTGATAATCTGGCTGAATGAATAATAATCTATTATTTCTGAGAAATCCTGGAGAGTATGTGAAGTGCCAAATAACAGGAAGAGGTCAAGTATTGTCCTTATCTTCAAAAAGGGAGGAAATGAGAATCAGGGAATAACACACCAATCAGTGCTTCAGTGATACTGGGACATTTTCAGAGTATATCAACAAGGGATTTCAATCAAATTTAAGTTATGTATAGAACAGTGATGACTAGAAGTCAACATGAATTTGTCAAAACTCAGCCTTATCAGTAATCTTATTTCATTTTAAAAATCATGTTACTTTGGACATAATACATTTTTATTTCTGCAAATCATTTGATGAAGCATACCATGATTTCTGATTTGCAGACTAGTTAAATACTGTTTGGATATGGTACTGAATGAGAATGCTCACTGACAATTTCTTATCAAATTGGAGTGAAGTGTCAAGCGGGGATTCATAGGGATAAGTCCTGTATTCTGGACTCTCCAATGTTTTAATTAAGAATACAACAAATGGAAGCAGGTAGATTCTTTTGTGAGAAACTTTCAAGCAAATGTTGGATAGACCTTGTTTGTGCATAGTTTTATTTGAATTCTCACAATGACCAGGGAATTGATGCTCTAAATGGCCTCACCCAACTCTATGATGCTATAAACCAAATACAAGCCCAAGAAAATAGAGATGATAGATATGCACATGTTATGTAATGTTGTGCCCTGTTTTATCCATTTGGCAATAGATGAAAGAACTGGTAATAGCCCAGATGTTTCTTCAGGAATAATGTTGTAACAGACTTCTTCAATTATATTAATATGTTTTCCTCTCAAGAAAAGTATAGATCATCCTTCCACATATCTATCCAACAGCACTTGTCCTTCTGTTTAAAATCCATCCTAAGCAACAGTATTACGTTGTAAAGTAAAACCATTGATATGATGGCTAGCCTACCAGGCACCTTGCCATGTTCAGCTTCAATATCTGATCCAGTGTATTTTATTCTGTTGCACCTTTGTGCTCCCACATAGCCTACTTAGATTTTAAAGATGCATCTTCTGATTTACAGGCAGATTTTTCTTGGCCCTCTAACCCACACAGCAGTATGTACTCTTACAGGGTTAACAGGCTTGGCTTTTTGGTTGAGATTCATAGAGCATATTGTGTCCAGCCTTAATATTTTACACAGTAAGCCATATCATCTTTTATCTTTTATTTATAGTGATCCTCATATTAATTTCTCAATAGCAGCTGGCACAACAGGAGGGACAAGGCATCGATCTTCCAATTTTTCCGTTGCTCTTACATATCCTGAGGTCGAAGCTAGCTAGAGAGATTGACGGAGCTCTGGCACCAATCCAGCAGCTGTGTGTTTCTCATGCATGAAAATCAACAACAGGAAACTGAAATTTGACAATTGGCAGTAATATCAGCCAGCTGGGTAATAAATATAACAGGATACTCTTTAATAATTGAGTGGGGTATCTGGTATTCAGTAATGAAAAATCAGCCATGTGAGCGACAGAGGGGATAGCTTTATGTGGCACTGAATGTGTGCATATGCACACACATTTGTTTGTGCATGTATGCAAACAGCAGTAGCTAACCTGACTATAATATTTGTCTTTAATTTACAGACCAAGAAGGAATAAAGCAAAATTTGACTGAATCAAGCACCTTATAGTGTGTGCCGTGACTTATTTGATTGAATCCTTGGAGTTATTTGCTCTTCTGGCATCTTTATGCAATACACTGTCTCTCTGATTGTGGCACAGAGGACCCTGAGGATGGGATTATGGATGCAGCTGGAAAATCCTGAAGAAAAAACGTGTGGGCAGGCCCCATGCACACTCCTTTCTGCATTCAAATAGGGAGCATAGCACAGCTTCAGTTTCAAATGCAGGAGCAGGATTCCAAAGGGTGATTGGGGTTACCTTCAAAAGAGATGGGTGGGATAAATAAGAGGAAGTCCTTTGCACACAGAATTCGGATGAATGGAAGTCAGAACTTGGTGCAATAGCAAGCCAGAAAGAAATAAATTTTAAAAGAGAAGAGTCAGTTTCGTGCAGTGGTTAAATGCACTGGGCTAGAAACCAGGAGTTTGGAAGTTCTAGTCTTGCCTTAGGCACAAAGCCAGCTGGGTGATTTTGAGCCACTCATTCTGTCTCAGCCTTAGGAAGAAGGCAATGAGAAATAACTTCTGAAAAATGATGCTAAGAAAACTGCATGGACTTCTCCATGTAGCTTCCAGGAGTCATCTATGCATCTGATGAGGTAAGATGGCAGCTCACAAAAGCTTATGCCTTTTAATAAATTTCTTAGTTGGAAAAGGTGCTATCGTCTCTTGATGTTTTGCCACCTTAGACTAACAAAGCTCTCCTACAAAACCAAAAGTATGTGATTGCAGTATATATGGCTGATTGATAGAACCTTCAAGAATAAATAGGGATCCAACTGCTATGTACAATTACTGCAATTTGGCATGTCCTTAACATAATATTCTACTAATCTTGCTACTTTGGCTACATTCTTACGTGGGCTTACACATTCACTTCATTAAACATTCGTTTTCATATAGATATTTACTTGTTAAAAGATAGTTTATTTAGCTTACTTTTTCCACCAGACGGAAATTATATACCTATGTTGGTATCTATATACACACAGAGTATCAGATCCAGATCGTATAATTCTTGAATTATGAAGTAAAGTGGTCCTTTATCATAGAGTTGGTAGATAGTGTTTTATTGTATATGGGTTTTGACTCCTACAGAATAAAGCAACAATAAATAAAATAGAAATAATGGATTTAAACTAAACATATATGTTTATTTTTTAAATTAAATTTTAAAAATTCATAACATTACATATATGTACACTCTACAGAAGACAGGCGTGATGGCCCAGCGGTTAAGATGCCACGCTTGTCGATTGGAAGATCGCAAGTTCGGAGGTTCAAGGCTCGAGAACCACGTGATAAAGTGAGCTCTCGCCCCAGCTCTTGCCAACCTAGCAATTTGAAAGCATGCAAAGGCAAGTAGATAAATAGGTACCACTTTGGTAGGATGGTAACAGCGTTCCACGTGTGTCATGCCGGCCACATGACCGCGGAAGTGTCTTCGGACAATGCTGGCTCTTCGGCTAACAAACAGAGATGAGCACCAGCCCCTAGAGTCGGACACGACTGCACAAATGTGCGGGGGAACCTTTACATTTACACTCTACAGGGCCAAGGTGTCAAGCAAATCAACAAGACTGAAAATGCTAATTTTGTTGATAGGATATTCCATTTATGAATACCAGGCATGCATAACCTTCCCTGGACTGTACCCAACCTCTTAATTGAGCTGGAATCTCTCTTCCTCCCTCTCCTCATGTGTACAGTATGTGTATAGTCTTGAGAAACTAGTGACCTTCATTTTAGATTACTTTAGACAACTTTCATTTGAAATAGTGAATGGAAAATAGACACATGAATAATATCAGGCCCAATTTTCTGTTGAAACTCATAAGAATTCATTGAATTCCTGGATTCACTAAACAGTGTACTAGGAAAGATGATAATGACACTACAAAATGTATGTTTACTGTTTTCTTGTCTAACACAAGGATTGGACCATGAATGTAACAGAAGTAAACAGAATGCAAGGCAGATGATTCATTACAGGATTCATTGTAGACCTGCCAAGTGGCAGGGAAGTAGAACTGTTATTTTGTAAATTCTGTGTATGACATTTCTGGTATAGTATACAGTTCTAGCGAAAATTACTGTTGGGAAATGAACTATATTTAATAGTGAAATCTATTTGTGGGTTTACTGAAATGCATGAAATATGCCTTTCTTACTGCATTGCCTACATGTCCATTCTTATACAGACTTGTATAACATCACCAATAATTCAGGTGCCCAATTATAAATGCAGGCAGTAAAAGATACATGCAATGGTGTGCTGGAGACGGCTTGTACTGGCTCGCAAGAGCCAATTGTTAAATTTTCTGGCATTTTGTGAGCCAGTTGAGAGCAGAGTTAAGTGACACCTAGAGTGCCGATCAGCAGTTTGACAGCTAGCAGCACAGCACAGTGCGGTGCGGCAGCAGCAATGGATCTGGCAGAGCCAGTTATTATACATTTACCAGCACACCATGGGATACAGGAATATCTCTATAGACTAGATCAGACTTCCCAATCTGGTATCCTTTTAACGCAGTGTTTCTCACATTTGGCAACTTTAATATGTGTGGTCTTCAACTCCCAAAATTTCCCAGACAGCATGGCTGGCTGGGGAATTCTGGGAGTTGAAGTCCTCACATCTTAAAGTTACCAAGTTTCAGAAACACTGTTTTAATGTGTTGGGCTACAACTCTTAGAATTAATAGTCAGCCTGACCTATTATGCTAGCTGGGAATTCACTGGGCTGAGGATAGCAAGATTAGACTAATCATACATAAAGGGCTATCTAAAATCAAGGGAAGTTAGTTGTGCTTTTATTTATTTATTTATTTATTTATTCATTCATTCATTCATTCATTCATTCATTCATTCATTTGTTCAATTTTTATAGTCGCCTATCTCACATATGTGACTCTGGGCAGCTCACACATTAAACACACACACACACACACACACACACACAGTATATGCATATAAACACAAACACAAAAACTTACTTGGCAGTAATTCTCTTCGAATTCAAGTATATCATTATATTTTGCAACTTTAATCTAATGCACATTACTGTGATACCAACAATAAAAGGAATATGTACATTTTCATTATAATAGTAAAATCTAATACAAACTAAACTTAAAGAAAGAGAAGGGAAGAATAAAATGTGCAAGGAAAAAGAAAAAAGTAAGAAAAAAGTAAGAATATAATAAAGAGAAAAGAAATATATAATGAATATACCTTCATCACAAATATAAACAAATTTAGTGATTCTTCACCCCCTCTAAGGTTACAAACAATTATCTCTTCAATGCATATCCCATCCCTTATCTATAGACAAATCCATAAAGCATAATCTTTTTAGTCCTAGTGTCAGCAGAAAGTCCATAAAGGGTAGCCAGAAGTAACAATATATCTTATTTTAAGCTTGATCAAATAAACCAACTTTATCTTCCTTCCCTTTACTTCTAACAGTCTTAATCTTTAGTTCATTCAAATATTGTCATAGGGTTTGATTTCTCTTCATTTATTCTTTGTCCCATTGCACAGAGTTCTTCAAGGCTTTAACAAGCCTCTTTTGTAAATCCAATAGGAAAAAATTGTCCAGGTCACTCTCTTGGTTTATCATTTGTATGTCCCTTTTGAATTTTAAAACATCAGCCAATTTCTTTTGTAGATCCAGTGAAACATCCTTTTCCAAGTCATTATCTTGGCCTCTCAGTTGTAAATTTACTTTCGATACCATCTTTAGCTTGTCAGATAAAATTTGTTCTACATCTGTCTTTTATTCAATAACATCTTTTGGACATAGTCTATCCATAGAAGCAGACATCATTACTGACATTGTTGATATTGTGGCTACTAATTTCTGACTCCATTCTTCAAATGCCTCCTCCAGTATTTTCACTTAAACATTTTATAGCCTTTTATAGTATTTTTTTCCTCTACCTAAAATCTTTAGTCCCCTCTAGCATCCAGTTTTTAAATCATGAAATTACTTATCTCTGTTATGTCTTCCAAAAACAAAAACAGATCTATTCCACATAAGAAGCTGTTTGTTCTTTATAATTAATTCCAAAACCTTATTGTAAAAGTTTCAATATTCCAAATTTATCTGGATCCTTAGTCTGTTTACAACGTTCTGGGACCAAAATCTTACTTAGCTTTTTGCTGTACTTTTAGATTCTTTAAGTTCTTAAGCTTATAATTATTTTTTCTTTTGTTCAGAGTTGAAGATAAACTCACCCAATGAAGACTTTTCAAACTTCTCATTCCAAAAGTCTCTATTAGCTTTAAAATAGTTAATAGGCAATTTCCGAAAGTAATTAGAAAATAAGGTTTGTGAACTCAGTGCCCTTTAAAAGGCTCCACTGCGGTTGCGAGCAAGATGGCTAATCTCTTCATCTCCCGGCACTCAAACCTGTGGAAAACTGTTTGGAGCATGTGGGTGATCTCCTGTCCTTTCCTTATCTGGAGAGGTCTACTCACCGGTTCCTTGGTCTTTGCTGCAGTCGTCAGCTCCACTTTTGCAGAGCCGTCTTCAATTCGCCATACCTCCCCCAGAAGTCCCCAAGGAATATCTACATTTTCTAAACATATTATTGATCATAATAATTATAAGGTAATTAATATAACCAACCATATAATACAACTATAAGCTATTTATGATATGTGAATTTAATATCTTTTTTTCCTTTGTTATTCAGGGATGTTTTGAAAGCTTCGAGCTTCCTAGCATTCAGTGTTAGAAAATACTCTCTCCTATTTGGTTTGTCTGGTCATTAGATGAAGAGGTGTGGTAGACCAGTGTTTCTCAAACTTGGCAACTTTAAGATGTGTGGACTTCAATCCCCAGAATTCTGGGAGTTGAAGTGCACACATCTTAAAGTTGCTAAGTTTGAGAAACACCTTGGTAGAACATCAACAGAGGGCCTTCCTTTTGTTTATGAGCCTCAGAAAGCAATACTTAAGATCACAGTCTTTCATGCCTCTCCTAGGCATTATGTTCAATGGTATTTAATCCCAGGTAATGTCTTAATCTTGTAGCCACTGAGGTCAAAGTAGATATGCATAGGATTGTGCTATTAGTTTTCTTTTGGAGGATCTTTAAAATGTTCTCCAGATCATCTGCTTTATACATTTTTATAAGCCCAGACACCAAACATAGTGGTAGAAATGGTGGTTCAGGACCTTATCTAATTTAGGTCATAAAATTAAAGCTAGCTTTGATGGCAGGCAATAAGTTGAGTGTAACAGTGAAAGCAAAAGTGAAATAGAGAGACCCTTATATATTGCTTTTCAAGTGCTTCTTTGACAGTTAATTATGAATTGCCTTAGAGCTCACCAACATGATCAGTTCATGATAATATAGTACTTTAGACTGCAGATTGGGAATCCCTTGTCCTAAATCTTCCCACAGAGAAAAATTCAGGTATATATCAAGTCAGAGAAAAGGCTGCCACTTGTTGTTTCCATAGTATGTACAATTCACATCTCATGAATTTTCCTGCACAAGGAAAAAGATGAAGGCACACATGAAGTCTCCATAAATTGTAGTCTAAAATTACACTCTCTAGCAAGATCAGTGGCACATTACCTTGATTGTAGATTATTATCATTATTACTTTTTATGAGCATGGAATTTTGTCTCATTTGCAACCTTTGAAGGGCAAAGCCTACATATGAAAGTGTGGCTTTCCCAGAGCAAAGTTGTCCTTTTCTCTCTTGCTTTCTTCACAGCTGACACACAACAGGGAATATATAGTCTCTGATTTGCAGACCAATTAACTTCACGGGGAGGCCTATACATACTTTTCATATGAAAATCCCACCTTCTCAGGATTTACATGACTTGGTACCTGTTGCCATGGGCTCAGAATCCATGGGGGGTTTGGACTCGGAGTCAGACGACAAGGACAGGCAGCCAGCCTCTGACATAGAGATGGAGGGCAAGCAGACAACTCTAGATAAATGGCCACCTGAGCAGTCAGAGGAGGCGGGGCTGGTCAGCAAGCAGCAGGCACAGGCGCCACTGATTAGTGAGGGTGAAGACTCAGAGCTGCCGCCCCCTCCCAGTGCTCGAGAAAGGAGAGTGGAAAGGAGAGAGGAACAGCGGAGGTTGGTGAGGCTATGCGTGAGAAAGTAGCCCCGCCCACCTAAATAAGCTCCACCCAGGTCTGCCTCTATAAAAAGGGAGCCAGTTTGGTCTAGTGGTTAACGTGCTGGGCTAGCAACCAGGAGTCTGTGAATTCTAGTCCTGCCTTAGGCATGAAAGCCGGCTGGGTGACCTTGTGCCAGTCACTCTCTCTCAGCCCAACTCACCTCACAGGGTTGTTGTTGTGGGGAAAATAGGAGGAGGAAGGATAGAAAATAAATAAAATAAATAAATAAAAAAGGGAGCCGCAAGCCCAGACCATTTGTTGGGGACAGATGTCTGCTTACCGGACTCCATGTGCCTGGATTCCTGATCGGAAAACCTTGTGACCTGACTCTTGGACTCACTTGACTAATCATGTTTTGAATGTGAAACTCCCTTAAGGCAAGCTTGTGGGACTTTTGGGGCTTGTTTTTGTAGAGTGTGTGCATTTGCGCTCACACTCCCTTGCCACCTGTTCGTTACCTCACAAGTTTACCTCACAAGTTTCTCAGCAAAGTTTACCTCACAAGTTTACCTCACAAGTTTCTCAGTAAAGTTTTACAACTGCCTCCCTGGTATATTGTGTGTGATTTGTTTGGGACAGGACACCTGTTACATATCATGCTCAAGCTTCCTTCCTTCCTTCCTTCCTTCCTTCCTTCCTTCCTTCCTTCCTTCCTTCCTTCCTTCCTTCCTTCCTTGTCATGGAGTTTGATTTTTCACAGCCTAAAAGAAGCTTGTTGTACTAAAAAATGCCCTTCCATGCCACATTATAGGGTGGCAACTTAAAGCATGCAGTTTATAATTTGTGCCCATCTACCTTTGTTCCTGCTCCAACAGCAATTTTACCACTGAATATATATTTTCCATCCTCTTTTTCTCCTTTCATTTTATCTCAGATGAATGCTATCATGTGACTTGCTGTCTTACCCTATTGCGTTTCTCATTCTACTTCAAAGCACCACTTTCTGTCATAACACTAAGAAAAGGCCTAATAAGTCCTAATCTCATGCCATTCAACTATGTTATCATTCCTGCCATTGCTTGCCAACTCTTAAGGCACTTTGTTGATATTTTCATATGACTCCATCCATCACAATTCAGCATTTTTGCTGTGCTGTTGCTACTTAACACAGTTATCCAGCTTCTCTCTCTGTGTGTCCATTATTTACACATCAGCCTCCTGTAAATGAGAAGCTCAGGCAAATCCTATTGCAGGAAGGAGAAGCACTATTGGATTATATGCATATTCATCTGCCCTGAGTAGCAGAGGCACCCATGGGAGGGGGGTCAAAAAGGTAAAGATGGTAGCCACAATAATGCAATTGAAACAATTCTTTTTTTTTACACGTGTTGTACATATAAGGCATGTAAAAGAGGGGCACCACTTTGATTGCATGGTCATGGTCACCATCTTGACTTCTGTCACCCTCCCCTCTCTGCCAATGCCTCTGCTGAGTAGTGAAGTTGGTGGACCATTTTAGACTTTGAACTTAATAGTTCACAAGGCCCACTGTTAAATGGCCCACCTTTATTTGTGTGCTTCAGTAGCTGTGAAGCACCCAATTAATATTTTCTCTCTTTTTGCCTCCCTTGCTATTTTAAGCTTTACAACTGTGTATATGAAGTGTGTGTGTGTGTGTATGTATACACACACACACAGTATATTCTAAGCAGTATATTCTAAGATTTACATTTTAAACTGACTTATCACTAGCAGAACAGCAGGAATAATACAGAATTTGTTTCTGCTGCTCTGATGCTATTTGGGAATCTGAGCCATTGTGTTATATAAATGGATAATATATTTTCCAAGTAAAATAATAAAGTAAGCATTGTGTTTTTGTGGCCAGCTATCCCACCACTGGTTTATAATTTTAAAAAAGAGGAGGAGGAGGAGGGGGGGTTGGGGTAGAAAGTAGAAAGTGGGCTACAAGACAGAGGTCCATCCGTCCTTTCCAGAACTACTGTCCCTAAATCACTGTTCAGTTCATACCCCAAATTTTAAAGTGCTTGGTTCTAGACTGGTAAAGAATGTACAGTTTATCAATGTGTTCTGTATGTATGTATGTATGTGTGTGTATCTCTGTGTGTGAGTATGTCTATGAAGGTTCTCAGTCATCCAGGTGGAATTGTCTGTAGCTTGAATCATGTCAACTGGATTTCTATTTTCTCAGTGGAAACATTTCGCTCCTTATCCAAGGAGCTTCTTCAGTCTGAGCAAAGTTAGTAAGGGAATCCTTAAATATGTTTCTAGGTGGCTGTGTGACCTTACACCTGAGGCTAGGTCATGGTTATTTTGAGATGTTATTTCTAAGTCCCTTTATCATCTAAAGGAGGATCGTTAAGATCACCATGCTGCTGTTGAGCTTGCCAAATGGTCTTAATCTTCCTAGGCACATAAGACAAAGCAGGAAGGAAAATAGGGGAAAGATTGTGCCTGAGGCCCCAAACTCTATTCAAGGAAGGATTTTCCAAGTTGGCATAAATGGATTCCTTGACCCCTCTCTCAAACCACCTATCTTCTCTGTCTAAAATGTGAACATTAATGTCCTCAAATCAGTGTCCTTTTTCCTTTAGATGAAGATAAACTGCTGACTCTGGTCCTGTGGTGTTACTTCTCCTGTGTTGGGCCATCCTCCTATACAAAGGTTGTTTGGTTTCTCCAATGTAGAGTTCAGAGCACTCCTCACTGCACTGGATTGCATAAACTACATTGCTTTTCTTGTGTTTTGGAGTTTGATCTTTGGGGTGTACAAGCCTCTGTCTCAGTGTGTTGGTGGGTTTGAAATATACAGGTATGTGGTGTTTGCCAAATATCCTTTTTATCTTTTCAGACACGCCAGCCATGTAAGGAATGACTAGGTTCTTCCGTTTACTCTGAGTCTCAGCCCTATCTGTCGCTATTTTAGGTCTGGTAGATTTAGATTTAGTGAAGGCCCAATTTGGATATCCACAGGCCTTCAGAGCTGTTCTCAGGTGCTGATTTTCATTCTTTTTGGAATCCATGGAGGTGGGGATGGTTTCTGCTCTGTGTGACAATGTTCTGATGACTCCTAGTTTGTGCTGCAGTGGATGGTGGGAGTCAAACATCAGATATTGATCTGTGTGTGTGGGTTTCCTGTAGATCCCTATTTCTAGCTTGCCACCGGTCCCAATGAGGACTTCACAGTCTAGGAATGCCAGTCTGTTGTCCTTGGTGTCTTCTCTGGTGAACCTAATGTTGGCATCTATAGTGTTTATATGGTCCGTGAAGGCCTGTACTTTCTGGGCCTTGATTTTGACCCAGGTGTCATCCACATACCTAAACCAGTGGGTGGGTACCGTTCCCTGGAATGTGTTGAGTGCTTTCTTCTCCACTTCTTCCATGTATAAATTGGCCACAATGGGTGACACAGGAGAACCCATGGCACAGCCGTGTTTTTGTCTGTAAAAGTCACCTCTGTGTGAGAAGTAAGTGGTGTTAAGACACAGGTCCAGAAGATGGCAGATCTGGTTTGGGTTGAGATGGTTTCTCCTTTCAAGGGTGGCATTCCTAGACTGTGAAGTCCTCATTGGGACCGGTGGCAACCTAGAAATAGCAATGAAAAGATACACCTCCCCTTTTTCCTCCCACCCCAATCTATCTGTTGCCTGTCTTTGTGTATGAGTTTGCTTCTCATTCCTCTTTCTCTTTTTATTCCTTGTCTTTTCTCCTCCCCTTCCTATCTACAGTATCTGTTATCTATAGGCTGGTTTTTCAGTCCCTCCTTTTCCTCCTCCTCTTGCTGAACTCCTGATTCCCAAAACTGACTCTCCAAGCTAAGAACCCCCCTCTTCCCTTATCTAAAACTCTCTCTTTCTCTTTCTCTCCCCCAAAGAAAAACAGATCATATACATGGATTTCTTCTCTTCCCTAAAAACTGCTCTGTACATGCTGTCCCATCGCTATTCCTCAGGGACTGTTCATTGCTGTTCCCTTAATACTGCTTAAATGCTATTTCCCCACTGAATACTATTTCCTCAATGATTGTTTCTTTCCCTTTCATTGTCACTTCCTATTAACTGTTACTTTACCATTCAGTGCTTTGTGATGTTCATGTTTTCACTGCTATTCCCTCAACACTATTTATTGTTTTAAAAGCTATTTTGCTCATGGAAGGCTATTTCTCCTATGCAATGACTGCTACTGTAGATGCTATGAATGATGCATCTTCCTTTCTTATTTGTTTGTGCTCTCAGACTACAGAGCTATAGGTGTCAATTTGTCTGAGCCTCATACTTAGGGCTACAATGTCCTAAGTATGTCTTTTGTCTTCATGTCCTCCATCTAGCAGGAATAGTCTTAAAATCAAATACTGGCTTTTTGAGTGTCTTGGGGTTTCTTTTTTGACTGTTTTCACAAGTCATTCAAAGTTTTGTGTATTGTGACCTTGTAAATTGTCTGCTTTTTTCTTTTCCTCTTCCGTTGACTGACTCAACAGCCTAGATTTATGTTATTTATTTTCTGATTCCAGCATTTGGCTTCCATCCAGACCCTTCAAATCTATGGTCACTCCAGTCCATAGATCACATGACGTCATATGTTTCTCTGGTTAAATTTAGAAAGCACATTGTTTCTATGAAGGTTCTCAGTCATCCAGGAGGAATTGTCTGTAGCTTGAATCATGTCAACTGGATTTCTATTTTCTCAGTGGAAATGAGCTTCTTCAGTCTGAGCAAAGTTAGTAAGGGAATCCTTAAATATGTTTCTAGGTGGCTGTAACAACCTTTGTACAGGAGGATGGCCCAAAACAGGAGAAGTAACACCATAGGACCAGAGTCAGCAGTTTATCTTCATCTAAAGGAAAAAGGACACTCATTTGAGGACATTAATGTTCACATTTTAGACAGAAAAGATAGGTGGTTTGAGAGAGGGGTCAAGGAATCCATTTATGCCAACTTGGAAAATCCTTCCTTGAATAGAGTTGGGGGCCTCAGGCACAATCTTTCCCCTATTTTCCTTCCTGCTTTGTCTTCTGTGCCTAGGAAGATTAAGACCATTTCGCAAGCTCAACAGCAGCATGGTGATCTTAACGATCCTCCTTTAGATGATAAAGGGACTTAGAAATAACATCTCAAAATAACCATGACCTAGCCCCAGGTGCAAGGTCACACAGCCACCTAGAAACATATTTAAGGATTCCCTTACTAACTTTGCTCAGACTGAAGAAGCTCCTTGGATAAGGAGCGAAACGTTTCCACTGAGAAAATAGAAATCCAGTTGACATGATTCAAGCTACAGACTCTGTGTGTGAGGTATGTGTGTGATCTTCCAATCGATAAGCCTGGTGTCTTACCCGCTGAGCCACCACGCCCCTGATGATATCATTACTTCATTGCTATATGTCCAAAGGCCCTTAGAGGGCAAATTAAAAATTGGAAGCATGTCCCAGCCCCTTCCCTCCAAATTTGTTCTGATCTACGTGAAGTTGTTATGCAGGATTCCAATGGTTCTATTTCTCTTTTTTATTAGGTGCAATATATTTCCCCTAGCTAACTTTATGTGACAAGAGCATTCTAAAATGTCTTTTGATCTCTTTTGTATTCTTTATCTATAGTCCTCATTATATTTCTTAATAATACTATCCTATCTTCAGAGACATTGTTCATATACTGTAATTATCAATGTTGGAATAGACAACAGCATGTAGCACCGTCAGTTGCAGAATGCAGTACTACATAAACCTTTGTCTGATCCAACGAGGTTGCTTCTTTGCATAAAAAGAAAAAGAAAAGAAAAAAATGATAATGCTGATTGAAATGTCTACACCCTCACTCTGTCCTTGGTTTTTAAAGCTTCCTTCTTTCCTTAGATCATAGATTTTTAATTGGCTATAATAACTAGCTCAGGAAAATAATATGATAAAGAAGGCACCCATTATAAAGCTTCTACCTGATGGATTTCTAAGATGTTCCACATAATACAAAACACTTAATATATGATAGATTTAAACAAGTCTGCCTTTCATCTATAGCCTTATGTTTCAAGATACCTGTCAAGGATGTTTGAGAAGTACAATAATTTTTTGTGGCTAACCTTGAAGACATTTTCTTCTAAACACTGAAGAGGAGTTTGGCAAAGAGTCTCATAGACTAAGAAAAGAACATAATGAGCTCTTAACCCTTTTGAATTGAGGTACAAGATGTGGAATTAGGCAATAAAGCAACTACTTAAATGTGATTTGTTTCCTTTTTGTAATGTTGCTCTACAAAATGCCTAACAAGCTAAGCCACATATTTATAAATTCTTTTCCTCCTCCTGTTCTTCCTCTGTGAGTTCTCTGGGTCCACTCTGACTGCAATGTGAAATTCTGTGGCATCATTTCCTATCAATCTCAGATAAAAGATGCATGAAACGGTAGCATGAAATATAAAATATGGTCTTACAAATGAATAAACTAATAAATACGAGAATCTTGGCTCTGTTTGTGTGACACACAGCTCTGCCCATTGTTGCCTTCATATTTCCCCCCACCAGTTAAAAATTGCCCCAGCTAGCAAAAGATTGCCCTTGCCTGTAACAGTGCAATTATATGAAAAGATTTCTATTTCCAACCAAATGCATTCTGTGAGGCAAATGCCACTCTAAAATTAAAAAGTTAATTTTAAGTGAACAAAGGTTCATCTGTTGCCTTCAGCCTTCTTTCCGTAGTGATAAATGTGTTTTATGCTGATTAAGCATGTCTTTCTTCAGACTTGATATGAGGAAACAGAAAATCTCTTCAGTTTTCTCTAATCCAGTCCCCTCTTTTTGTGTGTTGCTAATTTGTTCAGTTTGATGTAATGATTATAAGAATTAGATAAATAAATATGTCATAAGAATGTCTCTGCTGAAGAACCTTGACCTACAAAGGTTTCACATCAAAGGAGAACTATAAGTGGAGTCCTCAAACATCCCAATAATGCCTTTCCTCTGGAATACACAACCTTAAAGCATCTATGGTCAATATTAAAACTATAATAAAACTCCCCAAAACATACGAAAAAACAAAAATTCAGGTGTCAAGTCTCCAAATCCTCTGGAAGAGCTCCATTTCAGCAGCAACCCAGAGGATATAGAGTGGGAGCTAACCTAAGCTCTAGTGGGTGGCCATTTCAGAGGTCTGATGTTCCTCTGAGACTCACACCCCTGCCCCAATACCTCCAGAAATTGGGGGCCACCAGCTCCTTTTCCCAGCAGGACCAAATCGGTCAGCTAATTCCAGTGGGTGAACAGGGTCCTGAAGATAACTTGTTACCAAGTGATAAAAGGCTTTATAGGTTAAAATTAGCACTTTAAATTGCACTGGGAAGTCTATAGGAAATCAGTGCAGCGTCTGTAACACAGGTGTAATGTGCTTTGACTGGCAAGGGCCAGATTGTACCTGGGCCACTGCATTGCAGTAACATTAGAGTGTTTTTAACACGGACTCCAGAGTATGTTGTAACTTTAAAATCTTTATTACCTAACAGTTTTAGACATAGTACTCTAACAATTCTCCACTTCTCTTCCTTCCTGTTAAAATGGCATAGGGCTTGGTTGCTTGAGGGACCACCTATCTCCTACAGTATCTGCCTGGCTGATTTGATCTGGCAGGGTTGGTGCTCTCTGGGTTCTTTAGATTAAGCAATGACATTTATCAGGAACCCAGAAGCACACCTTCTCTGTCGCAGCATATCTGCAAATGAGGTTTCCCCCAAGATCCAGATGACCCCTATCCAGGCCTTTGGTGAGGTTAATTGAAGCCCCCTTTGGGTTTTGTGTGCAGCTTCCTACTGTAAGGCCCATATCAGATCACACGCTAGGAGTGGATAGGGGCAGACTCCATCTGAGGAGTAGATTTCATTTTTAAGATATGAAATGGGTGATTTAAGCATCTCCAAGGCTTACACCTCCTCATCTTGCCCGTCAAAGCCACATCCTCTCAGAAAATATCAAAAAAGCTCAAATGAGGAGATTATGGAGAACCATGAAAGAGATATTGGTTGGTTGTTTATGGTCCCCAGACACCTTTTGCATCCTTATCAAGATCTTTAAAATAATGCATACAGCCTAGATTAACCATTTCTTAACATTGGTATTTAAGTCTGAAGTACTGTGAAAAATCTACTCCCTGAGTAGAAGATAGTCTTGATTATTCTCTGTGTGAGAGTTCTTACACAGAGGAAAACAAGCTGATATCAGAACTGTCCATTAACAAAACAAGAGACAAATGGAAACCAGGCTCCCCATCCAAAAATGAAGGCTTTCCAGCCTGTTGCATTGCTCAGACAGAAGAAAGAGCCACAAGAATGTGTACGTGGGTTTTGCTATAAATAAGGCCTCCACGTTGCAATTCTTTCATAATGGCTTCTTAGCTTTTCTGCAATCAAACTCCTTATCAAAAATTCCTTGATTCTTATACCCCTGTTTAAATAGTTCCAGTCTGGCCTGACAGGAGAAACCTGACACCAGAATTATCACATTACACACTGCTTAAGCAAGGTAAAATCAAGTTGAATTTCACCTTCAACTGTTGATCTGTGATATATTTAAAAAGCAAAGTCTTAGACTAGAATGCCATGTTTTTCAGTACCAGGGGACCTCCCTGTGAATTCTTCAGCAACTCAATCTTGGTTAATTCTTGTTTGGGGAAAAATCTGTGCAATTTGGACAGTGTTGCTCATTCATTAGTTCTGAGACTAGAGTTGTTTAGATAGTGTCCTCTACAACACATGGAAAGTCTGTGAAGGACTGGTTCTATACATGCATTTTCTTTTTCTCCTTCTCTTTCTCCTGGATAAATCATTAGAAAGGGAATCCTACTTCTGGTTATCTTCATTAGTTGAATATTTGCATCATTGGCTTTTACTTTTTAGAATATATTTCGAAACACAAATGCTTTCACAGTGAATAAATACTTGTTGTGCATTTCCCAGCCCCATAGAGACTGTTAACTATTGTTGCATTTGTTTCTTTTCATGTCTTTCTGGTATTGAACTCTCAGTCCATTTTAAAAATGATCCATCATAAAAGCAATTGTGAACCATCATAATGTTGCCCCTACAAACCACAGTTCTCCTCAAAACTTGTAATTTTCTGAAGATAGTTTGATCAAATTTCAAAGTGGATGAAATTGACAGGGATGGATAGTTATCACCCATCTCAGAAATTGAGCAAGAAAAGTTTCTCCAACTGATAAAGTTGGAGTCTCTTCTACTTTATTCTCAATCATACCAGAAAGTTCAATCTGATATATCCTGAACATAAACAGTAACACAATAGAAGTATCAATTTTTTGTCAGGCAATTAAACTTTATGCCAAACTAATTAAATTTTGTTGCTATATTATTAGGTCCTCTAGAAAAAAAAATCCTTCACCTAAAGGTAAATCTATTCTTTCAAGTAAATCATGATTCTTTTTCCAAACTATTTTCTAACATGGTCTCCTTGTTCTTCTCTTTTGATATATTAAATATCCAGCAAAGAATTTCCAGGGTCTTAAAGCTACAGTGATAAAATTAATCCTATTGCTGAAGAGAAATAAATATTTTATTGCAGTTTTATGAGTTTTTCTTCCCCTTTCACTTGCAAGTAGATGTTGTTTAGTGGTACAAAGACATTATGTTGCCAAAAAATATATTAGAAACAATATACAGTATTGTTCTTCAGTTGCTGAGGAAAACAATCAGAGATATCTCATACAAAACTTAAAATACATTATCCATAGCATCAGTGGAATTATTTTCCCTTTCCAGTGTTGATAAAATTAACTTGTCTCCATTTACAAAAAAAGTTTTCCTCGAAATTGTTGCGGATTCTACTAAAATATTCATGAGCCCATGCTGGAAGAATGACCTTCTTAGTTGGGTACATCCATAATGTAATGTATTCACATACATATGCACATATACTGTACATGCATGCAACAAGGTTTTACTATTCAAATTAGAGTGGTAGATAATGATAATGTTATATGTGGACCTTATATTTATGGGGAATTGTCACTGATCTTGTTCTGAACATGAATTGCATTTCAAAAATGATAAAAAGTACAGAATGTGCACAAGCATTCTGGATATTCCTGTATATCAAAATATGGACCTAAGAGATTGCCTTTCTTTCTATCTGCACAACCAGGAAGCCAGTAAGCCCATGCTCAGGATCTCCTCCTACCAGGAAGTGCAAAAATGTGATGGGAAGAGGCTTGATGGTGGGCATTCTCCGTAGGGGCTCCACTCCCTTGCAATAACCCAACACCAACACCCCAAGGTAAGAATGGTCCCCAGAAAGATGCATGAGCTGACTTTTTGGGAAGGCCTTTTAGGACCAACTGGAAAGCCATCAACACCAGATTCAAATTTATTGTTTTATTATACAGTATTGCATCATTATATTGTTTTATATTTTTACTAAACTGCCCAGAGCCCAGCTGAGACAGTGTATAAATTTCATAAATGTATAAAAATGCTGATAAACTTTCTCATTAATCCCAATTCTCCCCACCAGCTTAGCTATAGTTTAGGGGGCGCGGTAGCTCAGCGTTAAACCGCTGAGCTGTTAGTCTGCCAACCATAAGGTCGGCAGTTCGGATCCGCGTGGCGAGGTGAGCTCTCGTCACTAGCCCCAGCTCTCTGCCAACCCAGCGATTCGAAAGCTAATTAGCAAGTAGATAAATGGGTACCACTCACGTGGGGCAATATGCTGGCATCCTGTCGGGGAGTCGCCCTCGGAACCGAAGACGAAGATCTGGAGAAGCCTGTGGATGGTGGCTGAGGACGGCGGCAGAGGATGACGGATCCCAATTAACAACTTCCAGGATGTCAGCAGCCGGCTCCGAAAGTGAGGCATTCTGGGGCTTGTAGTTCCGATGCCTGGAAAGAAGAGCCGGTTCCCTCACCCCCTCCCTAATCGCGCGGGCACTGTAATATATATGATATATGGATGTATAATTAATATGCAATGATGTTGTAAGCCGCCTAGAGTCCTCCATTAGGGAGGGGATAGGCGGGGTATAAATAAGATAAATAAAAATAAATAAATAAATAAATAGGAAAGAACTCCTTTGTATCAGGATGTGTCCAAAGCAATGCATTTTGAGCCTCAAATCCAGTTTTCTGATAACAAACTAAACTGTTCTGATTTTGACATTTGTAAAAATGTAAATGTATACTTTTCTCTGTTAACAGACTATATTTCTCTTTATCATAAGAAAACATTGCTCAAATATTTAAAATATGGCTTTCATTGCTAAATGCTTTTCCTGCCATTGAGAGAACATTTCCACTTACCCCAGGACTTACCTTGATAGAATTTCTGCGTTTTCTATAAAGTTATTTCATTACAGTGCCAGAATGTTGGCATATATTAGCGGTGACTCTATAAGACTAACTAACAGATGGAACAATTAACAGTTTTCCCAATATATTACTATTGAACTATGTAAAGTTTCTAATCTTAAAATATGTCTTCAAGCAAATGCTCCCTTTTAAAGCTGTAGTTCCCCCTTCCTTTTCAATATTTCCTCACTTTAATGTTTTGTTAAAATGTATTCAAAACAAAACAAAACACAACAAAACAAAATGATTCATGAACTCCCATTCAACACAGAGAAGCAAATGTTGATTCTGGAGAACATCAGGCATCCATGAAGTGGTGAGACAATGATTTCCTAAAGAAACAGCTTAGCAGTTCATAAACATTAATTTGGTCTTAAGGAATAGGACCTGCTTATAAGAAAATACGTTCAAAAATGAAATGTGAAATTTGTAAGTGTGAGTGTTAGAGCAAAATGTTAAAAAAGCAGAAAACGTCTTTGTACTTAACCAACAATATCCAGAATCACTCATGCAAGTATTAGCACACAAAATTTTCAATGAACATTTATCTATTTTAGATATTTGAATCAAACATTTTCTTTATTTTTAGTAAATGACTTAAATTTTGAGCTTCAAGGCCTAGGCAGAGGTTTTAGTCAATATGTGAAATTCAGAGCTTCGTGAACAAACCTTTACTCATAGCAGCCAGTTCTTTACTCAGTTCAGCCAGGTCCCTGAGGCAGTTCAAATATGAACATTCATTAACGTCATAGGTGGTTGACCAAACGTTGCAAGAAAAAAAAGCTCAATTTTTATTATTTTGATTATTTTGATTATGTGCCAACAATCAGTTGACTTTTAGCAAGTACATGGACTGAACTTCTCCAGGTTGATCTGTCCCCAACCTGAACTTCAGGTGTTCTAATGGTGCACCCATCACTGCTGTAGTTGAATCTGTCCCCTTGCTGCTGGTCATCCTCTTCTCTTTCCTTCCACCTTTCCCAGAAATATAGATCTCTCCGGAGAGTTCGGTCATCACATAATCTGTCCAAAATATGGTAATTTGAGCCCGGTCATTTCTGTCTCAAAGTAGAACTCTGGATTGATTTGTTCACAGGTTATTGGGTTGCTTCCTCCAATTTCAAAACAATGCTTATCTTCTTCCAATCCAGCCTCAAATCCAAGAGAGAGCATACATTCTCATTTTACTCCTTTGCCCATCTGGAGCCAGTCTGTTTGTCATATTCCCCAGACTTGTCTTCTTGTCCTGTGAATAGATTTTACATGAGGACAGTGAGATGTTCTGGGATTCCCATTTTCTGAAAGGCATTCCACAGGTTGACATGGTCAACACAGTAGAAGGCCTTTCTATAATCAGTGAAGCACATATTGACTTATTTTTGGTATTCTTTGGCTTTGTCAATTATCTAGCATACATCAGCAATAATGTGTCTTGTTCCTTTGTTAAGTTTCTTCTTGAGACCTTTGTCTTTCCTGGCTTTGGTTTCTCTTCTATTCTTGGCAACTTCAACTCTCTGTTCTGACATTGTCCCCCCACCCCTTCATTAATCAATGGCAGTGTCTTTTCACATTAATCCTTAACAACTTCTTTGATTTCATTCCATAGTTCCCTATCAATCAGGTTCATTACTTAAAAGTGATTCCTGCTATTCTCCTTGAAAATGGTGGGTATATGCTCAAGATCATATCATGGAAACTGATTGAGTTCTTGTGCTTTAACTTGATTTGGAACTTGAACAGTTTGTGATCTGTTCCACAGTTATCCCTTTGCAATTTCTTTGCTGTTATAATTAGGCTCTTCCATGTCTTTGTACAAATAATGTAGTTGATTTGATTTCTGTGTACTCCATCTGGTGATGTCCATCTATATAGGTATCATTTTGGTTGTTTGAAGACTGTGTAAGCAATTAAGTCATCAGAAACTGATAAGTCATTCTCCTGCTTAATTTCTGTTCCCTAGGCCATACAAACCAACTATGTTTTCCTCTTTACTGTTTCCAGCTTTGACATTCCAGTCTGCAAGCACAAGCAGCACACCTTGCTTGTATGTTCTGTTGATTTCAGATTGAACTTGACTGTAAAATTCATCAATCTCCTCTTCCTCTGCATCAGTGATTGGAGCATTAACTTGGATAACTGTCATATTAAAAGATTGCCTGCAAAGTCTAATTGATATTATTTGGTCACTGACTGCATTGTACCCAAGTACTATCTTTGTTACATCCTTCCTGATTAGAAAAGCAATACAATTTCTTCTGTTTTTCATGTCCTGAGTAGTAAAGAGTATGGAGTCCTTGGTGCTCTCTGAGCCTTGTTGTTTTCTTGCAGATGTTTCATTGCCAGGCTAGGCAACATCTTCAGTGTGAAAAGGGAGTGGGACTTGCTCTCTGTTTATATACCATGGCTTGTCCTGCTTGTGTTGGTGGGGGTGTTGTTCTCTCCTTGGCAGTTCCTTGATTGGGCTGTTCTTTGCTGCTTGTTTGATTGACTGAGTTAATAGTTCCTTGATTAGGGTATATTGTGCTGTTTGATTGTTCCTCTGGTGCTAATCCTGGTGTTAATCTTCGCATATCTGGGTGATGATTGCTGGCAAGGAGGTGTTCTGGTCTTCTGGCTTTTCTATTGTCTCTTATGAATGGTATGTAAATGTTGTTTACCTCTATGTGTCTGTTGATGGCTGCTTTGTCTGAGTGCCAAGCTTCCAGGAATTCTCTAGCATTTTTGGATTTGGCTTGGTTTAAGATGCTCGCAGTTTCCCAGTTAAAAGTATGGTTGAGTCTGTCCATGTGTTGTGAGATTAAGGAGTTTTCATTGTGTCTTCTGACTGCTAGTTGGTGTTTGTGTTCTGCTAGTCTTCTGCTGGTCTGTCTGACAGACAGCAGAACGCATCCACGAACACCAACTAGCAGTCAGAAGACACAATGAAAACTCCTTAATCTCATTAAGTGCCATCCTATCTGAGAGGCCATCATCTGGCACTATAAAGTCAATCATTTTATATTTTCTATCCATTTGGTTTTCTTAGTAAAACACAGGAGTGGTTTACCATTATTTTCTCCTGCACAATGTGAAATAATACCTTTATCATTGTCACTAAAGTGATCATCCACCCAATATATAGGTGCCTGCTTGTTTTAGCTGGGCAACTAGGATGACCTCACCTCCTGGATGACCCTTCTGGGAGTATATATTGTTGGTGTACACTCTCAGTGGTCTTTACTTATCCTTCCCAGGAACACTGCACAACACTGTTGTGGTGCTGGAGCTTGAGTACTTCAATGACGCCATGAGATAAACCATGAAGGGACACCCAAGACGGGAAGGTCATGGCAGAGAGGTCGGACTAAATATGATCCCTGGGGAAGGTAACAGCAACCCACCCCAGTATTCTTGTCATGAAAACTAAATGGATCAGTACAACCAGAGATATGTCGGTATACCATCGGAAGATGAGACTCCCAGGTCGGAAGATGGTCAAAATGCTGGAGGTGACGGACTTGACCGTGTGGGAGCTGGGGATGGTGACAGCTGACAGGAAGCTCTGGCATGGGCTGGTCCATGAAGTCACAAAGAGTCGGAAGCGACTGAACGAATAAACAACAACAAATTATATATAATGAGAAGTCACTTGTGGTAAACATATTTTAAAGCCTGTCAAATCAAAATCTACTATTCTCATCAAACATTAAAGAACAAAAATAATCTGGTAGATTGCTTTTGACTAATCACATTACTTTCATCTTTGCTGCACATATGAGAGATGGTTGTATCTTAAGTATATTTTTAGATTTGGTCAAGATTCCAGGCACACCATTACAGGGCTTGTCTGTAGCTTGAATCATGTCAACTGGATTTCTATTTTCTCAGTGGAAACGTTTCGTTCCTTATCCGTTTCCACTGAGAAAATAGAAATCCAGTTGACATGATTCAAGCTACAGACAATTCCACCTGGATGACTGAGAACCTTCATAGACACATTACAGGGCTTCTAAATCACCTCCTATAAAAGTAAATGTTTGGACCAGGTAATTAAAAAACACATAAGAAAATGTGTATTCATATTGGGAATATAGGAAGAGCCATACTGGATCTATTCACAAACCAATATAGTAAAGCAGTAGTAAAATATGGCTACGTAGTCTATAAACAAGCCTAGGAGTAATAACATCTTCTAAGTCATGATGCCCAGTGATTCATATTCAGAAGTCTACTGTCCAGAGAGAAACTTACAAACTTGGTATTGCTAGGAAATCTTCCATCCCAGTATTAAATAAACCCAGTTGAACTTAACTTTGGAAATTAGTGGGATCTGTTATTTTCAAGATTGTAGGATTGTGAAAAAATTCTATTGTTATCTCTATGGATAACTAATTGGAACTCTATGGTTCTAATTAGTTAACACTGCGAAACACAGAAGCTTTTGAACAAAGTCTGCATTATGTAGATCTCAAGTCACTATATGCAAATTATTATTTAGTTAATTGTGCATGAACGAGATTGAGTGGGTGTTACAATTCATGGAACATATAAAATAAGGGAGGCGATCTGCAGATTGACTTCCATGAGGAGAAAGTCCCAATTTTAAAGGACATCTTCTGTAGCATGTAGCTCACCATACATGATGGTACATACAGTACATAAGAGTAAAAGAGCTTGTAAGAAAATGCTAGTTCTCTTCATTTCAGCTTATAAATGGATACTTTTCTTGGAAGGCCCCATCAGATAGACTGAAGTCTTATAATAGTCTTCAACTTCCCCAAAGTCAACAGAAATAATAAAATAAGCAAAATCTGCAAGAGGTTTATGGAAAATTTGTAGGAGCAGAAATAATATCAGGATGACATTTGATTAAATATTTAATTAAGTTAAATACACACCAGTGTCTTAATTCAGAATGTTTTTTTAGTGAAAGTGTTCTACCAAAATGAAACTAAGACATATCACAGATGCTTTTTTTAGATGATTACATTTAATAGCTCATATATGATTTCTTTTATACTTACTGTCAGATATTACACATCCTTGCAAGTCACATGTTCTGCTTTTCTCCTTGTAGACCTCTGTTCTGGAAGGAGGAAAAAGGAAGGGGAGAGAAAGAATATATTCTAGAGACTAAGATCTAATCCACTGGGAATTATTTCATTTTGGTACAAAATGAAAACAAGCAAAAATGTTATCTATATTGTAAAAGGTCAAAGAAGGCCTTTTTTACTCAAAATTTGAAGAAGCATAGAATAACAATTTGGGGGGGATCAGACTGAAGTTCACTTATAACAGTCAGATTCACTTTTTAAAGGAATGTGTTCCATAAAGGACTTCAGCAAATAAATAGCTTTCCCAAATACAAGGTGATTAGAGAGACAACGGAGGAGTAGAACTACTGTGATTGCAGTGACAGGTTGTATTTTTCAATGGTTTCAGAAAAGGCTGTGGGATTTTCTGCATACAAAGTGCTTGACCCATCCTTGAATTAGGTCCTCTGCCAATCCTTTTATTTTAACTTAAAAGTAGCCAAAGGATCTCAATCTGTACCACGAATACAATACTATGAAAGGGTTTAACTCTTTTTCCACTTCTGTTTCCCTGAACTATTTCAACCCAGATAAAGAAAATATGGTGTTTGAATTATAGGTCTGTTTGAATCAGCCCTGATAGGATTTGAGATTATGACTTGAGAAATTAAAATTTGAACTTCTTTGAAACTTGATTTTAAAAAAGAAAGTTGTCTATATTCTCTTTTGGAGAAACTTCCAAACACCATAAAGTGCTTCATTTTTTTTACAGAATGGGATAAAAATAGAAGAGATGGTAGATCCTTTAGATGCTATTAATACTTTTAAGTTTCAGCTGCAAATCTGCTAGGGTTTCACTGTAATACATTTTTGAAATTCCCCCCCCCCCCAACTCTTTCAGGGCAGACGTAGCATTAATATATATATATATATATATATATATATATATATATATATATATATATATATTCTCAAAAACCATTTAAAAAATCAGCTATTTTACTTTCCACTTGCTTTTCTGAGTGTCAAGTTTGATGTGACATTGAAGAAAGACCATTGGTTTCTTCTTTCAGATATGTGTTGTGTTTTGCTGCCTAGTTTGATCACTTGTTTTTTGGGGTGCCAGGAGAATTGTTACAACTGGTTGGCAAGCTTGGCTCCTTCTGGAAATAACCCCACATCACTGGCACAACTTGGTGATGTCAGGGTTATAGGTTGGAGACTCTGTGTGAGTCTGCAGAGGCAACAGAAGCAGACCTGGAGAACTACAATGCCATAGAGACAGGCACGTCAAAGAGGCTGGCACATAAGAACTGGCCTTTTTAGTCTTGTCAACCCACCCCTATGTAAAAAATTGGGTCAGGGCTTATGAATGTTAGCCTGGAGTTCGTTCGTTCGTTCATTCATTCATTCATTCATTCATTCATTCATTCATTCATTCATTGTCAAGAGACTTAAAGTTTGCTCCAGTTGTGCAGAATTTAAAAACAATGGCTGCCTTGAGCCCCAATTTAGACTGCTGAGAGTTGCAATGAACTCCAAGTTGTGTTGACAGGAACAGCATGCAAGTGTACTGTTAGCACAAGAGAGATCAGAGTTAAACCTTGTCTTTGGAAAAAGAAAAGAAGCTGCTCTTCACAGCCACCTGATTCAATTTGTCATTTGAAACAGTTTCCTGTGTTGATTTGCTAATGTGCTTCAGTGGTGTGATTCAATTGAAGTGCTGTTGAATTGAAGCACCAATTCCAGATTGCTTCAAAAATAGCTTGAAAACTACAGTAAAGAGTCAAATAGGCCCCTTCTTGACCAAACCCATACAAAGCTAAATCCTCTCCTATATTGGTGAGTACCAAACTACTATCCTAAAATCCCCAAATGTGGGAAACTTGTGTCTTGGGGTTCCTGAACTCCAACTCTAGAACAAAGAAGGCAAGAAAGAGAATCAGAGGGGAATTCCCTAGTGGCTAATTTTATGCATCTCCTTTTGATTATAAACTCATTACATTCCCTTATCTTCCATTTTATAGAAAGAGGAAGATAAGTGCAATCTGCTGCTTTGCCCAGTTAAGGACAATGCTCTGCCTATGATGTCCTGAGTTGAGCCAACCAATCAGAAATTGGTTACCAGCTAAACCCATCTTCTTAATGACCCTTGATGGAATTATATTCTATTTCATCTATTCAGGCCTCTTGGTATGGGGTGAATTTGTCAGAAGCTTTAGGGAACAATGTAGCCCATATGAAAACTAGGAATTTTTCATACCATCCTTATTGTTTATTTCAAAAGTAACCAAGTCCAATAAATCTGAGTTTTCAATTCTTGGGAGAAATGTTATATTTCCTTATTGCTATTAACTTTTTTTTCTAATCCGTGTCCCTCCATTTGGCTATGTTCACATAAAACTCCAATATGATGAAATGAAAAAACTGGAGCTTGTACTTGCTTTAGGTGTGCCATTATCAGGAATCATTAACATTTGGACCAAAATGAGCTTCAAAAGACTGTGACACCGATGGCTACCAAGGGCTCATTGATTCAAGGAGGCTTTAAGCTATTTTAAATTGAGACCATTGCAAGTTCAATAAATAAATTAAATGAACAGCATCCTATGTCAGGACTTAAAATATAATCTTGCCAGGAAGTTTCCTTTTCTTAGAAAAAAACTCCATCAATAATGTGTAGAAGATTCAGTGAATACAAAATACTACTCAAAACAAACCATCTAACATTATAAAGAATAGGATGGCCAGATTTTGCAGGGACACTGAGGGATACAGGTCAGATTTGTGTAGTGTTGGCAACTATTTCCATAAGAGATGTGGCCTGTTTGGTTGTTCTGCCTTGAATGCAGAGTTCAGCAGCAAACAGTTTTCATAACACAGAGTTTGCAAAGTTGGTAACTCCCATCTCTGTCGTCTGTGACAGGTACATTTTGCCTCCCCTTTGAAGTCCCTGTACTATAAATGAAGGCAAGGGCCTGTCCCCATTTGTATCTAACCATGGTGCAAAGATGTTCTTATTCTGATATGTCCCCATTACGATATCATTATATTGTCCTCAGCCCATGACTGAAATTTAAAGCATCCTTAACTATAGTGTTTTCCTCCTCAAGCTGGCAGAAACCCACAGCTGTTTGAAGATGTGTAAAATCTGATATGGAGACAGTCCAGAATCTCTTGGTCATTTCAGGGTCCCTTGGCTCCTGGGCATTCTCTTTGGCTGCCATCTGTTTTTGGTGTTTTCACCTTGAAGGGAAAGATGGGGGGTACAGTGGGCAGCTTTGCTGCATCTGGCAGTTCTCCACTGCCCATTGGGCAGCTGATTAATTAAATGGTCAAGTGAGAGAGATGGCTTTCAAAATTAGGGAGCTTTGAATGATGGCTGAACAAAACAAGATCTCCAATGATTTTTCCAGAAGGCTGTGAGAGGATGATAGGTTTTGTGGGTGCCAGCTCTCTTGCTCTGCTGTGCATGTTGACAGGTGAACAATTCTCTTTTGATGCACAAAATAAAGCAGGACAAGCCAGTCAGCCGCTTGTCAAACTTGCCCCCTCTCTAAGCTCCACCCCATCTTTGTATTACTGTCCTGATTGGTGGACGGCTTCCAGATGATTGGTAAGATTCAAAAATTGGGAGGGCAGCAAAGGCAGAGGATTTTACCAATCATTGGCTTAGCACGCTCTCCACAGGTAAAATCAGGAGAGCCCCATTTGGCAGCAAGCAGTGGCAATGGCAACAGTACATTTTATGCCAGTGTATTCTTTTGCCAGTTCAAACATGGGTGGAAAGCACTTTAACTCAGACTTGGGGAAGACCCTGTGTGAAGAATAGCAGGAAGAAGGTTTGCCAATTGTGCATTTATTTCTCCACTTTATTTTCCACCCGTAGGAGTGAATTGCAGCCAGTGCATGGATGTGTGAATAAATAATCATTCCAGAAAGCATGGGAAAAGAAGCTTTTATGTTTCAAAAGCCTGGCACTGCTATCAGCATGCCTCGTATTTTAACACATTTTTTTTAAATGATAGTAAGTACCCTTCTACCACCACTTAAAGATGAGGAACTATAAGAAATCAAATACTTAGGTTTGTTCTTGCAGTGATTTCAGGTAGAATTTTAATTCCTAACTCAGATTGGGACTGTACCTTGTAATCACATATAGTTCAGGTGGAGGAAGAGATCATATTATTTTCAAATGCTATCAAATAGTAGCATCCATAAGAGGGGTCAAAAAAGTCAAGATGGTGGTCACATCCACACAGTCAAAGCCCCACCTCTTTCTATATGTGGGTGAAATTGGCATACATACAAAAGTGATGGGCTTTGATGAAGCAATTGTAACCACCATTTTGATTTTTGACACCCCCTCCCCCGCAGATGTCCTTGCTAGCAAATCTATCTTTTTGCTAGCAATATCTTTTTGCAAAGAAGAGTACTTTGAAAAATAACGATTAGGACCATGCAGCACATTGGATTTGATCTCCAGAAAGTGCTGCATTTATGTTCCTGTGCTCCCTAAAGTACTCTCTAAAGGAGAGTAAATCAGAAGCACTGCAAAATTCTACTATTTATTTCAGTGGTACACTTTCTCAAGTATAAACCAACAGGATTTAGATTTAGTTTTGTGTTGTTAAACTCAGCAGAGTGGTGTGGTCTGGGCCTCTTATCCTAGTGTGCTAATTTTCTACTTGCAGAGAGAAGGACATTTAAATATAGGACATTCTGAATTGAATGAATTTATTCTGTTTCCCTTTATTCTGTTGCAAGATTCTGCCACTGTTTCAACAAAATGCCTCAACTGTCCAAATATAAGCAAAACATTATGAAAAGAGAGAAAGAAAAGAAAGGAAAAGAAAAGAAAAGAAAAGAAAAAAGAAAAAAGAAAAAAGAAAAAAGAAAAAAGAAAAAAGAAAATTTTTAATTCTTCTGGAAAGTTTGCTGAGTCTCAAACTGCAAATATATTTATATGTATATCTCTGCTCTTCTGTCAAGAACTGTGAAAAGGATAAACACTTCATAAAAACCTACTGCCACAGAACCAAACATATTGAAATGACTTTTTATGGAGATATTGAGAGAAAAGAAGAAAAAATACATAAAGCTTGTTTTTCCAGAGGGTTCAATTATTTAGAATGCTGGTAGCAAACTTTGATTGATAAAGCTAACCTTTCCTTCCCTGGCTATAGTTTGATCACACAATGATGAGAATGAGTTAGAGAATGGAAGAATAATATTTGGATTTCAACACAATAATGAAAATGCAGAGACTGCCTTTGACTTTTACAAAGTGAGAAATGATTTCACATTTCCAATGTAGGGAGGCAAAAATCCCTTTTAAAAGCTAGTGAGGTTGGATTTGTCTGATGTTCTTCTGTTATTTCCTTCACTTACATGATTACTTGATTTTTTTCCTGGCATCATTCTCATGGCATGTCCAAAGACAATCCTAGCCAGAAAAGCACCATTGTTTCCCACTGCATTAATGACTTAATACACAAGTGCTGAATGTGTAGATTACATGTGAAAAATTGCTAAGGAACACACCTGTGTGCCACTAATCCTATCTTCTTATAATTCGTATGAACCTAATTTTTAAACCATCAACTTTGCATTTGTCTGATTACAGCCTAGAAAAATCAGATGTGACCATTGTGGATATAAAATATATGACAAAAACATTGTTTACAATGTGAATAAAGATTTTATAAGTGCTTGGTTTCCTGCTACAGTTAACGGGCCTTCTCTGTGCATTTACTGCAGCATCTCATCCCAGTCATACATTAATTAAAATTATTGCACAAGACTGATTTTCCCTAGCTCTCTGCTGAATGAGTAAACATTTCCCTTATGTTTTCTAATATATAGATGAAAAATACAATCTACAGTGATTCACTGGTGATAGCTAAATAGCCGCTTCTCAGAGATCTGATCACAGTCAGATTATTCTGGTCACTCGTGTGACAGCACTCCACTCTGCATAGTCCAAATAGAGGATGAATTGACCCATTCTAGGTTGCCCTCTGCCCACCCACCTGAGAGCTGGCTTCCTTATTATTCAGAAATACAAAAAAATGCATGATACAGATTTAGGGTTGTACTATGTTGAAAAGTTTCTTCCCATTAAGAACACAATGCAGGAAAACAATAGCATACCTAGGAGAAGGTCATGCTAGAAATATTCTTCCAGCTTTGCAAATGCAAAGAATTTTGGCTTTGGCTGTCAGAGCTCTGCAGACCTCTGCCAATAGCTTAGATAAGCATGCATAGCCAGGGGGGCGTGCAACAGACATGAAAGAGGCGCCTGCCTTTGAAATAGACAATTCACACCTAAAGAGGCCAGCGCTAGTACACATATATGCAAACGGATGTCTGAGGACCCTGGAGCCACGAGCACACGTGTCAACGTCAAAGGACTTCGGGAAGGGGAATGCTTAAATGTGACTGGCATGCTTTGCTGATTCATTCAAGTCTTTGTTTGTGTTAACCTCCATGTCTTGTAATAAATCCTTCTGCTTCTAAGAAACAACGCGTCTGTGGTTTACTCTAGAGTAAGGAGATTTCAGGCATCGTATGGAACACCTTACATAAAGACTTGAATCAAAATTCTTGCTACCTTTCCTGAGGACTACTCTGCGAAAACCAGCGACTTCCACAGTGAGGGTAGCATCCAGCTGTTCGTTGAAAACCACGACTTGCAAATGACAAGCTGCCAGCCTGGGGGCATGAGTCTTTGGGAACCCAGGGAGCAAGAAGAAGCAGGGAAGGCTGCGATAAGTGAGCCCGGACCCAGCACAGCTCCCGCACAACCAAAGGAACGACCCGGGGGCAAGAGGCTCAAGAAAACCAAAGGAATAGAGGTATTCAAACCCCCCCACCCCGCAAACCACGGAACCAGGGCAGCAGATGGGTCACTTGGAGTGGGCGAAGGGATGGAGGAGAAAAGGGGGAAGAAAACCAAGCAGCGTGTTACCCAAACGCAGTGGATTGGGGCAGTGGAGAACTTGTCTCGCTTGGACTGTAAGGTGGAGGAAATAAGTGAGAGTTTAGACAAGATAGTTACACTCCTGGAAGGGAGGAAGACATGCCCATCCTCCTCCGAAGAAGGGGAGGAGGAAGAAGAAGAGGATGGGGGACCCATGGCATATAGTCAGCCACGAACCACCCCATCTAGCCAGCAGCGGAGAACTTGGGTAGCTGCAAATGCACCAATAGGGGTGAGTGAGTTGAAAATGAAGTTTGATGGAGATCCCAAGAAACTGGCATGTTTTATGACCCATGTGAATGGATTTATGGGGGAATTTGAGAACAATTTCTACACGGAGGAGGCGAAGGTTAGGTATGTTTCCTGTTTTCTGGAAGGAGAAGCGGCAAAGTGGCTCCTGAAATTGCACGATGCTAAGACAAGCACACTACAGGACTTTAATAAATTTATGCATGCCTTACGCAAACGCTTTGAGGAGAAGCCGGTGGGAAACGGGAAAGGTCTGTCCTAAAGAGCGCCGTGGGACAGGCCTTCGCAAAGGGGCGCAACGAAAGTGAGAGCCACAGCCCGACAATGCATCGAAAGGTACAGTTAAAAATTTTGGTTGGGAGGAAGAAATATTCGGGGGTGGCAATGTTAGACTCGGGTTGCTCAAGATGCATAATGCACCCGAACGTGGCTGACAAGATGGGACTGAGACTTTTTAAATTAAATATGCCTATTACATTTTGCCAATTGGACGGCTCAGAAATGAAAGGGGGGCCAATGGAGCATTTCACAGAAGAAATCCAAATGACTCTTGGGACTCACGTAGAGACGTTGAGGTTTATTGTGGCTCCCATTGCAACACAACCTACTGTCTTAGGACTGAAATGGCTGAGAACAAGAAACCCTAGGGTGGATTGGGCTTCTTGGGAAATTGAATTCATTGATGGGACTTATGTAGGGACAGACAATGACAGAACTCCGAGTTGCTTTGAAGTGGGGGCAGCTGGGATGGAACTTTGGGACAAGGACCAGGAACAAGGGGGTGGCACTACTCTGGACTCAATCCCGGAGAAATACCTCCCTGTGGTTGAGGTGTTTGGCAAGCAGGAATGCAACCAATCACCCCCCCATAGACAGTTGGACGCAACTGTCGATCTCATCCCAGGGGCACCTTTTCCCAAGCCCAAGATGTATGCCATGACACAAAAAGAACTACAGGAGCTTCGCAAGTTCATCGATAAAAATTTGGCATGTGAATTTATCGAACCAGCCAATTCCCCCCTAGCAGCCCCAGTTTTATTCAGGGAGAAAAAAGACGGGTCCCTCCGACTTTGCACGGATTACAGGGGGCTCAATGCAATTTTGATTACCAACCAATACCCCCTCCCGTTGTTGAAAGACATGCTAGCCCAACTGTCGAAAGGGAAGGTCTTCATGAAACTAGATGTAAGAGATGCTTACTATCGTGTACGTATGCGGGAGGGGGACTAGTGGAAAACAGCATTCAATTGCCCGCTGGGGTCGTTTCAATACTGAGTGCTCCCGTTTGGGATTGCGGGGGGACCAGGAATTTTCATGAGGTTCATAAACGAAGTACTGTATGAATTTCTCTACAAGGGGGTAATTGTATATTTAGATGATATACTGATTTTTTCTGGAAACTTACAGGAACATATGGAACTAGTTAAGAGGGTGTTAGAGAAATTACTGGAGGCAAAACTGTATGTGAAACTTGAGAAGTGTGAATTCCACAAAGATAAGCTAGACTTCCTGGGGTACCGCATATCTCATGAGGGCATTGAAATGGACCCAGAAAAGGTCAAGGTGGTCCTGGGCTGGCAACCCCCCCGAACACACAGGCAGCTACAAGGTTTCCTCGGGTTTGCGGGGTTCTATAGGCAATTTATTCAGAATTTCGCCCAGATTGCTCTGCCCCTCATGGATTTGCTAAAAACAAAAAGCAAAGCCGCGAAAGCAAAAACCAAAGTGCCAAGCACGAAAATAGTGTGGACCCAAGAAAGTCAGGAAGCCTTTTACAAGTTAAAGGCGATGTTCACTGAGGAGCCCATCCTCAAACATCCAGAGGTAGACAGACCGTTCGTGATACACACGGACACATTGTTTAGCGCAATCGGGGCCATATTGCTGCAGGCAGATGACAATAAGAAATTAAGACCCTGTGCATACATCTCCAGGAAGTTCAATCAGATGGAGAAACATTGGCATGTGTAGGAGAAAGAGGCGTTCACAGTCACACACACTCTAAGCACTTGGCGACACCTCCTGGAAGGAGCAGCTGTCCCGTTTCAAGTGTGGACTGACCACAAAAACTTGGAAGCCCTCAAATCCCCCAGAAAACTAAATCCTAAATACCTCCGGTGGGCAGAGTTTCTTAGTAGGTTCAATTTCACATTGAAGTACTTCCCTGGGGGGGGAAATTACTTGGCGGACGCACTATTGCGTCTGCCGCAACATGAAAGCAAGATGGAAGACGTTGTTGATGCACTCATCCCTTCCCAACCAGAGGAGGCTCAGAGTCAATTGGCACAAGCTGATAAATTGGAAGGAAACATGGCGATCACTCGCAGTAGCACGAAACGCTTGGCTGAGAGCAACCCATTTGCAGACGAACTGCGAGCGGCAACAGTGACAGACACATGGTGGGGGGAGCACAAACACACCCTCGAAGAGAAAGATGGGGTGGGGTGGAAAGACAATAAAGCATATGTCCCTGAGACTTTGAGGCAAAAGGTTTTGAGTAAGCATCACGACCACAAAACGGCAGGGCATTTTGGATTTGTGAAAACACTACACTTAGTTAGGCGCAATTTCTGGTGGCCATCACTGCGCACAGACGTTAAAGCTTATGTGCAAGCTTGCCCAGTGTGCGCAACAGCTAAGAGAAAAATGGGCAAACCCACAGGGAAATTGCAGGAAGTGGCAAACCCCACACAACCATGGAAGCAGATTGCCATGGATTTTATAGTAGACTTACCCGTGAGCAACAAAAAGACGGCCATTTGGGTGGTCACAGATTTATTTTCTAAACAGGCACACTTCATTGCTTGCAATGGAATCCCGAATGCTCAAAAACTAGCTAGGATGTTTATCCAACACATTTATCGGGCTCACGGAACGCCGGAACGCATAATCAGCGATCGCGGCAGCACTTTCACTTGTAAGTTCTGGCGGGCGTTTTTGAAGTTGATTGGATCAGAACAGGGACTTAGTAGTGCGTTCCATCCATGCACAGACGGAGCGAGTGAACGCATTAATGCTATACTGGAGCAGTACCTTAGATGTTACATTAATTATCAACAAAATGATTGGGCTGAACTGTTACCGTTCGCAGAGGTTGCTTACAATAACGCGCTCCACCAAAGCACAGGGTTTTCGCCATTCAAAGTAGCTACAGGGCAGGATTTTGTAACTATCCCCGAATTGGCTATGACCCAAAGCACAGAACTAGCGCAACCACTGAAAGCGGATGAATGGATAGCAAAAGTTACCAGCAATTGGCCAATCATGGTGAAAACGCTGCAGGAAGCCAAAGCAAGTTACAAAAAGTATGCAGACCGTAAACGAGAGAAGGAATGGGAACTGAGAGTAGGGGATAAGGTGTACCTGTCAACAAAAAACCTGAGGGCTACACAACCGTCACGAAAACTGGCGCCCAAATTCATAGGTCCGTTCCCAATAATTGAAGTTATTAACCCGGTAATGGCTAAACTGCAGTTACCAAAGATACTAAGAAAGGTGCACCCAGTTTTCCACATTAGTTTGTTGAAACAGCACCACACTTCACAGCAGTGGCACCCAGAACCAGCAGAACACGCCCCATTGTTAGTGGAGGGAGAACCACACTTTGAAATCGACAGGATTCTTGATTCCAGATGGCACAAGGGACATCTACAGTATTTGGTCAAGTGGCACCATCTACCGATAGGAGACAAGGAGTGGGTTAGCGCTAAACACACACGCGCTCCCAAATTGGTGAAAATCTTCCATAGGGAGTTCCCAGACAAACCTCACTGAGCCGGTCACCCCAACAGGACAATGTAAAGAACTCTATTGGTAGGCTCTCGTTACAGGGCACGACTGCAAATGTTTTAGTTAATTAGTTCAGTAGTTAGCGTGTTTTGGTGGGGTGGGGGGAGCATCTTGGGCCAGGAGCATGTCAGAGCTCTGCAGACCTCTGCCAATAGCTTAGATAAGCATGCATAGCCAGGGGGGCGTGCAACAGACATGAAAGAGGCGCCTGCCTTTGAAATAGACAATTCACACCTAAAGAGGCCAGTGCTAGTACACATCTATGCAAACGGATGTCTGAGGACCCTGGAGCCACGAGCACACGTGTCAACATCAAAGGACTTCGGGAAAGGGAATGCTTAAATGTGACTGGCATGCTTTGCTGATTCATTCAAGTCTTTGTTTGTGTTAACCTCCATGTCTGGTAATAAATCCTTCTGCTTCTAAGAAACCACGCATCTGTGGTTTACTCTAGAGTAAGGAGATTTCAGGCATCATATGGAACACCTTACATTGGCAAAGATTCATGTAGGCTGTCATATCTATATTGGGGGACCTGTGAAGATGCAGGTATACCCATTTTGTAAGAGTATCCACAACATATTCTCAAAATTCCAAACGGTCTTACTATGCATAAAAGGCTGGAGACTCGGGTACATCAGTTTCATCTGGGGAAAAAATACTATATGGCACAAATAACCAACAGTGTACTTTGGAGCTGGGGTGAAGATCTTTTATCCTAGGCGCATGGCAAAACAATAAACCATGGAACTGCACTTATTAAAAAATAAATAAATAAATAAATAAATAAAGCACAAGGAGAGGAAGGAAACTTGGAAAGGAGAAGAATAATTAAAACAGGGTTTGCCTGGCTTCAAACTACAAGCTTTGACTTACAAAAGTTAGAATTATATTGACTGAGCTACTGCAACAGTCAGAGTGAAAAGGAGGTTTAAAGGTACTAGAGCTAATGGTAAATACTGGCTCAGTTGAAGGGATATCCCTTCCTCTGAGAAGTAGCCAATAAACTCCTGAAGCTAGCCTGTCAGGCAATAAAACACTCCAGCCCAAATAGATAAGGACACTTGAAGTGACATAAGAGGAAAAAAGTGCTTTCAAACTGCAGCAGGAAAATGTACCAAGAGATTGGATTTGCAATGAGAAGTAGGAGGGTACAGGCTTATGCATCCATTTATGTCCTCAAAAAATGGTTGTTGTCCCATTCTGGTGACAGGCAACCGGACAATGCAGCTAAGCCTTTAGTGCAACATTTGAAGCTGGTTTTATTTGTATAGGTGTTTTTCATATACATTGTATTTAAACAGGTTACCTCAATACAAGATAAAAACAAATATATTTGTAATCAACAATAATTCATCATAATCACCTATATAGATCCTTCATAGATTTTTGTATCTGATTTTATAAATTATTCCCACTTTCGGTACAGTTATAGTATACCTTTTCACAAACCAGTATTTAAATTCTTAGGAAAGCTTTCTTTTTGTGTAACCCTAGAACTTAGGTCTTCAATCACATAATGTCCAACAGAAATAGCAGAGGGCTTTTTTTTTTAAGTATTGGTTTGTTTGCAGGGCAACAGTTTTTTCCACTGCCATATCTGTACAGTAAATAAATGAACATTAAATTGAATGAACACATAAAAGAAAGATAAATCTACCCAGCTTAACAAATCTACTCTCCTACCTGCTGTGCACTGGAACATTAACAGAATGTCATCTGGATCAAAAGGATTAGTCAAATAACTAGTCTTGTCTAACAGGATGGTCAGGTGTAGGAGCTGATTAGTTCTAAAGCCATTTTCTGATATTCAGCGGTATCAGCGATCATGCTCTAATTCATTATTCTCAGGAAACGGCACTTGAAGATCTGCAGTGACATTCATTTCAGAAAGCTGTATGAACTCAAAATCATCAGGGGAAACTTTATTTCCTCTTCCCTTTTTGATACTGAATGTGAACACTAGTGACCACTTTCTTGGAAGAAAGTCACACATATATGCTTGATCCTCAGTGACAATAACATCAAGTGATAACATGTGCTAAGCAAGCTGTTACAGATCAAGCACCACAGGTAGGCCTTCCATATGACCCTGCCTTACTTCAAACAGAATACATTTCAACAGAACCAATTCACACATTTTGCTCTGGGTTAAAGAGTGATAAAGCCATTGAATGTAGGGAAGTTGGGTGATGGACATACTTGTGTGAATCAGTCTCTAATCCACTCTAGGGGGTGACAAAACATCCTGTAGAGCCTACAAATCAACCCAGCATTGAGTTCCAGTGATTTGTTCATGCTGTGCTATTACTCTGTGTGAAACTATATAATCTATCATTTCAGTTAGACTCAAGTAATATGGAGATATTTTCAAACAGCATCTAAGAAGACCATATGGATGGGTTAATAGCAATATTTTGCAGACATGGGCCCATGCTAACTCTCTTTTCAACTACTAAGCTATATGACATAGAATCTGTTTTTTAATAGTAATTTTACTAAAGATTACAATTTACAACAATAAAAACTAATACAAACTAAAAAAGAAAAGAATAAAAAGAAAAAATGGAAGGTGCAGAAAAGAAAAACTAGAAAGAAAAATAGAAAAGAAAGAAAAAATAAGAATAAAGACAAAGAAAAGAAATATATAAAGATGTGACTTCCACCTTCATCACAATAAGTATAAACAATTTTAGTAACCTATCACCTTCTCTTAAAATACAACAAATGATCTCTTCTTCCCAAATCCCATTTCTTATCTATAACCAAATCCATAAAACCTTGTCATTTCAGTCCTGTCAGCAAAAGTCCATTAAGGGTTACCAGAGATAACAACATATCTATTTTAACCTTGATCAAATGAACCAACTTTATATTCCTTCCTTTTACTTTTAACAATCTTGATCTTTAGTCACTTCAAATAATGTCATAGAACTTGATTTCTTTTCATTTTTTCTTTGTCCCTTCTTACAAAATTCTTCAAAGCTTTAACAAGTCTCTTTTGTAAATCCAATATAGGAAAATTATCCAGGTCACTCTCTTGATTTGTTATTTGTATACCCCTTTTAATTATTAAAACATCAGCCAGTTTCTTTTCTATGTCCAGTGTAACTTCTCTTTCCATGTCATTCTTGTGGCCTGTGATTTTTAAATCCACTTTCAAATCAGTCTCAATCATGTCAGGTAATATTTCTTCCACTCCCATAGCATCTTTTAAACCCAGTCTACAGAGGCAGACACTCTTAAAATTAACTTCTGTGTACATTGTTCAAAAATATCCTTCAATATGTCCAATGTTAAAATATTTTGCTCTACTCTGTAGTAGTAAGTCAAGTTTGAGTGTTCTTCTCCCTTAATTGTAATCTTTAGTTCCTTCTAGTTCTCTCTAGTGTCCAAATTTAAAAGTATATCTTATTTTTTTTAAAGAATTCAAAACAAAAGCATTTCCCACAGAAAGATTCTTTATAATTAATTCCAAAAACTTATTTCAAATTTATGTGTTTGTAACTTTCCAAAATCAAAGTTTTAATCACCCTTTTGTTGTTTATTCCAGAAAAAAAAGTTCTTAAACTTGTATTTAAAACTTCTTTCACTAAGGATTAAAAGAAACTCACCTGTTGCTGTAAAACTTGTCAATCCAAAGGTTCCTAATAGCTGAAAAGCAGTTAACAAGCAATTTCTGAAAGTGATTAGAAAGGGAAGTATGTGAACCCAGTGTCCTTTTATAGGCGCCAACTATGTTTTGAACAAGGAGGCTATTCCCCCATCTCCGAGAGCTTTAAACCCACTGGAGAGCATTGTCTTGAGGTCTCCTCGTGAGGAGCAACTGTCTGGAGCACTTGTGGGCAATCTCAAGTCCTTTCCTTGTATGGAGATGAATTACAAAGAGCTGATCTACTTGCTGGCTCTTCATTCCACTGCGGTCATTGGCTCCACTTTTGACCTGTTCCCACTAAGGCCATGACACAGGAAGTGGTTAAGAAGTGTACTTTATTATTAACAATATCTGCACATACAAATTAGTCTTTGGTTGAGTCTTGATAAAGCGTGGCTCTAATTCAGCGTAGAATAGCTGCGATGAAGTCCTGGATTGAACTGGTCCTGAGCAACTGGATTTCTACTGGTGGTGCGATGATTCACAATGCAGCGCGGTATTGGAGTTAGGCCCAGAGGAACTCCCTTCTGACCTAGCAAGATTAAGTTGGACCCCACACCAAGATGGCCAAGCACGGGAGACAATCCTGCATGCAATCAATGAAATACCCAAGAGTAGTCTGATTCAGTATCAAGACAAACCTCTGAAGAGCAGCCTCGTACAGTGGCAAGGCAAGTCACGGAGGAGCAGTCTGGCGTGGTCTCTAGGAAAGGCTCTTAAAAGCGGCTGGGTGCGATCTCAAGGCAAGGTGCTGGATGTCGGCTTGGCGCGATATCAAGGCAAGGCTCTGACGAATGGCTCGACGCGTCTTCCAGGCAAGGCACTGAAGAGCGGCTGGATTTCATCAGGTGAGGCGCAGGAGTTGTGTTGAGTAAACGGTTGTCTCCGACAATCTCTGGCTTCGGGCACTCTTTATCTCTTGGTTTTTCCGCTGCTTGGGCACTTGAGCAAATCAGGATGCTCGCTGTTCCACATGCTTTTCCACCCTCCTATCATGCGTGCTGGGAGGTGGCGGTGATTCCGCCCCCTTTTCCTCACCAATCGGTGGCTCCGAATCTTGGCGCCCATGGCTTGGCTCTGCCTTCCTTCCCCACTCGGTATTCGCACCTTTTTCTCCACCAATCGGCAGCTCCCAAATCCTTCCCGCTTTTTCCCCAGTCAGCTCCCCCTCCTCTTCCTCAGACTCTGACCCCTTCCTGACAACTTTCTGCAGAGCTATCTTCAGTTCGCCATTTCTTCCCTGGAAGTCCGTGACATAGAATCTCTCAATTAACTACATTTTTAAAATTCATTTAGCTTATTTCCAAGAAATCCACGCCTCTTCAGTTGAAAAGTTAATTAGCTTTCAAAGCAGCCTCCTGCGTGATGAAACAATCATATTAAATCACAACTACTGAAACAGAAATGAAGAAGTATAAAGAACTGTAAAATCACAGGTGGGAAAGCAGCCAGTTCAAAAATAGATAACATAATATAAAACTAGAACAAAGTAGCAGATTGAATACCAGGTGCAAAATGTAACAAATTCCAATCTTCGTGGAAAAACCTAGGCTAAGAAACCTGCTAAGTTTAATGATAAGGAAAATAGCCAGACCACTCTAAGGAGATAGAAAAAAGGTCACCACCATTAAGAAGGCTTTCTCTGTAGTCACTACTTGTCTCAGCTCAGAAAATGGAGACAGAAAGATAATGATCATAACCTCTGTGATGTTCCATGTTGGAGTTGTCAGGTCTGCATTCAGTAGTTATTTTTACAAAACAGTTTATTTTTCCACTTTCACCTTAATGCCCAAACAGGTCAAAACCTCTCCATTGCAACTTTTAAGATACACATCTCACTTTTTAATATGTGCTGTAAGCAAGGTCCACATATACAATGAACATAGAAGTTTTCAATAGAAGGATTTCCAAATCTGAAATCAGAATGTGTTATTTCTTGCTTTTAAAAAATATTTCTATACAGGTAGTCCTGACTTAACAACCACAATTGGGACCAGAATTTTGGTAGCTCAGCAAAGCGGTCATTAAGTGAATCTGACCTGATTTTATGACCTTTTTTGCGCCAGTTGTTAAACGAATCACTGCAGGCATTAAGCAAACCATGTGGTCATTAAGCGAATCACGTGGTTTCCCATTGATTTTGCTTGCCAGAAGCCGGCTGGGAAGATCAAAAATGGCGATCATGTGACCACGGGATGCTGCGATGGTCATAAATGTGAACTGGTTGCCAAATGCCCAAATTGTGATCATGTGACTGAGGAGACGCTGTGATGGTCTTAAGTGTGAGGACAGGTCGTAAGTCAGTCACTAAGTGAATGGTTGTTAAGTGAGGACTGCCTGTATTTATGTCATATGCATTGCACTAACAAACTGGATGAATTTCTCCAATCATTCAAAAACAAACAAACAAATGAAACAAACAGTCTGGGCAGGAAAAGAGAAGGAGTGAGGGAAGGAGGAAGGAAATTAGAATCAGCCACTTAAACAAAACCTAAATATCAGATATATATTTAACATCAAAACACCCTTCGTTGCAGCATATGATCTTCACAAGTTGTTCCTCAGCCTTTGGAATATGGGTAGGGATACAATGTGTAGCCCCATATTGCATTTGATTCTCCCCAAACTTCATGCATTGTCCCCAGATCCTCTTCACATGTTGAAAATGTATAAATTTTCATGTCATCAGAGGGGAACATGATTGCATATATATGGAACAATCCTATTAATCTATTAAATTCAATTAAAACAATATTAGATTTTGTCCTAGTCATACCTACTTTTTGACATCTACTCCCAGAATGTTAGTCAAAGGACAAAACAAAAAACAAAAACACCCCCCCAATAAAAAAAGATTGCATGCTTCTGATTTAAATCAACCAATCTCAGCTGTTATACAGGACCTTAGCACCAACCACACACATACAATCAACCTACATTCACATAATATATCAATTGAAGTTCAAATCAATATTTTGGAATAGGGAGGAGCCCAGCAACAGAGACATTGATGGTTTAAGGTTCCCTAACATTCAGAATGCCAAAGAATGTTCAAACTACTGTACAATTGCACTCATTTCATATGCTAGCAAGGTTATGCTCAAAATCCTACAAGCTAGGCTTCAGCAGTATGTGAACCGAGAATTACCAGAAGTGCAAGCTGGGTTTCGAAGAGGCAGAGGAACTAGAGATCAGATTGCCAACATTCGCTGGATCATGGAAAAAGCAAGAGAGTTCCAGAAAAACATCTACTTCTGCTTCATTGACTACGCTAAAGCCTTTGATTGTGTGGATCACAACAAACTGTGGCAAATTCTTAAAGAGATGGGAGTACCAGACCACCTTACCTGTCTCCTGAGAAACCTGTATGTGGGTCAAGAAGCAACAGTTAGAACCGGACATGGAACAACAGATTGGTTCAAAATTGGGAAAGGAGTACGACAAGGCTGTATATTATCACCCTGCTTATTTAACTTATATGCAGAGTACATCATGAGAAATGCCAGGCTGGATGAATCACAAGCCGGAGTTAAGATTGCCGGGAGAAATATCAACAACCTCAGATATGCAGACGATACCACCCTAATGGCAGAAAGTGAAGAGGAACTAAAGAGCCTCTTGATGAGGGTGAAAGAGGAGAGTGCAAAAGCTGGCTTGAAACTCAACATTAAAGAAACCCAGATCATGGCATCTGGTCCCATCACTTCCTGGCAAATAGAAGGGGAAGAAATGGAAGCAGTGACAGATTTTATTTTCTTGGGCTCCAAGATCACCACAGACGGTGACTGCAGCCATGAAATTAAAAGACGCTTGCTCCTTGGGAGGAAAGCTATGGCAAACCTAGACAGCATATTAAAAAGCAGAGACATCACCTTGCCGACAAAGGTCTGTATAACTAAAACTATGGCTTTCCCAGTAGTAATGTATGGTTGTGAGAGTTGGACCATAAGGAAGGCTGAGCGCCGAAGAATTGATGCTTTCGAACTGTGGTGCTGGAGAAGACTCTTAAGAGTCCCTTGGACTGCAAGGAGGTCAAATCAGTCAATCCTAAAGGAAATCAACCTTGACTGATCATTGGAAGGACAGGTACTGAAGCTGAAGCTCAAATACTTTGGCCACCTAATGCGAAGAGAGGACCCACTGGAAAAGACCCTGATGCTGGGAAAGACTGAAGGCAAAAGGAGAAGGGGACGGCAGAGGATGAGATGGTTAGATAGCATCACTGATGTAATGAACATGAATTTGATTAAACTCCAGGAGACAATGGAGGACAGTAAGGCCTGGCGTGCTATGGTCCATGAGGTCACGAAGAGTCGGACATGACTAAACAACTGAACAACAACAACAACAACATTCAGAATATTTTTTTCTACTGTTGTCTTTTCTTTTCTTTTCTTTTCTTTCCTTTTCTTTCCTTTTCTTTTCTTTTCTTTTCTTTTCTTTTCTTCTTTTCTTTTATTGTATTTATATCTATACTGCTAGGTAACCCATTCACCCCAGCCTACCATGAATGCATTCTGCCTGTGTTTTCCTACTCCATATTTAAGTAGTGTTTCCTGGCTTCTAATGGCTCATTGTTGCTGCTTAGGTTGCTTGCCATGCTTTATTTTCTTCTAGGATCTTCTAGGAAAACTCCTGCACTTTGATTGGTTACTGTGCACAGAGGCAAGAACACCTCCTCACTTTGGTCAATGGCTGCTATCCTGCAGTGCCATTAAGAAAAAAATCCTTGTATTTTCTCGGGTTTGGCTCTTTAATCTCTGCTGCAGTTACTGTTTCCAATCTGATGTTCCAATAGCACAGTGGTTATAACACTGACTGACATACAGAGGGTCACCAGTTTGAAATCTAGCAACAATTAAAAGGAAACACAAAAAACTATCTTTCTTTCATTAAGTTATCCACTTTTCTGATGGGCACTTTAAAAACAAAACTAAAAAAATTTACGAGTTTACCATAGAAATGCTGAAGCTTTCTTTTCTTTTCTTTCCTGCTCCCAGGTAAATATGGTGATAAGCCCTTTGCAGTACTTACTCATTTGGGCACTTTGGACTCTATTTCTACTTCAGTGATAGCAAAAATAAGAAAATGATATACTGGTAAATTTGTTTGTTTAGAAAAAGGGACAGTAAAGTCAGCAGCTGAGGAAAAGAAAAATAGCAATTGAAAACATGCAAGGTTCTGAAAGAGCAATCTTCTGCGTATCAGGCAACTATTATTACCACTGTGCTCCTCGAACACCACTGAGAGTGGTAGGTCAGCAGACAACAGAGAGCCAAACCTGGGAAAATGCAACAAAGTACTGTTCTTTTAAATAGGTTACTGTGCCTGAATACATGCATATGTTCATGCTCTCACTTGTAAACAGAAAAAAGTTTCCCCCCCCAAAAAAGTACATATTTGCGGTAACCTCCACCCACAAAAAGGAAAGCAACTGGTAACTGTTTTCCCGGCATGGAAAGTTGGTGGGCACAGAAGCAGGGGAATCATTCAGTGGGGAGGGTGTGGTAGCCAGCAATACGGAGTGAACACCCGGCAAACCATTTCTGAAGTGTCCCAATTTGGACAGGATTTTCTTAAATCCAGTTTACAATCCAGCCAGCATCAGCACAGGACAGGAGCAGTTATAAGACGCAGTGTGGAAGTGTCCTATAGAAAGGGTCTCCAAATGTATCATTTTACTTTAGCTTTTTGCTTTGTTTTGATAAGGTACGTTTAATAATAAGACTATTATTATTTCATGTGTTATGATTGGGTTATTTCATAGGATTCTTGTGCTTCCTTTGAATGCTTTGCATTTTATTATTTTACAGTTACCTCCCTTAAGCATCCTCCACTGGCAAAAGAGAATAATAATAAATAAAAAGTATTATTATTGACCTCATCCTCATAATGATTTGATTTGATTTGATTTGATTTGATTTGATTTGATTTGATTTGATTTGATTTGATTTGATTTGATTTGATTTGATTTGATTTGATTTGAATAGCCACCCATCTCAAACCAGTGACTCTGGGAGGCTAACAATCAAAGTCACCTGGATGGCTTTCAAGCTTAAGGCGGGACTAGAACTCAGTCTCCTGGTTTCTAGCCTGTTGCCTTAACCACTAGACCAAACTGGCTCTAATTAAACAATTAACACAGTACAAAAAAAATTAAATACAAATAGCAGCCAAGAGATATTAAAATCCATCTGTGTCAGCACAACCAGGGAACGGGGCCCTTCACACACTCAGGACCTCAGGCCCAGGCACATAGCCAGGTCTTCAAGGCCTCCTGAAAAGCCAGCAGGGTCGGGGCCATCCTAATCTCAGAAGGGAGGATATTCAAGAAGGCAGGCACTACGACAGAAAAGGCGTGTCTCCTGGTCCCTGCCAGTCATCCCATTGGCTGATGGGACTCAGATCATGCCAATCCTGCCAGACTGGATTGGATGGGTAGAGACAACTGGGAGAAGACAGTCTCTCAGGTAATTCAGTCCCAAGCCATGAAGGGTTTTAAAGGTGACAACCAACACCTTGAATTGCACCTGGAAACACACTGTGATGATTCCGGGTGTTATGTCCCAATGAAAGCTCCTCACACCAAGTTAAACGGAATGAACTTTATTAAGGAAACATACAAGCCCTAACATCGGTGAAGATCTGAATGCCCCGGTTTGGTAAACGATTGATTTTTATTGTGTTCCCCCCTTTAGTTCAATGTGTATTGCCAGTGCTGTCAGTTTCCTTCTTGGCGCCTCTCTTGTCTCGGCCGTAGATGATTGTGTTGTCTGACATTGACAGGTGTTAACGATCACTCTCCAGCTAGCCGCATTCCTTCTCTCTGTCTCCTGCAGCTGGTATCCCGATGTGTATTGTCTGGCCATGTGTTGGGGTGGAAGGTTCCGATGGGGGACCTTACATGCCGCTCCTCCAAAATACCCCATAATCTAAACTATAAAATATAAACTAATAGAAACAGTTATATATAGAATTAATGAAAAAGGAAGTCGGATTAGCAGGTCCTGGTGTGCTGCACCTGAAACGAGAAAGGGAGTGGGAGAGAAACGAGGGAGGAGGAAAAGAAAAAAGGAAAAAATTAGAGTAATAATTTTTGGTGAGTGGTCAGTTTATTTGGGTTTGTCTGGCCATTTCCGATGGAACTGGTTGATCAGCTTCGGAGCCGAGACATGATGGTGGTCTACCCACTCATTGAAACTGGGGGGTAGATGGTTCCAGTGAACCAGGTATTGTAAGTGTCCTCTATATCGTCTGGAGTCTAAAATGTTGTGTATTTCAAAGTGTCTTTCTCCCTTTACTATCACGGGGGGGGGGGGGGGGCTCTGGTGGCACCGGATGCCAGGTGTCTGATGGCTTGTAGGGTTTTAACAAACTGATGTGGAACACTCGGTGTATTCTATGAAAGTTTTTTGGTAATTCTAATTGCGCTGCTACCGGATTAATAACTTTCACAATTGGGAATGGTCCCACAAATTTGGAACCCAATTTTTTGGAGTGTTGAGTTGTGTGGAGATGTTTTGTGGACAAGTAAACTTTCTCTCCGACCTGTAATTGCCATTCAGGAGTTCGTTTGCAATCGGTATATTTCTTGTAAGAGTCTTTGGCCGTTTGTAAGGTCTGGAGCATGATTGGCCAATTGGCTGTCAATTTGGTGATCCATTCTTCCACTGGTCCTGAGGCTTTTGTAGGGTTGAGTTCATTCTGGTTGGATCCGGTGGGTAGTTCAGGAATTGGGACGAACTCTTGTCCCGTGGCATTTTTAAATGGTGAGAACCCTGTGCTTTGATGTACTGCGTTGTTGTAAGCTACTTCTGTCAATGGTAATAAGTCCACCCAATCATCTTGTTGATGAGATATGTAGCACCTTAAATATTGCTCCAATACTGAGTTTAATCGTTCAGTTGATCCATCAGTGTTCGGATGGAAAGCCGAGCTTAATCCCTGTTTGGTACCAATTAATTTCATAAAGGTTCACCAGAATTTTGAAGTAAATACGCTTCCGCGGTCGCTAATTATTCTCTCTGGCACCCCGTGTGGCTGATATATGTCTTGTACAAAGATTTTGGCTAATTGACTTGCTGTATGTGTCCCTTTGCATGGGATAAAATGAGCCATTTTGGAGAATAAGTCTACTACCACCCAAATTGATGGGATATATGCTGGCTTAAAGGGGAAAAACCGAAAAAACAATGGTACCTTCTAGCTTCATATCTAATGAAGCCAAGGCTTCTCTGTTATCCAGCCACCTGGCATTCACGTCATCATGAGAACGCTGTGCTTTGTACAGGAATGATTCATCAGGGCAACACAAGAACTCTAACACCCCTCCCGAATTATTTCTGTACAATGGGAGTAACAAACATTTTTACAGAAACAAGAAAAACAAAGGTTAATACATGTAATAATCACACTATTCAGGTTACAGTTTTTACAACCAATAGTCATCAACACTAGAAAATGGTTTAAAAACACTTGTTACACATATGTATAATGCACAATATACACTTCATGCAATGTTTTATTCAGATACATACAAATACATCAAATACAACTTATGTAGTAATAGAAACAGTACAGAGAAACAGAAAAACATTGCCCGCAAATGTTCTGTCCCCTCCTTTGCAAAAATCGCAGGACTGTTTCAACCCTTTGCAAGCTCACATCGAGGGCTAAACCATTTTGCAAGCTTGGTACCCTACCTGGGCAAAACTAATTCAGGGCATGTCCACTGCGTTACTGTAGAGTGATATACTGTACAACAAATTAAGGATAAGCTTTCCTTTGCACAAATGACACTCTGTAACACTCTGTCATTTGACACTCTCAAGAACCATAGGATTCTCTGTTTTGGGCTTTTGTAACTTCAACACCAAGATAAATGTTTGAATTTGTGCTGAACTTCCTCAGCTGGCACTTACTACCTCAGCTGACTGACAAATTCTTATACAAGGTGGAAAACTTCAGTTTCTAAGCAGAAAAACAACTACATAAGTACGAAGTCCTACACAAACTTCTACACTTTCTTATGTACAGATAGAAAACAGCACATGACTGTTCTACATATCCCAGTTAGCATCTGCACCATGCTATCAATGACTGGCCTGCTTTAAGATCCATAAAGCACCCTGTTAAGTCAATGAATTGTTTGGGAACTGCCACACATGTAGAGCCAAAACGCTTGCCTTACACACACTGTTTCAGGGAGATCTACATTCAAATATGCTGTGCCAACATCACAATATGTAAATGGACACCTGTTTCACGCTACGCAACCAGAAAACGCACCACACGTAAATATTCTGGCCTAGCTGTGGGTGCATACACTAGATCCACAGTTCACAAACTCCTCCTTGTGAACAAATCCCTGGGCAACACTGGCTTTACACTGCAGAGAATTATCTGAAAGAAATGTCTTTCTGAACACTCATCTGGAACCTACAGCTCACTAAAACAAAGGATAGGTTGGTTACTGTTAACACTTCACCAAAACTCAAACTGACTATCCACAGCTGTGTTCCAATGTTCTTCTTGCCTCTCCAAAGGCAGGGGCAACACATCTAGCAAAGACTGGGTTTTCTCAGGTAACTTGACACACTGTCACCTGCTAAATCACAAATCTGTCAGGCTTCACACCCTGGAATAAGAGGACCCATGAGGAATGACCACTGTGCTTTCCCCATCACCGTCTTCTTTCCCTAATACCTGACTCCCCCTCCAGGCCCTACAACTGCTCAGGTGAAATTTCCACTCCTTCACCTGAGGGGCCCTTTTCACACTCGGAGACTGGGGAACAGAAGAAACCTGAACTGGTTTTTGCCCATCTACTGAACTATGGACTAGTAACTATTCACACTAGCAATGCAGCAACACTTCTGCAACCTTAGCATACAACCTTTCCCAACCAGTAGGGTGCTTAAAAATAAAGCACTTCTGGAGATTTGGATTTGACCATGGCTTAATGAAACAACGATAAGCCTTGGATTTTAATCAACAACCAACAACCAACAACTTGAAGCACTCTGCTTCCTTGGTTCTTCCTTCTCTGTGACCTGGGGTTGTGAACACATGCAAATGTTTCACAGGCATGCAGGTACTTCAGTGAAGGGCGCTTGCCATACCAAAGAAAAATAACTTCTTTTTATAGTTGAATTCTACTACCTGTTAGTTAGAAACACACTGCAATCAAGGCAGCCTCTCCCCAGACATGGGATGGCACCTGAGCAACTAACAGCAGGCTATTTTTAATGGTATTCACAACACCAATACTCAGCTAGAATTCCAACATTGGCAAGTCTTTGGGAGAATACTTTCCTGCAAAGCCAATTCTGGAACACATGGCTCAGGAACACTCCACTATTGCCTGACTGGAACTGACCTTATTTTCATCCTACCATTGCTACATACACTTCAAAGCGAACACAGACCTTCGCTTTAGACTTCAACAAGTAGCAACAACACAAGCAGGTATGATCATCAACCAGAAGGAACATGAAACTCACACCCCACCATTACTTGGGACATGGGGGCTAACTAGGTCTCTATGAACCAACTGAAATGGTCTAGTTAACACTCTGTCACTTTGCCTAGCAACAGACACAGTCCTGATTTTAGATTGTTTACACAGTTTACACAATCAAGGAACTTTTGCACATTTCCTGGGTTCTAACTCAGAATGCATTTGGCTATCTGAGACACACTCTCCCATCCCGGGATACCCCAGTACTTTGTGAAACCTTTATGGATGCATTTATGATGTGGGGAACATTAAATACACAATGTCCTGTCCACACAATCTCCACAGCATCTCACATACTTGATTTTACAGGTTTGTCTCTAACACACTCAACCTCAACACAAGCAGTTTCATATCGCAATGAAACATTCAGCACCAAGTACACTCAGACTTGACCAGGGCTGGAACACTGAGGAGAGAAAAACAAGTGTACACATACACATTCTTACACAGAAATATCAGCTAAAATGACTTGCTGAACTCAAGGCTTGCATTTGTAACAATAACCTTCCATGTTTACAAACTTTACAGCGACCAATTCAAAAACAGAGTCTCTGAAAATGCTTACAAAACAGCAGTCGGCAGAGCAGAAAACTTGGATTCGTTGTTCAGCTGACTCCTGGCATCTGGCGTCCCCTCCCTTCGTAAATCAGGCCTCTTGTGCACTAACTGCATCCGCTGGACGACACGACAGGGAAGAGCCTTGTAGAAAGTTTCTGAGAAGCAGCACACCAAAACACGGCAAATGTAAATTCCATACCAGGTTTTACTTCAGCTGGAACACTTTGTTAGGCAACAGCAACAGACGACTTTTGGAGGTGGCTTGTAAAATAATCCACAACAATTCACTTTCTCGACCAGTAGCTCCAGGCTTGACAAAAATCACTCACGCTTTTTCACAGCCTCAGAAAAATATGCCTTCTTGTTCAAATGCAGCAAACAAAGTCTTGAACTCACCAAGGTGGGTCATCACAGTCTCACCGGTTGCAGCTTCAAACTACAAAGCTGTCTTAGTAGACCACCAAGGGCAACAGAGCTCCACTGTGTATCAAAGGCTCCAACAGCTTCTCAGCTCTCATTACTCAGTCCCTGAGTAGCTGACATGCAGTAGCTGAAATGATTCCATTCAGAGGATTTGAGTCCCAAAAGCAAAATGCACAGTCCAAACATGCTTGCACTTCTTCAGAGAGAACCCTCTGAAGGTGGATTTGCCACATACTGCCACAAATCTTCTTGCAAAAAGAATGATTCCATCTCCACACACCAGGTCAGATAGTTTGTGCCATCTAAAGCCTCAAATGGCAGACTGACCAGACACTGTTCAGCCATTGCTGACCACTCAAAGAAAACATGTTTACTCCGAAATCAGCCTCTAAAAACAAACTCCCTTTTACAGCCAGGTCCAACGCAGCAAAGAAAACACAAATTTCTCTCTGGGCCCGTAACCTGATGAGATATATGCTGGCTTAAAGGGGAAAAACCGAAGCTTGAGAATAAACAGACAAGAATGCAGCTTTTTAGGGCTAACAGTGTTTACTGAAAGCATAAGGCAATAATGCAGATACAATTACATTATCGCAAAAATGAAAAAGATGAATATACAGGATACATCATTGTAAAAGGAAAAACAAAACAAACTTATAAGCAGAGTTCCGTGTATTAATCCCAGGGCCAGAGTTCCTGCCATGGCCTATACCCAAAGCCAGGCATAGCTCACTCTGCCCAGTCCACGGGAAGTGAACACGTGAAGAACTACATGGCTAAAAGACACTAGAAATCACGAAGACATAGAACACCATTTTGCATGGTTGTATATTCAGTTCTTCTAGCTTTCTGATTGGCTGGAAGTTAGCTGTTACACACACTAGGCCTCAAAGCACATAGCATGACCTGCTATTGGTTAGCAGTGCTGCATCTACGCACTGAGTTCCCCCCTTCCTTGCTCAGGGGGGGCTTGGGCAAGGCTTCCCACAGAAGGATATCAGGAGGCGTCACTTTCATGGGAAGATCCATTGCTAGCCATAACAATGGTACCTTCTAGCTTCATATCTAATGAAGCCAAGGCTTCTCTGTTATCCAGCCAGCTGTCCGTTTTTTACTCTCCGGTAGGTCAACAATGAAATCCATAGCAATTTGTTTCCATGGCTGGGTAGGATTGGCTACTGGTTGCAATAGTCCCACCGGCTTCCCAGTTGGTCTTTTGGCTGTGGCACAAGTTGGGCAAGTCCCTACATATTCTTTTACATCCTTTCTAAGAGTTGGCCACCAAAATTGTCGTCGCACCAAGTGCAAAGTTTTTATAAATCCAAAGTGGCCAGCTGTTTTATTATCATGGCAATTTGTTAACACGCGTTTCCGTAGGCTTACAGGAACATACAAAGTGTTATCTTTCCACCATAACCCATTCAGATCTTGTAAGGAGTCTTTGTTTGCGATCCACCAAGGATCAGATACAGTGTCTGTTTTTAAATGGGCTTCTAAAGTATTTTCAGTGTCAGTGTTCTTTTCTGTTTGACTACGGGTGATTGCGGCATGCCCACTGTGCAATGCTGGACTATTTTCCCCCTCTGCTCTCCTAGTTGGCAGGTTTAGTTGTTAGGGGGACATTATGGTGTCTGTGATTACCTCTCTTTGGCAATCATGTTGAGGTAAGCATGAAAGTGCATCTGATAGAAAGTTTTTGTTTCCGGGTATGTGTTGCAGGGTGAAATTGAATCGGCTGAAGAATTCAGCTCAGCGTATTTGCTTTGGGTTCGATTTCCTAGGTTCCCGTAAAGCCTCCAAGTTTTTGTGATCTGTCCATACTATGAAGGGGTGGGGGGACCCTTCTAGTAAATGTCGCCAGGTGGCAGTGCATGGCGGACAGCGAATGCCTCTTTCTCCCACACATGCCATTTTTTCTCTGTTTCAGAGAATTTCTGTGAGATATAAGCACATGGTCTCAATTTATTTTCATTATCTTTTTGTAACAATACAGAGCCCAGTGCCATGTTTGAGGCATCTATTTGCACAATGAAAGGTTTTCCTGGGTCAGGGTGTTTTAAAATTGGCTCCTCTGTAAAAAGCATCTTAAGCTGTTGGAATGCCTTTTGGCATTCCAGAGTCCATCTAATTTTTGCTCCTGGTTTTTTCATTGCTACTGCTTCCCCTTGTTTCCCTGTTTTTAATAAGTCAGAAAGGGGTAGAGCCATTTGTGCAAATTTTGGAATGAATTGGCGGTAAAAATTTGCAAACCCGAGAAATGATTGTAGTTGTCTGCGGGTTTTGGGGGGTTCCCACCCCAAGACATCTTTGACCTTAGCCAGGTCCATCTCGATCCCTTGGCTAGATATTTGGTACCCAAGGAAGTCAATTTTCTCTTTGTGAAACTCACATTTGGATAGCTTCACATACAGCTGTGCTTTCAATAGGCGTTCTAATACTTCTCGCACTAATTTCACGTGTTCTTCCAGATTCTCGCTATAGATCAGGATGTCGTCTAAATATACAATGACTCCTTTATATAAATAATCATGAAAAACCTCATTAATTAGTGCCATGAATGCTCCAGGCCCGCCCAAATGCCCAAACGGCATCACGCGGTATTGAAAGCAACCCAATTGACATTTGAAAGCTGTTTTCCATTCATCCCCCTCCCGAATGCGTACTCTGAAATATGCTTCATGCAAATCCAGTTTCATAAAAAAAAATTCCCTTTTCCAATTGTGCTAGCATGTCATGCATTAATGGTAGAGGATATTGATTAGAGATGGATATGGCATTTAAACCATGGTAGTCTGTGCACAATCTTAATGAGCCATCCTTCTTTTTACAGAAGAGAACGGGTGCAGCCAACAGGGAGGTGGATGGCTCAATGAAACTTCATTTTAGGTTTTTATCAATGAACTTCCTTCACTCCTGTAGCTCTTTATGGGTCATGGAGTAAATTTTTGCTTTGGAAAAGGTAGCCCCTGGTATGATTTCAATAGCAGAGTCTGTGGGGCGATGGGGGGGGGGTAATTGATCAGACTCCGTTTCATCAAATACTGTCTTTACTGGTTCATAATGCTCCGGAATCTCTACTTCCCCATTGTTTGTGTCCGTTTCCCAATCATCCATATCTAACGCCCGCATTGCATTTTCCATATACAGCTCGTTCATTGGTAATTCCCTATAGTTACCGTCTGTAAATTGCAGTTCCCAGTTCCGAGACCCAGTCAATCAATGGGTTTCGCTCCCGTAGTCATTTGAGTCCAAAAACCATTGGCTGGTGAGCAATGGGTGCTACGATGAAGCATAAAGTTTCTTCATGTGTCCCAATTTTTACTTTGATGGGTTCAGTGTAATGATTTACAGGACCCCCTTTCATGCCAGACCCATCTAGTTGACAAAAAATGATAGGTACTTTTAATGTAAATAGTTTTAGTCCTAATCCAGATGCTATTGCTGGATGGATCAAACATCTGGAGCATCCCGAGTCTAGCATGGCTCTTAACCCGGCTTGCTCCCTTCCATCCTCCATCTCGATAATAACTTTTATCTGCATTGTAGTGTAATCATCACTTACCCGGTAGTTGGTGTGCCCGCTGTTGAATGCCTGTCCCCCGGCGCACTTTAGGGCAGGCAGTTGGCATTTCCCACCAGCAAGAATTCAATGTCTGAGGAGTCGCTGTCTCCTCTTGGAAATGTTGAATTCTCCGCTCCTCCATGACTGCAGCTGCTCCTTTGCATTTCGTGAGTGCCGCTTTGTCTCCCTTATTCTCTGCCGGTTTTCTGGTGGGTGCCGTGTATTGCGGGCAGTTGTTTATGCGATGTCCCTCTTTTCCGCAATGGAAACATAGTCCATCTTTTGTTCTCCGTTCCTTCTCCTCTTCCCAATTTCTCTGTTTGGTGTCTCTACGTGTGGGAGGCATATGATTTCCTGGTCTTCTCTGCAGGGTGTGGAAATGTCTAATTGTTTGAATCTGCAGTTTGGTGTTTTCCACTTTCCCTGCTAATTGTATCCATTCCTCTAGGGTTTCAGGATCTCCCCTCCCCAGCGCCAACTCTACCAGATCTTGTCTAAGGCCATACTGAAAATATTCAATTTGAAATGTTTCTGGCCAATCTGGTAATTTACTTAATATCTTCTTGAACTCCATGGCATATTCTGCCACGGTTCTGTTCCCTTGTCTCAGATTTTGTAATTGTACTTTTGCAGACATTTTAGACAAGGTGTCCTCAAAACGTTTGCGTATTGCATACATAAACGCTCCAAAATTTTGTAATTCTCTGGCCCTGGCATCGTGCATTACCACTAGCCAGTCTGCTGCCTCCCCTTCCAAAAAGCTGGAGACATATCTAACTTTAGCGTCCTCCATTGGAAAAGTGTCCTCAAACACCCCCATAAAACCCCTCATGTGTGTCATGAAACAAGCAAGTTTCTTTGGATCCCCGTCAAACCTCATTTTCAATTCGCTTACCCCGGATGGTTTGCCTATGAGGGAGTGGGTCCTGAATCGACCGTGGGGTGGGGTGGGTTGTGGCTGGTTGTGGTTTTCTGATTCGGATTCCTCCTCTTTTTCTTCGCTGTCCTCTGTGGATTCATCCTCCCCTTCGGAGATGGTTAGGCTTACTGTTCTCCGTTCTTCGGTTTGCCCCTCTAGTTTTTGCAAAGTTTTATCCATTACCATTTTCATCCACCCCAACTGCTGGCTTACCATCTCCAGGTTGTGGTCCAGTTGAGACATCTTTTCTTCGATGGCCCCCATGCGCTGAGACTGGGTGACACATTTCGTGGTTTGCTTTCCGCCTTTCGCTTCCAGCCCTCCTCCGATTCCGAAAGACCACTCTGCCTGGTTTTTCAGTGCCCTTGCCTCTGGGGTGGTTTCCTCAATTTTGAGGGTTTCGTTTCTTTGTGACTCAGTTTCTTTCGGCTCTCTCTAGGTATGACGGTCACCGGTTTTTCTTCTCTTGCGATTGCTGAAGCCCCCTGGGATGAGGTTGCTGCACTCTGGGTTGGGGTGGTGGGTCTCTTGGCGTTGTCACTTGACATGGCTTACTTTGTTGTGCTGGCGTCAATTCTCAACCGAAAATTTTCTGAAGTTACGAGGTTGTCTCCAGGAAAAATCGACTAGTGTTGTTGATTCAGATCTTTCTGTGATGATTCCAGGTGTTATGTCCCAATGAAAGCTCCTCATGCCAAGTTAAACGGAATGAACTTTATTAAGGAAACATACAAGCCCTAACATCGGTGAAGATCTGAATGCCCCGGTTTGGTAAACGATTGATTTTTACTGTGTTCCCTCCCTTTAGTTCAATGTGTATTGCCAGTGCTGTCAGTTTCCTTCTTGGCGCCTCTCTTGTCTCGGCCATAGATGATTGGGTTGTCTGACATTGACAGGTGTTAACGATCGCTCTCCGGCTAGCCGCATTCCTTCTCTCTGTCTCCTGCAGCCGGTATCCCGATGTGTATTGTCTGGCGCATGTGTTGGGGTGGAAGGTTCCGATGAGGGACCTTACACACACTGGCAACCAATGCAGCCCCCAAAGCAGTGGTCTTACATGTGCTGAGTAGCCAACACTATTTACAATCCATGCAGCTGCATAATCTTGTCTATAATGTAGTTATTTTGAGGAATGTTCCTTAATAGCTACAAATATACATTACAGAGGTTGTTTCTGCTTAGACTGTATCTTTTAGTTCCTTACTCTCTTTGGCTTCTTTTTGGCCATCAGTAGTACAACTCTTTTTTTGTACAACTTTTAGTTTTTTAGTACAACTTTTTTTGGGGGGAGGGCGTGGTAGCTCAGCGGGTAAGACACCAGGATTATCGATCGGAAGATGGCAAGTTCAGAAGTTCAAATCCCTAGCCCCGCATGACGGAGTGAGCTCCCACACTAGCCCTAGCTCTTGCCAACCTAGCAATTTGAAAGCATGCAAATGCAAGTAGATGAATAGGTACCACATCGGTGGGAAGGTAACAGCGTTCTGTGCGCGTCATGCTGGCCACATGACCATGGAAGCATCTTCAGACAATGCTGGCTCTTCAGCTAACAAACGGAGATGAGCACCGGCCCCTAGAGTCGGACACGACTGCACAAATGTGCGGGGGGAACCTTTACCTAGTACAACTCAGCCTCCTTCTTTGATAGCTCTCAGAATAAGGCACTGCATCTTAACAATACTCTGTACTTTGAAAAAAGCAGGCTTTTGCCTGCAATCAAAGGAATAGATTTAATATTTTCCTGTAAGCTGTACACAGGTTAATGCAAACTCCCAGATATTTGTAGTGGGGTGTTCTGGGATGCATTTCTGTTTACATATAAATTGGTGCGATTTTAGGATCAGATTCATCACAACCTTGTAGAATGAGCCCTCAGAGGCAAAAAGGATGTAGATGCTCCGTTCATCCATGCCACATCATTCTTGATTCAGAGGGAATACTTTCTTTCATTCTCTCCCGAGCAGAAAGCCAGAGCTGGTACAAGCATGATTTTCCTCTAATCAAGCTGGTCTCACTACAGTAGTTTCTAACTTGAAATATCAGGTAGCTCTTTTGAGGCCTTTGTACTTTGCAGTGTGTCTTAGCTACTTAGCTTCCCCAGTGTTGATCCTTTTGTGTTTGAAGTTTCAATTCTCTTTTCTTGCTGCTCTCATGATTAATTATTTCAGTCTGGGTAGGGTTTTTTTTTTAAGTCTTTTCATCTCTGGAAATCGAAGGAGTATAAATCTCCAGATGTTTCCACAATGGTTGAAATACTTTTGAACGTGTCTTCTGATTGCTGCTTCATTTAAATGCTAGATAAGTGTGGGTCCAAAACATAGTACCTTTTTGAAGATCCTTGTATGAGGTGACAATGGACTATTGGGAGGGGGGGGGGAACCAAGTGGCTCAGCCTCATTTGCCATGTATAGTTTTTCCTAGAATTAAAATATTTGTCCGGAGAGTGTTTGCAAGAACCAAGCTTACATATAATCAGGCAATATTTTGACAACAGATGTACCATTTAAATAATGGCAAAAAGACATATCTAAATTTATATGGCAAGGGAAAAAAACCACAAGTTAAATTAAAGTGTTACAAGATGAAAAGGAAAGAGGAGGATTGGGTTTACCAGATTTGAAATTGTATTTTGCTGCTTGTTGTTTGGTCTGGATGAAAGAATGGATGTTGCTGAGAAACAAGAGACTTTTACAGTTAAAAGGTCACGCATGGATATTTATGGTACGATAAAGTTAAAATTAATGTGGACTTTAAAAATCATTTTATTAGATGTGCCATATTGAGAATATGGAATAGATATAAACCCAGGTTGTGCCTGAAAACACCTTTATGGATTTCAGCTCAAGAAGCATATTGTAGAAGAGAAATGGCAGATAAAGATAAATGGTTGACATACCTGGACTTATTGGAAAACTATCAAGGGGAATTTAAAATCAAAACAAGAGAATAACTAATAGCAGAAGGATATAGTTGTCAATGGTTTTCCCATTTATAGTTACTTGAAAGATTTAAAATGGATAAGAAGACTTATGGTATAGACCAAAGTAAGTCAAAATTTGAAATACAATTGTGTACTGATGATGAATATGTAATTGCTAAAATGTACAAACTTTTGTTGAAATTTGAAACAGGAAGAACAGATAAAAAATGTATGATAAAGTGGGCTAAGAACTTTGGTTATAATATACAGATGGATCAATGGGGAAATATGGGGTTAAAAGGGTTGAAATTTACATTGTGTTATGATCTCAAAGAGAATTTTTATAAAACGATGTATCACTGGTACATGACACCAGAGAAATTATTTGGAATGTATAAAGGCATTTCAAATGTACATTGGAAATGTGAACAGCATGAAGGGATGTTTTATCATGCTTGGTGGACATGTAAAAAAGCTTTTAAAAATTTGATTCAAATACATGCTTTGATACAGAAGATTTTTAAGATCAATATTCAGTTGAAGTCAGAACTTTTCCTTTTAGGATTAATGGACAATTAGAAAAAAGCCATGGAAGATTGCTTCAATATATGATTACTGCAGTGAGATTAATATACGCACAGAGATGGAAAGTTTTGACACTACCCAGTATGGAGGAATGGCTGGTGAAGTTGACAGATTTTGCTGAAATGGATAAATTGACTTCTTTGATTAGAGAAAAGACACTATCTACATTTATTGGTGACTGGAAGCCTCTTATGGAATTTTTGCACAAAGATGAAAAAAAATGAACTTGTGATTTACGGTTTTGATGATTAGACAGGATAGATTATAGAAAGAAGAGCAATATGATGTGTTGTATATATATTTTTATGTCTGTAGAATATGTGGCTGAGTTTTTAAAAAGCCAGGCCTCAAAACTTTTTTCCTGTTTGGGCTCAGGAGCACATGTTCACCCCCCACTCAGGAATGTTATTGCCCCCAGGTGCCGGCCAGTCTGAGAGTTTCTGACCAATCAGAATTAGCTGTTAGAGCTTTGCCCATATTGGGAATCTGTTGCCTAGGTGTTTTGGTCACATGGTGGATCCTGTCCACTCAGAGGCTGGTCAGGTAAAGGTTTAAAAATGTAAATGCCTTTTGTCCTTTTGTTCTCTGCATTCTGTTCTCTGCTATCTAAATGGCTATGTTAATCAACCATGTCATGCTTTGGCTAAAGAAGAAGATTCAAGGTTTGTTCCTATGTTTCTGTTTTAAATAAAGCAACATTTTTACTACAAACTTATCTCTTGGTTTTTCCATAACTCTGATCACAAATTTTATAAAAAATACAAAAGGTTCTGTGCCCAGCAATTGCTTCTGGATCAGAGACAAAACTTATGGAAAAATAAAAGAGAGAAGACAGCTGACCTGTTTTAGTCTGCATTTGGAGAGGCTTTTGTTTTTTGAAACTTGCCGGCAGTTACAGGAAGTTTCCATTGGAGGCGGAGTTTTGCCTCGTGTTTGCAAGCCTCGTGGTGTTTTTTGGATTACTACAACAGGGGAGAGAAGGAGCCATGGCTGCTGCTACAGCTTCTAATTTTCAAGGTATGCTCCTGGAAAGGCTCTCTAATTCTAATTATTTGAACTGGTCTTTGAAAATGGAAAGTTTCTTGAGGAGAGAAAATTTATGGTCTGCAATTTCTGAACAAATTCCTCAGAATCCAGATCAAGTCTGGTTGAGGAAAGATGAGAAATGCAAAGCCTCCATTATTTTGGCTGTTCAGAATGATCAGCTTATTCACGTGAGAGGCAGAGAAACTTCCAAAGACTTATGGGACTATTTGCGTGATTTATATGTGAAAACTAGTCCAGGCAGCAAGGTTATTTTAACAAAAAAACTGTACAAGGCTCACTTGCCTGAGAATGGAAATTTGCCAGATCATCTCCACAAGCTTCAGAATTATTTTGTGGAACTTCAGGAACGTGGGATGGAATTTACCCCCCTGATGAAAGCCTACATTATGCTTTCTTCATTGAATGAGTCCTGGGACACTTTAATTTGCTCCATGGAGGGAATCCCAGAAGCTGATTTAAATCCATCGTTTGTGTCTACCCGGTTGCTTGCTGAGTGGGAGAAGAGACGAGAAAAAGCTGCCTCCATTTCTACAATAAAGTCTTCTCGTGGCCAGCAGAGGGAGCGGAAGAGCTCTGAATTCCAAGCTTCTGCATTATCCAGCAGGCGATGCTTTACCTGTGGATCCACTGCTCATCTCCAAAAGGACTGTGTTCAAAAGAAGAAGACTTCTCGCAAGAAAGAAGAGACTTCTAGAAAGAAGATTCTTCATGCAACAGTTGTTGAGAACTCTGATAATAAAGATTTGTGGGTTCTTGACAGTGGGGCCAATTCTCATATATGTCACAATAAAGATTCCTTTCTGTCTTTGTCTAAAACTAACAAACAAAAAGTTTCCTTAGCAGATGGATCTGTATCCAAGATCATGGGTGAAGGTGAGATCAATCTTCCATGTTTGGGGGAAACTGTTAAAAATGTTTTGTTTGTGCCTAATTTTCAAAGCAATCTCTTGTCTGTGGGGCAGCTAGTAGCCTCAGGTTATGTTATAACTTTTAAGAAAGAGGGTTGTGATATTAGAAAGAATGGCAAAATGGTTGCAAAATGTTTGCAGAAAGATTCTCTGTACATTGTACAAAATGCTGAAAAGCAGCAAATTGCTAAAGCTAAGGCTGTTTTTGAAAATAAGCCCTTGCACGATCAGTGCATCCATTTATTACATAGGAGATTTGCTCATGCTAATTTTAAGTACATTTCTCAAATGCCTAGTTATTCTGCTGATTTAAAATTGAAGCCTTGTGATAAGTATCTAGACTGTGCAGTTTGCAAGGAGAATAAGACTACTAGGGCTCCTGTGAAGAAGTTTTCTGATAGGTCCACCTCTAGGCCTCTAGAGATCATTCATTCTGATGTAATAGGTCCCTTTTCTCCTAGTCTTGGGGGAGCAAAGTACATTTTGACCTTCATAGATGATTTTTCCAGGTACACATTCATTTATTTGCTGAAACACAAAGATGAGGTCTTTGGTAAATTTAAGGCTTTTGTGGCTTGGGCGAATGGAAAATTCCCAAGGCCAGTGTCTGCCTTGCAGTCAGATCGCGGTGGTGAGTATCTATCCTCAAAGTTTAAAAGCTTTTTGTTAGAAAAAGGGATAGAACACATTTTAGCTAACCCTTACACTCCTGAACAGAATTCTGTTGCAGAGAGAAAAGGCAGAACACTGCAGGAAGCAATGATGTGTTTGCTGAAGGATGCTAGTTTGCCTTTTAGGTATTGGGGAGAAGCTGTTACTACAGCGTGTTATGTGCAGAACAGGCTGTTTAGCAGTGCAATTCAGGATGTCCCTTTTCATTTGTTCTATGGTGTGAAGCCTAAAGTAAGCCACCTCAGGGTGTTTGGAAGCACAGCTTGGGTCCACATTCCCAAACAGCTGAGGCGCAAGGGGGCTTCCAGAACAAAGAAAGCAATCTTTGTAGGGTATGAACAAAGTCAGAGAAGCTACAGGTTCATACTGGATAATCAACTGATAATTAGTAAAAGTGCTTCTTTTGCTGAGCAGAATTGGGATAAAATAAACTCTAGTTCTTCAGTTGATTTATCCATGGGGGAGCAGCAAAGTCTTGCTGATGGTGATTTGCAGGAATCACCCAGTGAAGTCAATGATCAGGAAGCTGACTTGTCTGGAAAGTCAGAGGTTTCTGAGGGCAATGGTGGGAAACAGAGTGTAAGTCCTGTCCTACCTCGCAGGTCTGAAAGGATTAATAAGGGAGTTCCTCCTGATCGTTATCAAGTAGATGTTGTGAAGGCTTTTCACATTCACACAGAGCCTGAGTCTCTGGAAGAAATTAAAGAAATGCCAGCTGAAATAGCTAAGTGTTGGCATGAAGCCATGCAGCAAGAGTTGGATTCCTTAAAGGAAAATAAAACTTGGAAACTAGTAAGTTTGCCTCCCAATCAGAAGGTTTTAGGTTGTAGGTGGGTGTTCAAACTGAAAAAAGATTCTGATGGCAAAATTCAGAAGTACAAAGCAAGGTTGGTAGCAAAAGGTTTTGCTCAAAGAAAAAATGTGGATTATGACAAAACTTTTGCTCCAGTGACAAAAGCTGAATCTATCAGGTTGCTTTTAAAGGTTGCTGCCATGAAGAAACTGTCTGTTTATCACTATGATATTCAAACTGCTTTTCTGTATGGTGACTTGGAGGAAAAATTGTTTATGCAACAACCTCCTGGTTATGAAAAAGAAAAACATCTTGTGTGTGAGTTGCAGAAATCCATCTATGGTTTGAAACAAGCCGCGCGTTGTTGGAATATTAAAATGGATAATATTTTGCAAAAATTTGGGTTTCAGAAGGGAATTGCTGATCCTTGTGTGTATGTAAAAAATGATGAGCAAGGTGTAATGTACTTGTGCTTGTATGTGGATGATTTGTTGCTGCTCACTTCATCTGATGAACAGAAGCATTCCTTTGAGGTTTGTATGAAAAACAATTTCACATTGAAATGTCTTGGAGCAGTCAACAATTACCTAGGATTAGAAATTCAGAGGGAAAAAGATGGCAGTTTTCTCATAAGCCAGAGCAGTAAAATTAAGAAGCTGCTGGAGGATTTTAAAATGCAGGACTGCAAGTCTGTCTCCTCCCCCATGCTTCCCGAGTTTCTAAAAGAGGAGGGGGTGAAGGGGGATGGTGAGTCATCTGAAGGAGATAGTTTCAGATCAGCCATTGGCAGTCTTCTTTACATTGCAAACAATAGCCGTCCGGACATTGCTAACAGTGTGTCCATTTTGAGCAGGTTTGTGGAAAATCCCACATCTGCTGCAAAGTCTGGGTTAAAAAGGCTGTTTCGTTATTTGCTTGGTTTTCCAGAAAGCAGACTGTAGTAGCCATCAGCACAGCTGAAGCTGAATTTTATGCTTTAGCACAACTGTGCAATGAAGTAATTTGGTTTACTCAATTGTTGCAAGACATTGGAATCATTTTAAGCCAGCCTGTAACAATTCATGAAGACAATCAAGCCTGTATCCATTTGGCTTTATCTGAAAGTTCCAGAAACCGCACAAAGCACATTGATGTGCGTTTTCATCTTGTTAAAGATTTTCTAGCCAAGAAAAAGGTTGTTTTGAAATACTGTGATACTAAATTAATGTTGGCTGATATCTTAACCAAGCCTCTAGTTGCCAGTAGGCACTGTGAGTTAATTACCAAGCTGGGTTTGTTTCCATATTCTTTCTAGTCATAAAAAAGGGGAGTGTTGTATATATATTTTTATGTCTGTAGAATATGTGGCTGAGTTTTTAAAAAGCCAGGCCTCAAAACTTTTTTCCTGTTTGGGCTCAGGAGCACATGTTCACCCCCCACTCAGGAATGTTATTGCCCCCAGGTGCCGGCCAGTCTGAGAGTTTCTGACCAATCAGAATTAGCTGTTAGAGCTTTGCCCATATTGGGAATCTGTTGCCTAGGTGTTTTGGTCACATGGTGGATCCTGTCCACTCAGAGGCTGGTCAGGTAAAGGTTTAAAAATGTAAATGCCTTTTGTCCTTTTGTTCTCTGCATTCTGCTCTCTGCTATCTAAATGGCTATGTTAATCAACCATGTCATGCTTTGGCTAAAGAAGAAGATTCAAGGTTTGTTCCTATGTTTCTGTTTTAAATAAAGCAACATTTTTACTACAAACTTATCTCTTGGTTTTTCCATAACTCTGATCACAAATTTTATAAAAAATACAAAATGATGTACTGTTACAGAGAGAGATATTAAAATATATTATACTTATAGCTGTTAAGAAGACCAGAAGCTACTTCTTTATATCTTTTTTCTTTTTTTTCCTATTTTTCCTCAACCTTTTTTCTTTTCTTTTCTTGCACTTTCTGCTTTTTCTTTGATTTCTGTCTTTTTCCTTTTCCTTTCTTACTTTATATTAGTTTGTGTTAGTTTTTATCTTCTTGTTTAAAAGCTTTAATAAAAATTATATATAAAAAACATATAATCAGGTAATAAAAACAAATGTAACTTGGCTAGCCTTATTTTCTTCCCAAATCAAAGGACAATTTAGTCATCCAAGTGCACCCATTTAATCAGGCAATCCTAGAGCTTAATGAGAAAAGATTCCAAGCCAGGCATGTTCCAACTAGCCACAAAATAAATAAACTCTCATTAACATCCCTTAAGGTTAGGGGGTTACACCGAAGGTATTCACATAAAACCTCACTTGCATACCATACCTTTGCAGTCATCAGCTATGAGAAGATAGTGCAGTCCAGCTACAATCACTCCAGGATGCAAATAAGCTTTTACCACCAAAGTAATCAAACTGTAAAACCATTTAAATATTATGTGGAACATAAAATCCATCATAGATAATATAAAGTATGTTCATACAAACTCACATACCCACCCAAATTAAACATACATATTTTAGAACTGAGAAGCCCAAATTATATACATTATTAAAAGATCTGAGTGAACAGAAAAGTCTTCACCTGGAGCTGAAAAGAAGGGATGGTGCAAGATAAATAAAAGTTGAACCTAATGCTTTGAATTGAGTTCAGATAATTAAACAGTGATAACATCAATTTTCACACGTTGGTACAGGGTATTCTCTCATCTGGTCTCTGTGAGTATTTGTGTAATTTCTCTATTCACCCAAAAAGTTGCCTTCCTGGTTTTCTACATTAAATAATGGTATTTTACAGAATCTCAACAGTGAAGTATGAGCCACTGCATGGGAATTCTGAAGAGGGTCATCCTAGCACATCTGGAGGACTCCAAATAAGAAGTATTGGAAATTAGGGAAGAATATGGAGAAGTTATATGGAGAGAACACTCCTTCTCTCTGCTCAGTTGTAGTTCTTCCAATTTCAAGATATTTCTTTATGCTTTCTATGAGGTATATCCCGAAGCAAGCTATCTTTGTTTTGGTAAGCGTTGTACTGTAGAGTAAATCCTTGATTTACTGAACCACAATGCAGTGGACTTTGCCTGGAATTCTCCACACCTATTAACATCTTTACATGAATGACATAAATGATATCATAAATGTCATTTGCATAACCATATTTGCATAATTACACACATGGTGTAAATTGACACAAATGATGTCATTTGCATAATTTGCATAATGCCATTATGTAAGTGACGCAAATCACTGTGGGTGATACCAGTTTAATGGAGATTCGTTAATAATGGCTCTCCTCCAATAAGTGCATTAAAATGAGATTTCATTATATTTTTGTCCTCATACAGTTCTTTTAAACAGTTAAACATGAAAGGAAGATCAGTTTACTAAATCAAAGGTTGGATCATAAACTTAATAAATATAGTCCAGCGATGAATACAATACGTCCACAATTTTTGGATTATTTAAACCATGCCTGAATTGCTATGCTCTCAAAAAGAAGAGAAGAGAAGGGAAGGGAAGGGAAGGGAAGGGAAGGGAAGGGAAGGGAAGGGAAGGGAAGGGAAGGGAAGGGAAGGGAAGGGAAGAGAAGAGAAGAGAAGAGAAGAGAAGAGAAGAGAAGAGAAGAGAAGAGAAGAGAAGAGAAGAGAAGAGAAGAGAAGAGAAGAGAAGAGAAGAAGATAAGGAAATATACTTCTTTTTGCCTTTAGCCTTATATTATTGAGAAGGGATATTACCATGTCTTCAATACGGTGCCATGCCCATAGCCTGAGCTATGTTACTGTAATGCCCCAGTGATAGAAATGATCACACTTGGTAAAATATGTACAGTATCTACGTGTATCTCTCTGTGTATTTGTGTCTGTGTCAGTCCTTCTGTTCATTGATAAAACAACTCTCCTGTTTTTCAAGATTAAATAATGGTGCTCTATCCAGTCCATGTATAAGAAAATGCTTTTGAAGAGTACTCAAAGGCCTATTACTAACAATCCAAAAGGTTCTTTCTCTTTTTGCTTGTAGTTACTGAATAGGAGAGCAGCTCCCAACATGATGCAGTGCAAAAAAGTGCAATAATCTTCACACATTTGATCACAACATCTGTTTTATAAACCTCAGTCTAGTTCCTGATAGAAAATAAGTGCAGTCTAGGGCCCTCTTTATACTATAAGTGAAGGTGTGTTTTCTTCTACTTCTCCATTGTCTATATAGATTCCATTGTGACTGAAATTATGGAGGAACTCAGTGGTTAGATGTGGGCCACTGAATTGTATCGCTCTTTTTAAAATGTTTTCAAGTGATTCCCTTGAAAAAGATGAGATGTTCTATTTACTTAAACAGGTATGATAAGCAAAATGTGCTGTGCCTATTAGTTGTTCCTGCAGAAAATAAATAGCGTTTCATTGGAGCAGTAGCTGAGAAAATCAGTAGCAAAAAGGCCAGGCAAATGGGAAGGAAAAGATGCTCTTCAAAGTTTCAAGGCAATGGCATCATCCTGAAAGCTTGGCACAATTACTTCAAGGGTATTCAGAGGTCATCTGCACATTGTCATTCACAGAAGGCACTTCTGCTGGAACTTCTACTAAAACCAAACAGTGCCAGCAAAGTGTCTTCTATGGAGTCATAGTACTCTTTCAGTGGTTTGCATATCGCTGATGAGCAATATACGGTTCTTTGCCCACTTTTACTTGCCATTGTTGATCAGGAACTCAGAGTTCTTCACATGGTTCTCTAAATTGCCTGATTAGTTCTTCTCGGCCAAACATAAGATCTATCTTGATTTAGGGGCATGATTAATGTATAGTCAAACTTCAGTCAGTTAGCATAAGTATACTAGCAGAGATATTTTGATGAATTGTTGTTTCACAAGACAAGCCTATTAACTGCCCCCCCCACAAAAAAAAGGCAAGAATTCCAATTGCAGATTGAATGTTTCAATCCAAGGAGTAAAACGTTACCCCAACGTTACCTATTAAAATGAAGACCAGCAGAGATAGAAACTCAAAAACTGCAATTCTACATATACTATTCAGGAGTGCATTAGGAGCACAAGCAGAAATTCATTATTAAAAGGAACACTTTGAGTAACCAAAGGCAACCCTGTTTGTACCCTGTTAGAAATATATTATTGAGCTGAAAATGGGCCAAACAATTGGTAGAAAAAGCATCTAGACGATATGGCACTTAGATCCTGCAAAAGGCATTTACTGTGGAGACAATGGACTGCCATACAGGCAACTCCACTAAGAAAAAGTAGATTATATCCTAATATAGGACATTAATCTACAAAGACAAAAGGAGGCAGAAGCTTAGAAATATTTTGCTCAAATTTCACTAACTTTGAGTCCAATTTGAAAAGTAAGTAAATAAGAATATATGGCTTCTTCCTCATGCTAAATCTATAATCCCTCCAGCTATGCCCCAAATACACACACTTGGAAGAATGCTTTTTAAAGTCTATCTGAAAGTTTTCATTTCATTTTTAATATTAGAAACCATTCTGAAAATTGTCAATGATATAAAAGCAAAAACATTAAGCATTTATCCCTGGAAAAAAAACCTGAATGATTTTCCAAGCAGTAGTACATTCCTAATTAATCTCATACACAAAGCAAAAGAAAACATCTTACTGTATTCATATGTCTATCTATAGATACAGATGTGCTGCATGGTTTGATTTCCTAATGCTACTAGAAAAAAATGCAGTTTTGTATTTCTTATGTGAGGAAATTAATATTTGAGTTGGAGAGGTAAACTATTGTTGAATCAGGATAACATCCTGCAAGATGGTGGCTTCATGGAAGCATGCCAATCTACATGTTTAAACTGCATATAACAATCTTTAGGATGTTACTGACCTGTGCATATTGATGATAAGCTGCTATTTCTATTATTAAGAACTTCAGTAATAGATTTTTGCAGTTATAAGATCATGTGGATGAAAGCCAAGAGGCAATCCAGTGATCAGCTGAGGACAAGTTGGTTTTACCAGGATTACTTCATTTCCAAGATGTTCCAGCCAGTGACTCCCTCGGGGAAATTGGAATCTCCTGTTTTAACCACTGTTTAATCAGGAACAAAGAATGTGCATTTACTGATATGCCTGTAAATCACTGTTCTATGAAAAGAAAATCATTTAATTAATAGTGTTAGTTGCTAAATCAATAGACAATATAAGAGAAATATTTGGCTGAAACCAAAATTGCTTTTGAACTGGAGCCAGAGCAGAGAACAGCTAGCTATAATTATGAGTTATTCTGTTCAACCAGAAGGGCAGCAGAAGGCTAGTGAGGTCAAGTAATGGAAACAGCAGCAATGGTAGCTCCTCGCTGCCCTACCCAATGTCTGCAGAGGAAAGGTGAGGAAATCATTGGTGCTGTGCCACATGGTGTTCTGTCTCCTGTGGCCTCCTTAACTAGCACCAAGTGAGGTAACGATAGACATGGTTACACGAACTGTTTTTGGAGTCATCTTGGGTGGCCCTGCCAAGGGAGGTGCCATCTCTGCCATCTTTCTGCCAATACGCAAAACTGTGTTTCATTAGTTTGCTTTGCTATTCTACATTTCTAAAATTTTTGTCACTTTTTAGTGGCAAGTTATAGTAATAATAAAATAATAATCAGTGGGATTTACTCACAGATAGCGCTTTTGGGATTTGTATTATCATACTCGGCCTTCTTTGGTGGAAAGGACAGGTAAAAGCTTAAATACCTTTTTCTAACCTACCTTCTGTGCTGAAAAAGTTGTGCATGTCTACTTTAGAACATGGGCAGAAAGGCCTTACTCTCTATACCTTCTACACAGGGGGATCTGCAGGGGAGGGTGGTTAAAAAAAGTCAAGATGGTGGCAGCAACTCTGCAATTGAAGCCCTGCCCCTTTTTTACATGGGTACATGTGTATCTATAATGGACAGAAGGAATAACCTTGAGGAATTTGTATAGTGCCTGAACATTCACGTGAGTTTATAGAGAAGAATAAATGTGAAAATGAATATTACTTCTAAATTGATATACATTCTAAAACGATTCCCTGTTAGTTGCTCTTAAATACAGTACCTTTGACAGATTGATAGACTGTTCAGAAAGTGTTCATGGGATGGACAGACCCCCAGATTTTAACTAAATTACAGCATTTATATGAAGATGACAGTTTTTATTTTCTAGATTTTCAACATATTTTGACTCTGTATTTTGCGGAATCCAAGTGATTATATTTCAAAAGCCATTGTGGACAAAATTAGAAAGTTATTACCTGACACTTTTAATATCTTGACAGAGACTTCTTCTTTTAGCCAAAATTCAATTGTTCTTCAAAATTCAATTCAACTTAAATAATGCAGGTAAATACTTCCCCCTTTTTCAGGGGGAGGAGCATTTGGGCAGAAAATTTGTTGGGGTTTGTATATACCCAGGAATTTACACTTAGATAAATTATACTGGAGAAGCTTGATATCTAGGTGAGAGGGGAATTATTCTGCAAGTCACCCAATTATCAGCCATTGTTGTAGGGATGATGTGGCAGTGTATGACTCATACTACAGGTGCTAATCGTTTAGTTGGGTGTGGCAGATGATGAGAGTGACCTATAATGTGATTGGTCAGTTTATGTATATAAGCAGAGGGGTCTAGTAGTCTTTCTTCTCGTTGCTGTTGAAACTTCTCATCGCTGTCTTTCATCGCTGTATTGCTGTATCATTTTGTTACTGCTGTTGGATGTATTTGGACTACCTATGTATATAAAGTAAATAGGCTATTTTATCTAATCTCTGCTTGAGCGTCTATTTACTGCATAGAACGTGGATCACTGGTGTCTTGGAAAAAGGAGCAGGCCACTCCACCATGCGCACTCTGACAAAATTGCATTCTAGACCAGCTTATTGTTAATTATGTATTGTTAGCAGCTTCTGAGATTCCTAAATTAATTGTAATGGAAAGCGTTTGGGATAAAACTAAATCTATGGAATGCTTGAGGACATTACTAAGATGCATATTGGTGATCTAGGAGAACTTTTGAATCAATTGACTTGTACTTTAAATAATGCTAAATATATTTCTTGTGACAGTCTGAAACTAATTCATCATAAGATCCTTCTTCATGTTTGTTGGACATGTTAGCAGAGCTGGATATCAACCTTTTTATTCTAGAGATATATTTGACTCATATGGTTTGGGTTTGTCCTATGGTTCTCCTGCTTTGGTTGAATATTCACATTATTGTTAATATGGTATTGGGAAGAGAATCAAGGGGTAAAGAAGTTAATGTGATATTGAATTACTGTATATACCAAAACCTTGGAATTTATCAATTTATGAAGATTGTTGGACTTAAGTTTGGAGTGTAGCTAAAAATATGCTGTGTTTAGGAAAGAAACTACAATTTAAAATCCTACATTGAAGAAATGTGTCTACTCTCAATATTTAAATTGGCTATTTATCAATGTAATAAAAATACTGATAAATATGATTCTGTGCAAACTGAGTCATTATTACACCTCTATTGTTACATATGTAGTTTGTTTGATGTTGCTTTCCTTTTGTCCTTTCTAGCTTATTTTCTTTTGGGGGAAAATACTATAGTGATAAAAATAATTTTAATGAAAATGTGTAGATGCCATATTGAAAGTGGCTGCTCTGTGCTCTTACTAAGATAAATAGTAATGGGAAGATTTGTGTGTGTGTTCGTGTGTGTATGCGCAAACATATATTTTGAAAGACATGGATATGTTCTACATTGATCTACATAATTTTATATATCGTGAAGTACAGATCCTTGTAACAGAAAACACCATTATGAGATTTTTTTTATTTTCAAAGAACATCTCTATACTCTTTGAATTTCCTCTTCAAGCAATTTGTTTCTTTTCTTTTATCATATTTTCTCTCCCGTGTTCTTCTGGAGAGGAGTAGCACAATCTATTATTATGACATGCATTTTTGCTTTTGCTTCTTTTTCTTTCTAAATCACAATGATGTCCAATCCTTTGAAGTTATTTGTTTTTGTCTTTAATTACAGGTTCATCTCTTTAAACCATATATTTATATTAACCTCCTCTTACTGTCTTCCACAAGAATGTTTCATATTCAAGAATCTGTTCGGTTTTTGCCTACCTTTCAAGCTCTTGTTTTTGTTTACTTTTTTTGCTATAATTGAAGGGCCTACACAACAATCAAGTTCACTTTTGGAAAATACAACCTGTCATCATTTAGGAACCATAACTCTTCTTTCTGAAGGCAGGAAGAAAATGTTGCGCATGATAGTCTGGCTTGCAGAAGGATGCTGAAAATGTGGCTGATAAGGAGGAACCTGAGGCTGAGACAGCACAATTATTGTCAAGTAAAAGACAGCCTCATGAGTAATCTGACTGTCCTTGCAGGGACAACAGCTGGAGGCCATTTCCAGAGGTGAGTAGAAAAGAATGTAAATGAGTGGCACATGTAATGCAGTTCAATTAGACACAGCTTAGGCGGAAGACTTTCAACCACTTAACATCTGTTCTTTATTCCTTGAACATGTTCTTTTTGAATTCCACCCCTTCCCCCACACCCAACCTCAAGTCCATGTGACTAGCAACATTGGAAAACTTTGCAAGTGGGTTTTATTGCAAATTATTATATATTTTTTCTTCCTTCTACTTTTTTCTTAATTGATTTTTCAAAGAGTTCTCCAGTCTTTTCTATTTTAAAATAAATAACAACCACTGAAGTCTAAAACAGTCATTTTCAAAGCATTCTTGTGGGTTATAGCTATAGAGTCCCAACTGATGGTTTCAGATGTGGAGTAGTTAGATTCCTACATGTTCATTTAAATAATTGAAGCCAAAGCTTTTGTGTCCAATTTATGAATACAGCCAGTGCATTAAAAAGAAGGCAACTAGCAAGGCACAGGGCAGGGGGAAAAGACATTTTGACAGCTGCTCCCCCTCTAGAACTATTAAGTCCATTCCTTTTATATGCTCAGAAGTTTCATAGCTGAAACCTATTGCACTTGTTGGCAATTCCCAGGTTTGGGGAATTTTTCTTTTCTGGGCTGTTTTTCTTTTTTCTATTATGTGAAGGGTAAAAAGGGTGACACATGAATTAATTTCACTTCTTCCTTTCAAATATAACATAAGAGAAAAGCAACTTTGTAATTTAAACAATATCTTATATAAAATAAATATGGTGATTTGAGTTCCATGCTGAAGCTGAACATGAGCACAATGCAATATGAAATGCCAGTTCATGCTGCTATACAAGTGTTTCTCAACCTTGGCAACTTTAAGACGTGTGGACTTCAACTCCCAGAATTCCCCAGCCAGCATTGCTGGCTGGGGAATTCTGGGAGTTGAAGTCCACACGTCTTAAAGTTGCCAAGGTTGAGAAACACTGTGCTGTACTGTGGAATGCAATGGGAACACAGTGTAAATATTGCATTTGAGAAGGGAAGAAGACAAGATGAAATAAGTATAGTTAACAAATTATTATGGAAATAAGTCAAGTTTCATTGGGATTAGTATTTATAGCATAATATCAGGAGACAATTTAGAAGCACACATTTCTGTAGAATGGACAAATGATTTTAGCAACTAATTTTATTTGAGAGATGCAACACTAATCACTTTTCCAATAAGAAAAAGCAGTGATTGTAGCGTGCTTGCCAAAAATAAAATGCCTTAGTTCGCCATTCTGCTATTTCCAACACCGTATTTAAATTGAACATGTGGATTTTTCTTCTTCATTTGGAGACACACAGTAAAATGGAAAAACAGTCACACGATAGCTTCCTATTCTCACAGTATGCATTTCAGCATACTTCAGGTTCATTCCAGGGGAGTATTGCAATGCCATAGTGAAAATCAATTGCAAGCCCCTAGTAACTTTCATATAGTTTGCAGAATAAATTAGGATCCTTGCTCAAATAGTTGATTACAGAGAAGCCTAGTTCATAATACTGAGAGAGAAATCATTTTATCTGGAACTAAACCTAGATGGATCTTCACACATACAGATATACTGGCTGCAAGCTATGGATATGCTACAGAGAGGAACTCACCTTGCTTATGCTATTTTAACCAAGGTTTGGCTTGTTTCAAACCAGCCCTCCATTTGATCAAGAGATCTCCAGTGATAATGAACAGTTTGCTGCTTTGTGAAAGATTCTATTCAGCAAAATCTGTTAGTTTCCATTTTCCCCATAAGAGAAACTGGTGACCTGCTATACTGAAGTGCTGTTAATGAGTGCAATACAGTAATCCAATAGAAAAGGGCTGATTGCTTTTCAGAAATGATGGGCAAAGTCTGAAGATCCCCTTTAATAACACTAGAGGAAACTGTCGTTTCTCTTCTGCCAGGAGAGAGAAGAAATATAAAGAGACTGAATTTCAAGCGTATTCCAAGTTATTCATTATGTAATTCTTTTGCTTTGCAGAAGATTTAAATACAACCATTAACTAGCCCGTTTGGTCTAGTGGTTAAGGCAACGGGCTAGGGCTAGAAACCAGGAGTCTTTGAGTTCTAGTCCCGCTTTAGGCATGAAAACCGGCTGGGTGATCTTGGGCCAGTCACACTCTCTCAGCCCAACTCACCTCACAGGGTGGTTGTTGTGGGGAAAATAGGAGGAGGAAGGAGTATTACGTATGTTCGCTGCCTTGACTTATTTATAAAAATAATACAGGCAGGTTAGAAAATAAATAAGTAAAAATAAAATTAGCTATTAATAGACTTGATTAACGTTACTGCACAGAAATTATACATACATACATACATACATACATATGTCTCGTCTCGAAAACCATACATGGACAAACCATACATGGACGAGACAAGAGAACCTGGAATTGATGGAATGCTACTACAACAGTAGACCTAATGAGAGGGAATATATGAAACATATGAGGGAACTATGGATGGACAGAAGACCTGCATCCACACTAACTGAGAAACGGCTAGTTACCCAATGCTTCAACATAATGAAGTGCTCTCACAACTTGAGATAGACTAACTACACATTATATCCCAGATTCAAGAAGATCCAGAAGAACAACTGGAGGTGCAGCCAACACCTAAAACTGGAACGTCACTAGTTTGCTTCCGGGCGTTGGAGTGAGCGGTGTGCTGAGCTGAGGCTCTAAGCCGAAAGCTCCAAGGCTTTCCGTTTGCAGCGATTAAAAAAAGAAGAAATCGCCGAAATCACCCTTGAAGAGAGGGTGAGCAGAAGATTACCCACAGAGGGTCGCCAGATTCTCTTCTCTTTTCCGACCCCTGTATTTCCACCACGGGGGAAGGGAGATTGAAGCGGAGAAAGGCGGCTGGAATCGTCAAGAAGCTCTGCGGAAGCCCTGAAATCTGACCAAGATAAGTAGCACCTCACCCAACCTTTTAGATTCACTTTTTATTTTTTGAATATTATTTGCCTTATTGATCTAAGATTTACCTCTGGACTTGATTAATAAATGCTGGTGTTTTATTTATTTCTTGCCAAGAGACTGTTAAATGGTGGGAGTGAAAAAGCTATTGACTTTGCCTGGAATGAAATGAGTGACTTTCCCTTTTATTTTTACTTTGATTTACTTTACCACTTATGGATAAATAAAAGTATTCTTTTTTTGGAGTTATTCTGCCTGGATTTTAAGACTTTATGGAATAGTGAACTGGTGATTTAACATCCTTTCTTCTATATTTTTGTGATGCTTGCCAAGAAAGAATTTTTCTTTTCTTCTTTCCCTATTTTCTTTTAAACTTCTGGAATATCATTTGGATTACAAGATGCCTTTTAAACTTTTTATGTTTTAACTGGACTTTCTTTTTATTGAAATTTCAGTGTTTAAGGTGTACTCTGGGTGAAAAAATAAATTGGATTATTGTAGATTCTTTTTTGCTTTCTACCTTTCTCTTTTTTTCTGGTTGAATTGGAGGGATGTAAGCTGGCGTGAGAAATCTTGAAATTGTTTATTGTTTTTACTATTATTTTGTCTACAGTTCAAAGAAGTTTCTTTCTTCTTTTTTATCTTTCGTTTTTACATTTATATGGACTCATATACCTAATGGACTACAATCTTGTTATTATGACAACTATTTTTTAAAGGATTGTTTTTACTTTTTGTATTTTTTTACTCCCTCCTTTTTGTAAACAACCATTGCAACAATTATTATCTCCTTTTTTATTTCTCCCTCTCTCCTCTTTCTTTTTTCTTTTACGGGAATATTATCTATATTATGATGAATATGGCATTGAGGATGAAGAGAGACAAAGAGAAAGAGAAAGAAACTGGAAGTGCATCTATAGAACTTTCAATAACTGCAGTATTAATGGAAGCTCCACCATCAGAAGAGAAAAAAATCCTGGATGCAATTCTGGACGCAATTACTTTATTAAATAAAAAAAATGGATGCTTGGGGTCAACAAATCAACAAGCAGATAGAAAATTTATTTACTTTAGAAAAAAAGATGGACAAAAAGATGGATTTATTGGGACAACAAGTAGTTAAGAAGATGGAAGAGGCGAAAAAAGAACCAACCCAGGAAATAAAACAAGAATTTAAAAAAGAAGTGCAGATAGTTAAAGAAGTGGTTAATACCTTATCAGGGGAATTTAAAGAGATGCAAGGCCAGATGCAGAAATTAGAGACTAACTCAGAAAGTGTCATTAAAGAAGTTGAATACAACTTAGATATTACTGCTTTAGCAGAAATGATAGGAAAAGAAGATACTTTGAGATTGAGTGCATCCCTAGAACAATTAAATGAAAAAGCAAGAGAAAGGATTGTTTTTGAATTAGTTAAACTTCTAGAAATGACAGAACAAGATTTGGATTTGGAAATAGATACTGTAAAACTTTCAGAGCTAATTCATGGTATGCTAGAGAAAAGAAAGTGTTCAAAGGGCAAAAGTTAAGGATAGCCTCTACTTTAAAAGTAAAAACATTTTTAGAGAAATACAAGACAGATATGAGGGATGCACCAGGAGAACGCAAGAAGCATTTCATAGATAGAAGTAAGAAATAGAGATAAGGGGCGCGGTGGCTCAGCGGGTTAAACCGCTGAGCCGTTAGTCTGCCGACCATAACGTCGGCAGTTCGAATCCGCGTGGCGGGGTGAGCTCCCGTCACTAGCCCCAGCTCTCTGCCAACCCAGCGATTCGAAAGCTAAATAGCAAGTAGATAAATGGGTACCACTCACGTGGGGCAATATGCTGGCATCCTGTCGGGGAGTCGCCTCGGAACCGAAGACGAAGACCTGGAGAAGCCCGTGGATGGCGGCTGAGGATGGCGGCAGAGGTTGACGGATCCCAATTACAACTTCCGGGATGTCAGCAGCCGGCTCGGAAGCAAAGGTTCCTGGGACATGTAGTCTGACCTACGATTGAAGAAGAGCCGGTTCCCTCTCCCCCTCCCTAATCGCGCGGGTAATATATAATATGATATACTGTATAATGATAATATGTATGTACTGATTGTAAGCCGCCTAGAGCCCTCCATTAGGGAGGGGATAGGCGGGGTATAAATAAGATGAAAGAAAGAAAGAAAGAAAGAAAGAAAGAAAGAAAGAAAGAAAGAAAGAAAGAAAGAAAGAAAGAAAGAAAGAAAGAAAGAAAGAAAGAAAGAAAGAAAGAAAGAAAGAAAGAAAGAAAGAAAGAAAGAAATGGCTGACTTAGAAGGACTTCTTAAAAACTGGGAAAATTAGATTTTACCAATGACACAAGATTGGATGTTAAAATTGATGGATTGGCAGAAAATGATAAATTGATATGTTTATTAAAAGAAAATTCAAATTATTATTTTATTAAGGAGTGGAAACCATTGATGGATTATTTGTAACATGCAGGGGGGGCAAAGCTTATATGGGGTATTGAAGATTAAAATATATATAAATTGATATATTAGACAGGAAAGGTTTTTTGAATGTTATATATAGAGCTAGCATGTATGATAAATTTGTTAAATTATTATGACCAGAGATAAATCGGAAGTTAACCAATTTCTATTTCTTATCTTTTTCTTTTTTTCTTTCTTTTTCTTTACTTTACTGCACTTTTTTTCTTCTTTCTTTGATTTGTATTTCTATTTCCTTTTCATTTCTAACTTTTAACTATGTATATCTAAAACTTTAATAAAATTGATAAAAAAAAACTGGAACGTCACTGCCACCCCCTCCATTACAGAGCACAGCAAAAGATCATGGATAAACTAGCTACAGTCAACTCTCGAGATCAATTACCAAGGCTCAGTGGAGAAGTACCATCAGTTAGTATGCTAGAAGATGCCAACAGAGCCCTCATGACAATCCCTACTACTGTCAGGATGTGATATTCTGCCATGGCGACAGGAGGGAGGTACATCCTGCCAGTCTAATTTGAAGTGGACACTCACCAGACTTGTAGAGTAGGTGAGAATGCTTGTAGTGGAGTCTTGGTGTATTCACAGAACTGCAAATTATGCTGATGCAAGTATGGTGTCTAGCAGTTCAGCACCAATGATAGATCAAAGAACGCTAGCACCTTGTTAGTTGATTCAGGGCTGGCAAGATTGAGAAATTAGGAAGTGAAGGGAGGGGCTGTCAACTCACGGGGGAACCTTGAAGATTTTAATTGTTGGTTTACACAAGCTTCATTCATTCAAGTCTTTAATGTGTTATGGACCTCTAGCTTTAATAAAGAACTTCATATCCTTAAGGGCTTGTGTCTGGAGTTTCTGATCAATAGCTAAAGGATCAAGAGCATGACAACTACCACTATAACTCAAACCAATGAACTGGTATATGCTACAGCCACTGTAATCCTGGAGATGCTTGGCTACATGATCAGGAAGAACATCCCTACATACCCCCCCTGGAAAATGAGGTTGGAGGCTAAGATCAAGGCAACTCGGAGAGAAGTTAGTCAGCTGGTGGAACTACAGAAGGGTATGGAGATTAAGGATAAGACTAGGCTACTGAAAAAATACAAAGGCCTGACTCCATCTAAAGCCCTAGAGACTGCTAAACAAAGGCTCAGAGCACTGTCTACCAGGCTAAGGAGATACACTAGAGAAGAAGAGGCCAAGAAGATAAATGCCCTGTTCACCAAAGAACCACAATGCTATCCAGCCATATATATATGTAAAGAAATCCTACCAGTGTCTGGAAAGGGCTGGACTAAAAGACAGCACTGAGGCACTGATCATAGCAGCACAAGAGCAGGCACTAAGCACCCGATCCATAGAAGCAGGGGTCTACCACACTAGACAGGACTCAAGGTGCAGACTGTGCAGAGAGGCCTCAGAGACAGTCCAACACATAGAGGCAGGGTGTAAGATGCAGGCAGGAACAGCATACACTGAACGGCACAACCAAGTAGCTGGCATTGTGTACAGGAACATCTGCACAGCGTATAGGCTAGACCAGGGGTCGGCAAACTTTTTAATGCCAGGGGCCATTTTGACATGCTCGAGGGCATTTTGACATGCTCGAGAGCCAGGGGGTGGGGTTTGAGGGTGGGAGACAATCGCGTGGAAGGGGGTGGGGTTTGTGGGCGGGGGCCAATCGTGTGGAAGGGGGCGGGGTTTGCGGGCAGGAGCCAATCGCGCACACTTAGGGCCTGCTGCCACCATGCCCACCACGTCCACTGCAGTGCCCGCCGCCACCACGCACACCATGCCCGCTGCCACGCCTGCCACGCCACGTCCGCCACTGCACCTCCCCCGGGGTCCGAGTAAGCCGCGACGGGCGGGCGGCAAGTGAAGCATTGCCCCGCCTCCTCCCCCGGGGTCCGAGTAAGCCGCGATGGGCGGGCGGTGAGCGAAGCATCGCCCCGCCTCCTCCCCCGGGGTCCTTCGTGAAGACCTTCTCCTCCATCCTCGCTGCTCCCGCCGCCGCCTGCAGGGGCGGCTGAGGTGGAGAGCGCCCCTTGGAAATCTCCCCTCTGCAAAATCCCCCGGCAGAGCTCCTCCCCGACCCCGACGGTCCGTCTTTGTTTTGTGCCTCCCGGGACAGCCACTGTAATCCTGGAGATGCTTGGCTACATGATCAAGGAGAACAGCACTACATACCCCCCCTGGAAAATGAGGTTGGCGGCTAAGATCAAGGCAACTCGGAGAGAAGTTATTCCACTGGTAGAACTACAGAAGGGTGTGGAGATTAAGGATAAGACTCGGTTACTGAAAAAATACAAGGGCCTGACTCCATCTGAAGCCCTAGAGACTGCTAAACAAAGGCTCACAGCACTGGCTACCAGGCTAAGGAGATACACTAGAGAAGCAGAGGCCAAGAAGATAAATGCCCTGTTCGCTAAGGAACTACGCAAGGTGTACTCCCAGCTGCAGTGCAACAATGCAGTAACAGCAGAGCCACCAACAGCAGAAATGGAACAGTACTGGAAGAGCATATGGGAGAAAGAGAAGACACATAACACCAGTGCAAAGTGGCTGCAGGACCCAAGATCAGACCACAGAAATCTCCCAGAGCAGGAACCAGTCACCATCACAGTAGCAGATATCCAACAGCATGTCAAGAACATGAAGAGCTGGACAGCACCTGGCCCAGACATGATCCACACCTACTGGCTAAAGAAACTAACAGCAGTGCATGAACGCCTAGCAGCACAGATGAACCAGCTGCTAGCAGCAGGCTCCCACCCAGACTGGCTAACACAAGGTAGGACAGTGCTGATCATGAAAGACCCCAACAAGGGAACAACACCGTCCAACTACCAGCCAATAACCTGCCTCCCCACAACATAGAAAGTCCTATCAGGCATCATAGCATCCAAGCTGCAGGACCATATGGGCCAGTACATGAGCACAGCTCAGAAGGGCATTGGGAACAACACCACAGGCTCCAAACACCAGTTGCTCATAGATATAGCAGTTGCTCAAGACTCAAGTTCTAGACAGACCAATCTGAGCACAGCCTGGATTAACTACAGGAAAGCCTATGAATCAATGCCACACACATGGATCTGTGAATGCTTGGCACTATACAAAGTCAACAGGACACTAAGGACCTTCCTCAAGAACTCAATGGGACTGTGGAAGACAACACTGGAAGTCAACTCAAGACAGCTCACACAAGTGGCCGTCAAGTGTGGCATATACCAAAGTGATGCACTGTCTCCACTGCTGTTCTGCATGGGCTTGAACCCCCTCAGCCAGATTATCACAAGAACTGGATATGGATACAAGTTCAAGAGTGGAACTACCATCAGCCACCTCCTCTACATGGATGACATCAAGCTGTATGCTAAGAGTGAATGAGACATCGACTCACTGATCCACCTGACATGGATCTACAGTGAGGACATTGGGATGTCATTCAGACTAGAGAAGTATGGCCAGATGGTAGTAAAGAGAGGGAAGGTAGTTCAGACTGATGGGGTGGAACTACCAGCAGGCCACATAGCAGACATACAGACCAGCTACAAGTACCTTGGTATCCCACAGTCATATGGGAACCACAATGAGGAGGCAAGGAAGACAGCAACATCCAAGTACCACCAAACGATAAGACAGGTCCTGAAGAGCCAGCTCAATGGGAAGAACAAGATCCATGCCATTAACATGTATCCCTTGCCAGTCATCAGATACCCTGCCGGTATAGTGAGCTGGCCAAAGGAGGACATGGAGGCTGCTGATGTGAAGACCCAGAAGCTCCTCACAATGTACTGAGGCTTTCACCCCGAGTCCAACACCCAGAAACTGTACACCAGCCGGAAAAAGGGCGGGCGGGGTCTGGTGAGTGTCAAAGCCACTGTCCTGGATGAGACCCAGAGCATCCAGGAGTACATCAGTAAGATGGCACCTAAAGATGAGCTGCTGAGAGAATTCCTGAAGCAGCGGCAGACATGGAAGGAAGATCAATTAGAGGAAGTGCCATGGCAAGACAAGACCCTGCATGGGATGTGACATCGACAGATAGCTGAGGTGGCTGACATTGGGAAATCCTACCAGTGGCTGGAAAGGGCTGGACTAAAAGACAGCACTGAGGCACTGATCATAGCAGCACAAGAACAGGCACTAAGCACCTGATCCATAGAAGCAGGGGTCTACCACACTAGATAGGACTCAAGGTGCAGACTGTTCAGAGAGGCCTCAGAGAAAGTCCAACACATAGTGGCAAGGAGTAAGATGCAGGCAGGAACAACATACACTGAATGGCACTACCAAGTAGCTGGTATTGTGTACAGGAATATTTGCACAGCGTATGGGCTAGAGCCTCCAAAGTCCAGATGGGAGATTCCACAGAAGGTCGTGGAGAATGACAGGGCTAAGATCCTGTGGGACTTCCAGATCCAGACAGACAGGCAGATACTGGCCAATCAACCAGACATTGTGGTAGTAGACAAGGACCAGAAGACGGCGGTGGTGTTAGATGTAGCGGTGCCAAGTGACAGCAACATCAGGAAGGAGTATGAGAAGCTGGAGAAGTACCAGCACCTGAAGGAGGAACTAGAGAGGATGTGGAAAGTGAAGGCCAAAGTGGTCCCAGTGATGGTAGGAGCACTCGGGGCTGAGCTGGGAGAGTAGCACCAACAGATCCCAGGAACAACATCCGAGCTCTCTGTCCAGAAGAGTGCAGTGCTAGGAACAGCTAAGATACTGTGCAGAACCCTCAAACTCCAAGGCCTCTGGTAGAAGACCTGAGGTTGAGGAAGACACATACCACCCATAGGGGTGAGAAGGGAATTTTTTTTATGTATGTATGTATACATACATACATACACACACAAACACACACACACAGAGAGAGAGAGAGAGAGAGAGAGAGAGAGAGAGAGAGAGAGAGAGAGAGAAAGTATATTGATATTTCACCTTCAGTCTTCTTTCCATTATGGACATGGGTTCCTCAGCCTAGTTAAGGCCTGACTATTATGCCCCCAGACCAGACTCACTTTTAAAGATACTTAAGTTGTCCAACAACTTCACTTTTTACACTGATGCTTTAACAGTGCTTTAATAGTGTAAAATAGTGAGCTGAGATACTTAATTAGCTGAAACTTGTCCCAGCTGAATTAAATGGGACATGTGTACTAAGCACAAAAGTTGGTTTGGATCTCAAACTGGCAATTGAGTAGAGTCTAATATACAGATTTCAGACTGATTTGGAGAGCATATGATTTAGTTCAGGATGGAATCTGATCTGTTATTCAGAAATCCAAAATATTGTAACTTCTGTCAACAAATGGTGATAAACTTTTTACTTTTAAATAAGAATTAATAAATTTTGTAGGAGCTTAAGTGAAAGCTTTTAAATTTTGATGGTATTTTGGTGTTGGGTATACAAAATTAGAAGCAATACTTATCATTGCATTTCTGTAGATCCTGATTCTTCTGTCACTATCCTCTGTTGTTATTTGTTGTTTTTATCTGTTTTTAATATTGTATGCCACCAGATTTGTCCTGAATCCAGCAAAATGAGATAAACAAACAAATATGTATATAAATAAAAGCTTGCCAAATATCACAAGGATTATGAAAGGCCTTTTTTTGTACAAAGATGGCATTTACAGTTTTAGGTTGGTTAAAACAAATTCTCTAACCTCTGATATTTTCATAAAAACATTATTAAGATGTTCTTTGATAAGAAGTGCCAAATTACAGAAGAATAGATGCTGAGGCTTTTTCTGTAAGCACTTTTAAAGTTTATTTTGGAGTGTGAAGGCTACAGTTATCCAATCTGTTTCCAATGACATTTCAAAGTGCTGGTTATTTCTAAAATCCAACATGATTGGCAATCAGGTTGTTTGAAAAACCTCATTCTTCCATACAAACCTGTCCAGATTTTAAGATTCTTGAAATATAGTATTTGTATTTGGATGTGATATGGGCAAAGATATAACTGTTAAATTGTTAGCAGTTAGTATGCAATAATAACATTTATAGCAGAAGTGAATATGTGACAATGATCAGAAGTATTAGATTTTCATGCATGTAGTGGTTCAGTCTGCTGACAATGAAGGAAAACTAGCCTTTGAAGCTTTTGCACTCAGAACCATTTTGTTGTCACTCACAGCTGCAGTTTTTGGAGGTATGGATAGTTTACTGCTCCTTTCCATTTTAATGTTATAGTGAACACACTGAAAACAACGCAATTCATGAAAAGTAGCATAAGATTTCTATAATCAAAGTTTTAAAAAGATACTAGATAATCTGTGATCCATTGGGTCATCATTTTAGAGATATTTCCTTACCTAAATGGAGAAACAGAATGACCACGCGGGTGGGGGACAAAAAAGCAGTGGGAGCAGGAGCGAGTTGTGGAGGATTTCGAGGCTGCCGCTGGTTCTCAGGAAGGAGGGAGTACATTCCAAGGAGATAAGAGGACTTGCAGTCTAGAGAGTCTTGGCAGGGAGTCAAAGAGAGTCAGAGCAGCCCTGCCCTAGACTCTCCTAGGTTATTTCCCCTTAGGTTAGTTAGGATAGCTTTAGTTTGGCAAGATTGTGTCTGTATGGTGGGAGCAATAAAGAACTGTAGATTTGGAATACATTGACTCGTTGTTCTTGGGCTGACACCGACATGAGTTGTGACTTCCTGCTGGCTTCCCTATTCACTTGCCTTCTGGGAAAGTGACAGGGAGCATAGGAAATATTCTTTCCTTCATTGCTCCCTCCCTCCCTCCCTCCCTCCCTCTCTCTTCCTTCCCTCCCTCCCTCCCTCTTCCTTCCTTCCTTCCCTCCCTCCCTGCACCTTGCTTCCTCCCTTCCTTCCCTCCCTCTTCCTCCCTCCCTCCCTTCCTCTCTCCCTCCTTCTTCCTTTGTTCCTTTGTTCCTTCCTCATTCCCTTCATTCTTCCCCTCCCTCTTCCTTCCTTCCCTCCTTCCCTCCTTCCCTCCCTTCATCCCTCCCCTCCCTCTTCCTCCCCTCCCCTCCCCTCCCCTCCCTTCCCTTCCCTTCCCTTCCCTTCCCTTTCCCTTTCCCTTCCCTTCCCTTCCCTCCTTCCTCCCTCCCTCCTTTCTTTCCTCCCTCCCTTCCTCTCCCCTCCCCTCCCTTCCCTTCCCTTCCCCCCACATTCCATTCCCACAGGAGTAATGGGTCCTGGCATTATGTAAGTTAGCCCATTTGAGGTACCTTGATTCAAAAATTGTTGCCCTACCCCACACCATTTCCCCAGTTAAAAGTTATAGACACAAGAACTTTAGTAGTATATAGATGGTTATAATAAGGGACATTGTTGTTATACTTGCTTTCTGTCAACATTTCAGCAGAGGCATTCTGGAGTTGTAGCATGCAAACAGTTTCAAAACCCACATAGTGGGTGGGATGTAACTATAGCCTGAGGCCATACCTGATCCATCCTGAGAGAGATCCATTTAGTCAGCTAGAAAGATATACAGTACAAATTAATCAGCAATCTTTCGATTTGCACACTTTCCCAGATTTTGCTATATAGTGGTTTTGGTTCTAAATGACATATGAAATGGGTATATTTGAGAAAGTGGCACATACACATTTCAAATATATTATGAAAATATTCATATGAAATGTGCTTTAAAAAAGGTAAAGGTTCCCCCTGCACATTTGTGCAGTCGTGTCCGACTCTAGGGGCCGGTGCTCATCTCCGTTTGTTAGCCGAAGAGCCAGCGTTGTCTGAAGACGCTTCCATGGTCATGTGGCCGCATGACACGCGCGGAACGCTGTTACCTACCCACCGAAGTGGTACCTATTCATCTACTTGCATTTGCATGCTTTTGAATTGCTAGGTTGGCAAGAGCTGGAGCTAGTGCGGGAGCTCACTCCGCACGCAGGGCTAGGGATTCAAACCTCCGAACTTGCGATCTTCCGATCGACAAGCCTGGCGTCTTACCCGCTGAGCCACCACGCCCCTCTCATGTGCTTATGATATTATAATTATGTGTATAGTCAGGAAAATTGTGTTCTAGGGCATTCATTTATTCACAGAAGATGCAGAAATCTGAGAAGGTCACCCCTTTGAGGTAGGCAAGGTCAGGAAACAGAGCAGGGATTTCAGGAATGCTACTTTACTGTTGTAGAGTATAATAGCAGGTTCTTGAAAGCCTGCCAGAATCTCTCTCCGTCCCCTCTTATACCAAACAGAATCAAGGTAAAATTATCTTGAGTTTCTTTCTCATGCCTTCTCCTTTCCAAAGACGAGTTTGTTGGTTACTTTGTTTTAACTGTTGTAGCATTCCTTCATCAAGGTTATCTCTGCACTCCTCCACAGGCAGACTTATAATTTAATATGTGAATCTATCATAAACTCTATCTTGACTGATTCATATCTTCTTACACACACATAGACACAAAGATCTCTTTGCAAGTTGATACCAGTGGTGGTGGAGTTTAGAGGTGAAGACATACAGGCAGTCCTTGTTTAGCAACTGCCTTGTTTAGTGACCGTTTGCAGTTACGACGGTGATGAAAAAGTAACTTTTCTGCCCAGAGTCCCTCCTTGAGGGGGAGATGGGCGGTCATAGAAATTTAATAAATAAATAAATAAATAATAAATAATAATAAATAATAATAAATAAATAATAATAATAAATAAATTAAAAACTTTGCAACCAATCCTCACATTTACGACCTTCACAGTTCTGTAAAGCAAATGAAAGCTGAAGATCATAAGTTATAGTGATTTCACTTAGCGACTGCTCTGCTTAATGACTGACTTGATGGTCCCAATTGTGGTTGCTAAACGAGGATTCCCTATAGTCCTTTCACTGCTATGCTTTTAGTGTAGAGGAGAATTAGAAGGCATCCTCAGCATCACTCTTGCTATCAGAAGTAATACAGCCTCTTCTCCACCTCAAACCATGGGTAGTCTGTACTTTAGATCCTTGCCTGGCAAATTCCAGTGAGGGTGCAAGTTGGCTTCATGTAGGCCCAGTAAACAAATACACAAAATGGCAACTGTTCACAGTAGTTATTATCTGCTTTCCACTTTTCTCATCCTGAATGTAATCTATCAGCAGAGGCTTAGTTGGTAGTGGGTGTGAGGGAAGCTGTATAAGCTTGAAAAATAGCTAAATATTTTCATTAAATACTTGAAGACCTTCTCATTAATTCCAAATTTCATCTAGGGTTTGAAGTTTTTATTTTGGGAGTTTTTTAAAGCAAGGAAAAAGGACAGCTGTTGTTCACAAACTGGATGTTTAAACTGGATTAATGGCTCGACATAACCAGCATGAGGTTACTTCATTAACTAGCACTTACACGTCCCACACCTTCAATTAACACTGCCTTGGCACCCTCTCATATCTGTTAATGTAGGAGATGATCTGATGAGTTCATTGCCAGCCAAGCAGACCCGAGAAGGGGGTCTGATTTATCTCCTTGGCACCTCATTAAAAGGCAAAATGTGCTGAAATTGATTTTCAGCCATTTCAGGCAAGGATGTTTGTAATAATGTTAATTTGCGAATTCCCTCTTTCTTTCCATCATTCTCATTCATATATATATATATATATATATATATATATATATATATATATCTGCAGTTGCCATGTTCAGCCTCAGGCTATTTGTATTGTGCAGACGGAAAATGAACAGTGAACATTTATTTCTCATATCTTTCCTAGGAACCTGAGGCGCATGAAGATATTTGTGCTGTAACAGGCACAGTCAATCTCTTCCACTCCCTTTAGTCACTATATATCAACAGCAAACTCACAGCTAGTTGGACTTCAGCAATTAACCTGCCAGGGTTCTGCACTGTCAGGCTCAGTAATAATAAACTTCCCCCAGTGAGAGATAGAGCTATAGATCCTTGCCGTGCAAATTCCAAAGAGTAGCTGAATTATTCAGTATCTCTGTGATTAAAGAGATGACATGATATTAGTTTAAAAGACATTACTCCCTATCCCCACTCCCCATCCTGAGATTTAATGAACCACTATTATGGCAAGGAGGCTTTCCCCCCATAGCTTTAAATATAGGGGTGCAAATGATGGATGGTAAGAAGAAAGAAGACAATTTTTAACGCCTGGCCATTTGGAAACTGAAAAGCTTAAGGACAAGAAAGTGGTGGGGGGAGGGAGGGGCCAACACAACATAGGAAAAGTTGCTTAATTAAAGTTATAGTCTAACTTTAATAAAATAAAACAAAACTTTAATAAAATAGTAATTGCAGGCAAGCAAAATGTATTAATGTTGGGCTAATTGGAAATGTTTACAGTGCCATCCTTAAAAGTAATACTGTTGATCAATTTTAATTATTAGAATTATAAGGAATGATTTGAAAGATGGGTAGATAAAGTGAGGGAAAAGCTGCCTATAAGCATATTAATAGTATTGGCAATAATTAGTCAGGGTTATCACTCACATTCCACTGGCTTGGCTTCTCCACAAGCCCCCTCAATATACGCACCAGTTTGATTGCTGCCTGCATTTAGTATTCCACTACAAAAAGCTCAAACACAACCTTATAAACAGGCAGTTCAAAGCAGACAGTGCTGAAAAGCGTTAATATTTGCCATCTAGAAATACTAACCTTTTCCATCTCTGGGATAAGCCTTTTGCAGTGGTTAAAGAATGGCTCAGCTGCACTCAAATTCAGGGTGAGGCGTCTATACTTCCTCCATATACTGTAACTCTCCATGTGGGGAATCTCTTCTGTCCAAGCAGGGTTTCCAGGCAGGTTTCTCAGTCCTGTTGCAGAAACACAAGAGGATTTCCCCTACAGATGATTGTCCTGTCTGCCTGGAAGGCAACTCAAACAGTCTGTTCCCTCGAACATGTGAAGAGGGCAGTCTCATGCTGAATGCTGCTACCTGGTTTGCAGCATGACAGTTTCTTTTAATTATTTACAAACAACATCTGAAAAAAAAGTTAGGTAAGTCCTGGAGCCATGTGAGCATCAAGACTGAGGTCCATTAACATACTGGTTGCTTACCCTTGGATTTCAATGTTGGTTAGGACTTGACTTACCCAGGTATATATGTATCCTCGCTCAGCTGTTGTGTTCCTCAGGTAATCTTGAGGAATCTCCCAGGAGGGTCTATTTCACAGGATTGTTGGGGGACAAAATAACGGCCATGCTAAAAAGATTGTGCTTACCATCCTGATCAGAAAAGGGGGTTTGTTGTTTATTCGTTCAGTCGCTTCCGACTCTTTGTGACTTCATGGACCAGCCCACGCCAGAGCTTCCTGTCGGCCGTCACCATCCCCAGCTCCCCCATGGTTGAGTCTGTCACCTCCAGAATATCATCCATCCATCTTGCCCTTGGTCGGCCCCTCTTCCTTTTGCCTTCCACTTCCACAGAAAAGGGGGTATAAGGTTAGTAAATAAATAAATACAATGAAATGGTCATATACTAGTTTCAACAATTAACATAAACAAGGTGGACAAGCTGTGTTCCCTCTCTCTCTCTAGATTTATTAATATTTTGTTAGGCAAATTTACAATACGTTCAACACCACTTCAGATACATTTGTAGTGTCAGCATAATAGCCTCAACATGAAATAATGAAACATACTTCTGCCATAATATAACAATCTACTCCAAGCATTTTAGAAGTATAGCTTTCATATGTTTTCTTTTCTTTTCCATTCTCTCATCTCAGCTTCATTTAAGTACATAACTATTTCCTTAACAATGTAACAGAAACTTCCCATTACCAATTCAATAGTCTAAAACAGTGCTACTATTTATGGCAAAACCATTCTCATTTATCTTTAGCACTGATTGTCTTCCTTTTCTCTAGTTTTTTTCTGAATTGTTCTGAATTTCTCTTTTCTTTGGTGCTCCAAATTGCCATACTGAAATAATCCCACAGAGCATCAAGATCATGTGTGGTGAGTTACCAGGACATGAGTAAGAGAAAATTACAATCTTTTCTCCTCACACCACAATTATTGGAGTGGTGAGAATATTATACAGGGTTTTGATTTCCTTGGAATGAGATCCGATGTGGCTTATGATGGTTTTGTGACATATTGTTTATTTTCCCATTTAGAAAATGTAATTCACAGCATTAACACTCCAGCAGATACTGCTCCCCCACTAGGGAGCACAGATGGCCTTTGTACTCTAACCAAGTGTTTCTCAGCCTCATCAACTTTAAGTTCTGTGGACTTTACCTTCTAGAATTCACCAGGACAAATAGCAACACCAACAAATATAATGCCTATGTATCACTTACACTAGTGTTTCTCAACCTCATCAACTTTAAGTTGTGTGGACTTCAACTCCCAGAATTCCCCAGCCAGCTAGCTAGAGAATTCTGGGGGTTGAAGTCCACACAACTTAAAGTTGATGAGGCTGACAAACACCGCTCTAACGGCACAAAGTTCTATCTCAGCTGTTTTTTTCCAGCCTGCTCTTGTATGAGCCTAGGCTTGTTTGAGTCTGTCCTAGCTGCTCTTCAACCACAGTTTGAATGACATCTCTTCAGGAAACAAGTTCTAATAGGTCTCTCCTTCCAGAACAGCCTGTTCCCTGAAATACATCTCCTTACTAGGAGTCAAATGGCATCAACACTACACACAACACACATATGCCCACACATACAAAATGTACCCTACCTAATAAAAATTTAATTTCAGAGGCATATGATCTAGTTCAGGGGTGGGGAACCTTTTTTCTGCCAAGGGCCATTTGGATATTTATAACCAGGGACCGGGGGGGGTGGGGGGCGGGGTTTCTGGGATTTCCGCGGACCGGGGGCCGGAGTTTGCAGGCGGGAGCCAATCACAAGCACTGGGGGGTGGGGTTTGCGGGCGGGAGCCAATCGCATGGAAGAGGTGGGGTTTGCAGGCGGGAGCCCCGCGGGCCTTAGGCAGGAGCCCCACGGGCCTGACGTTGCCCACCCCTGATCTAGTTAGTCAACTGTAACCCACAGAGAGAAGAATCAAGTAGCAGCTCAGCCTAATAAATTTATGTCTGCATAACCTGGTTATCATTTGAGCATAACAGGGAGGCTTTTTTCTTTTGACAGGGTAGAGGAACGCAAAGCATATTTTCAATGATCGTTGGAATTAGTGGTTGGGAATTGTCATTAGAAGGGCTCAGTTTGCATGAGTGAGGAATGCTGGTAGACCTCAGCCTGTCAGAGAATGAAGAGCATATCTGAGTCATGCCCTCAGACAGAAGTTTGGAGTGAATATTTAATATTCTACTTTTCATTTTCTGAACCTTTTATTGATCATAAAATAAACTTTAAAGTTAATGAAAATTGATACCCACACAGTAGGGTTTCACATGTAGAAATGTTCAAAACTAGTATTTATAGTAGATTTGACAAAATATAGTGCTTTAAAAACTGGGAGAGGATCCCATTGATCTATGACCTTTTTCTTTCTTTCTAGCTTAACTTCTTTTTGGTAATTTACACTAACATTAATTCCTAGCCACTTTAGCAAAAAGCAAATGAAATCCCTCAGCAGTGTAGTATTCAGCACTTTCTGGGTGGGGGGAGGTGTCAAAATGGTAGCTGTGGCAACATGACTGACGTCCCACCCTTGTACATGTGTCAACATCACACACACAAAGGGGTGGGATTTCTACCTTGCTGGACAACCTCCATCTTAACTTTTTTTATCCCTCCCTTTGGAGGCCACTGCTAGTGTTGCTTGCAGCATCCACCTTCAATTTTAACTGATGTGAAATACAGTTTAGGCAAAAGACCATGGCAGATGTCATCTCCAGAGACCTCTCCCTCATACAAGACAACTGGAACATGGAATCTCATTTATAAAGGGAAGAAAAGCGGACAAATAAGACATTGGGTTTGTTCCTGTTATGTTTTCCCCACTTCCCCTTCAGCTAATGCTGAGTCACATTTGCAACTTATAGCACAAGTAACTTACTTATTTAAGTAACCTGGTTTTGTGCATTCCATTTTATTAACTTCTGCTGTCGCTTGTGGGCATACACTAGCCTGTATGTGTTCTGCTAATTTTTTTTTCTTTTTTAAAAAGTTTGCCCACAGGACCCTGGGAATGACTTTACTATACAGAAAGTCCTATTGAAACCCATAGGGCTTGTGGCCCAGTAATAGCAGCTCAGATTAGGGCTGTCAAAGGAATGTAAATAATCCATAATGAGCTTCTCTTCTAATAATCTATAATAGCTTCTCTTTGGGATATGGACTTCTGCAGTGACACTTTTGCAAGTTCACTAGATTGCATGAAAAGTAATACTGCCAAATGAGAACCTCTCAGTCAGCTCCAAGCTGATTCTCAGGTTACAGAATACTGATGAAGAAGCAGAAGTAAAGCCTGATTGAAGGCCTTCACTTTTTTTTTTAAAAAAAAAATTTCTATTAAATTTAATTGGAGCTCAGTAAGTAAGTATGTAAGTAAGCAAGCAAGCAAGTAAGTAAGCAAGCTCTTGCCAACCTAGCAATTCGAAAGCATGCAAATGCAAGTAGATTAATAGGTACCAGTTCGGTGGGATGGTAACAGCGTTCCGCACACATCATGCCGGCCACATGACCGTGGAAGCATCTTCGGACAACGCTGGCTCTTCGGCTAACAAACGGAGATGAGCACCGGCCCCCAGAGTCGGACACGACTGCATAAATGTGCTGGGGGAACCTTTACCTTTACTTTTTAAGCTTAGGTGGAACCTTGTTAGATAAAGGTTAAGTCAGACTCGTTTGTTATGATGGTGTAAGGCTACCAGATCTGGACAGCCAATAGAGGACACCCAAGGGTTATAGTTTTCTGTATCTCTTTGCTGCCATCTAGTGGTTGTCTGGATTTTTGCTGGGCAGGTACAGTATGCCTAGGCCTCACTGTCTTGCACCAGGTGCACACACACACACACCCAGACACACAGATTAGTTTCAGAGGTTTTACTTCAGTTTTAGCAAATACAGGCAGTGGCAGGCAGGGCATGAGATGCAGGCATGTCTCAGCAAAGTTCTAAGCACACATGAGCTTGCCTGAAAATGAGTCCAAAGCAGTGGGCAGAGGCATTGTCAGGTCACTATCCAAGATCTAGATGTTCGTGAGCAGGTTGTCAGCCAGTCCCAGTTTGGGGTGACAGAGTTTCAGGACACCAGAAGGTCAAGGCTTCGGGTAGAGGGAGTTCAGATTAAAATGCTGGTTCCCAATGGATTCTTGTGGGGTAATGGTGGCTCTTACGCAAAGCCTTCCCTAGGTGGGAGCCAATGTAGTCTAGGAATACCCTTGCCAGGTGAGAAAGAACATAGGGTGCCTTCACTCTGCTCAGCACAGATGACACTGCATCCAGGGATTGAGCAGTTGTCCAGGATCAGGTTCCTCATCATCTGACCGTGGGGGCAGCTGCTCTGGATGGTTGATGGTGGAGTGTTCAGGTGCTTGCCATTTCTGGAGGCTGACTCTCACTCAGTGTATCCAAAGTAGGGTGCTGGCCAAGTCAATCCGAGCTAGCCGTGACAATCAGTCATTTCCACATTTTCCAAAAGAGGCTCCTGATAAGCCATTTGCTACATCTTGGAGATGAAGTACTCCATAGGGACATTGATGAAAAAGGGGAAAAAAGGATAACTTTTTACATGGCACGAGACCAGGTTATCTGAGGGACCTCCTCATCCCCATTACATCATCCAGTCCCACCCGATCTTGCAGAGAGGGCATGCTGCGGACCCCCTCTATGAAAGAATTCCATCTAGCAGGGTCCCGGAGGCGAGCCTTCTCTGCAGCAGCACCTGCCCTATGGAATACCCTCCCCCCAGAGATAAGACAGGCCCCTTCACTCCTGGACTTCAGGAAAAAATTAAAAACCTGGCTCTGTGATCTCGCCTGGGGCAAGAAGGAAAGTGGTCAAGCCTGGGGATGGCTGTTTTCCTAGAGCCACCTCAAATATTTTAAATATGTTTAGCTGCACTGTAAGAATCACCTGCCACTTGGATTTTATTGTATTTATATTTTTATTGTTGTTTTTATTGTATTTTAATGATGTTGTGTTGTTACCCACCCAGAGTCCCTCCTTGAAGGGGAGATGGGCGGTCATAGAAATTTAATAAATAAACAAACAAACAAACAAACAAACAAACAAATAACAGGAGTGTTATGGGAGGACCACAAATAAAGCTACACATAAATTTTCACGAATAGCACATGGTTGAACTTGGAAGAACTTCTGTTTCTTCAATCACATTAACATTCTTTTCAATACCATTCAGAAACGTTTTCTTCCTTCACTGTGGTCACATTTCTTAAACAGCTGGCAAGATTTTGATTGACTTGATGAAAATCTTAAGGAAGCAGATTTCATGGAATGAGGTTTTCTATTAAAATATAATTAAAAAATAATTCAGAATAAGTGCTGTGGATCATTGGTATCTGCAAGGAGCCATGATGACATTAAAATGACGTGTGTCATGAAATCATGCAAATGATGTTATGCTGTAAATTGTATCAATTGTGTCATGATGTCTGAAAAAAGTATATAAGTCACTTTATTTGCGTGATGATGTCATGGTGCAGATATCATTTGCTGGAGGCTGAGTCTGAGTTGGAGGACGGGCCGGTAGTGGAAACAGCCGGAAGGAGCTGGGAAGGGAGCTGGGAAGGCGCGAAATTCAGACCAGGTGGTGGATCAGAATTGGAGCCTCTGATTGGGGGCAGCCAGAAGGAGGAACCACCTCCACCTATCAGCGTGCGAGGAAGGAGGTTGGAAAGGTGGGACAAGCAGCGCGAGGCACGACTGGCTCCTGCATGCAAATGGTGGGAAAACCAGTAGCTTAAAAAGTGTACAAAGCCTGCACAGGTTGCCGTACACAACCGTTCTAGCTGCCCAATGCCGATGCCTTGATACTCCATGCCAGACCCTGCTCCTGAGCCTTGCCTTGCTGCTGCTCCAGACCTCGACCTCGAGCCTTGCCTTGCTGCCACTCCAGACATTGACCTTGCACCCTGCCTTGCTGCCACACCAGAATCGGACTCCTCACCTTGCCTTGTTGCCACGTCGGACCAGGGGTTCCCGCCTCGCCTTGCTGCGCACTGGTCTTTGATTTCAAGCCTTGCCTTGCTGCCACGCTGGACCATGATTTCAAGCCTTGCGTTACTGCTGCATCAGACCCTGAACTCAAGCCTTGCCTTGCCACCATGCCGGATTCAGAACTCAAGCCTCGCCTCGCTGTCATGTCTGCCCCTGAGTCCAAGCCCTGCCTTGCTGCCATGATAGACCCTGAGCTCAAGCCTTGCCTAGTTGCCGTGCCGGGCCCTGGGTTCTAGTCCTGCCTTGTGGTTGTGCCAGACTGTAATTCACAGACTTATCTTGCCACCACGTGGTGGCTTCCGCGCACGTGCTGGCCTCGGGCTAGTACAACCCGCGTCTAAGGACCACCCGCTTATTTGAAGCATTATTGTGTAAATTATTGTAAATAAAGATTGTTATACCACCCCTTCCTGCACTGGGTCTTAGTCAGAATAGGACAGATTGTCTCCGGCCAGGAAACCCCTCATGGGGGAGCAGGAAGACAGTGTGTACTTCTGGGGAGTCTTTGGTGCTCTCTGAGCCTTGTTGTTTTCGTGCCAAGGAAGCCATGGAGCAACTCACATTGGAGAAAGCTCAGCTTGTGCAAGAGATCACCATTTTGAATGCTCAATTGACTCAGCTCCAAGCTCAACAAGCCCCACCGACAGGGAACCCGAACCAGCAATGCAAATGCCCTGTGCTGGCACTGGAGAAGTTTGATGGAAACCTAGCCCAGTTTCCAGCTTTCTTCACTCAATGTAGCCTGTACTTGAGCCTTTGTTCAGAGGAATTTCCGTCGGTCGCCACAAGGTATGCTTTTTGATCAGCCTGCTGTTGGGAGCTGCAGCACAATGGGCTTCACCGTTGATCATCCAACAAAGCCCGCTTTTGGATGATTTCAATGGGTTTTGCCAGCAGCTCCAGATCATGTACAAGGACCTGGTCAAGTCGCAGTGCACCAGCAGACGTCTGTGGGAGCTGAGACAAGGGCATCGACCAGTGGTCAAATACATCAACGATTTCAGACTGCTCACGCAGGATCTGAAATGGAATGAGGAGGCCCTATTGGACCAATTACAGGAGGGCCTGGCCTCGGAGATCCTAGATGAGTTGGCCCCCACCGACTGTCATCAGACTCTCCAAGCTTTGATGTACCTATGCCTCTGGATCGACAGGTGCCTCCAACAGCGGAGGGTGAGGCGCCACGCCGCCATGACTTCATCCTTCACCCCACACACATCGGCGGCCCAGCCCCCCTCCATGGAAGAAACCATGCAGCTAGGAGGCGCGAGGTCTCACCTTACCCAGGCGGAGAAGGACCGATGTCGGCGGGAGGGACTTTGTTTGTACTGTGCCAGATCGGGCCACATGGCTTCTCACTGCCCTACCAAGGTGAAAGCCACCCCGTCATCAGGAAACAGACTCAGCCCAGCCTAAAGGGGCACTTAGGTTGGGTTAAGTTGGTGGCGAGCCAAACTCCATTGCCCCGCCTCACGCTTCCCAAGCATCTGGCAGTGACCATTACACTTCAGGTTCCAAGGACTCCTTTGTTGGTGGTCCAAGATATGGTTGATTCCGGCGCCACTGCCAATTTCATGGACGAGGGGTTCGCCAGGACATGGGGTGTCCCTCAACATGTGGTAGTCCCTCCTCTGGTCATTCAAACCCTCGACGGCCGACCCCTACATTCTGGTCCCATGTCTTCTGCCATGCAACTGCTACTTATGAAAATAGGGGATCATCTAGAGTGGTTGGAGTTTTATGTGGCCGCTACACCTCATTTCCCCCTGGTACTGGGGTTGGAATGGCTGCGGGCTCACGAACCTCCAATCACCTGGTCATCGGGAAGAATAAACTTCCCTAGCCCACTTTGTGCAACGCACCTGGCTAGCACCCACACCGCTGGACAGCTCATCGCTCTGGACCCATAGCTTCCTGCCCAGTTCAGGGAGTACACCAATGTATGAACTGAACTCAAACCTCACCTCGCTGCCGCGTCTACCCCTGAGTCCAAGCCCTGCCTTGCTGCCACGATAGACCCTGAGCTCAAGCCTTGCCTAGTTGCCGCGCCAGGCCCTGGGTTCTAGTCCTGCCTTGCAGCTGCGCTGGACTGTAATTCGCAGACTTATCTTGCTACCACGTGGTGGCTTCTGCGTATGTGCTGGCCTTGGGCTAGTACAACCCATGTGTAAGGATCACCTGCTTATTTGAAGCATTATTGTGTAAATTATTGTAAATAAAGATTGTTATACCACCCCTTCCTGCACTGGGTCTTAGTCGGAACAGGACATTTGCCCCCCTTGTTCCCCCATGGATGCCCTGGTGTGGACCTAGCATGAGTCAGCATCTGTCTGCTATTAATCAAAACAACTATGTCTTTTTTCAGACTTTGACTTAAAAAAATGTGGCTGCTTTAAGGGGATTATTCATGAAAGCAGCAGAATCTTTTTTCTGGTTCACACAAAAGCCTTCAAAAGATTTGGTTGCTTTAATTAATAGCTGATCAATGCTGTGCTTGCACTTGGGTGATGTCCAGATAATTTCTTCCTAATCATTTTTGAAGTGCCCACAGACCTAACAAATACTATAAAAACAATCATGGCTACAAGACTCAGAGGGATGTATCAGAAGAGGGTGATACTTACATTTCAAACATTTATACCCACCCTCTGGCTTATTTTTATATTAACAGTGGGTGATTTAAAATTTGCTCCAAGGCCACTAAAAACCAAGCAAGGCGAAAAATGATTGGCTCTAGGCTTAAAAGTTTATAAGCCTGATCCTAGCCATGTTTGCTGAGAAGTAATAAGCAAAAACAGGATTTTAAACAATGATGTAGATTTTGTAAATTGCTAGTAGTTTTTCTGAGCATTGTAGCCCCTAAAGATGTTGAATTGGTGTGGTTTAAGACAGGCTTGGGATATAACTTCTGCCTTGTGTGCTGTAGACTATTTTTATTTAGCATGGAAAATTTAGGGGTCTGCAGCATGATAGGTGTGAGCCAATACAATTGTTCAGCCCTTAGCAATATTTTTCCTGTACCAGGTCAGTCTGACCCTACAATCTGTTGGGCAGAAGTTTAACAGGGAAAGACAAAATTTCAATTTACATTGACTTGCGGGATGTCATGACCCCCTGAGATGAATCCAATTATAAGTGACTCTGGTGTATATGTCATCTGGTATGTCAAGCTATAAACTCCATGTGCTTTTTTTGAGATAGGATATGGGATCTCTCCTTGTTTGCCTTCTTTAACATGATCCAGAACAGCATGGGGCTTTCCCAAATGTAGGCACTCTTCCCTTAGAGAGTACCTTGTGGCTAATAGTACTACTTAACAACTTATTCAGGCTATATTGATACAATGCTGCTGCTAAAAATATTACATTTCTCCCTGCATGCTTACTGCTGTAGGAGGAAGTGACTGAGATATGGTGAATATTCATCAGGCAGAAATCCATCAGGCCGATCTGAGAAATGACTGTGGACCTGTTGAATTTCCACATAAAATGATTGGAATCTGGGGGACACACTGTGCCTGGTACAGATAGATCAGGAATATTTTCATCATGGGAATCTCTACTGAATAATCATGGAAGCTTCATTTCTTGAATGTTTACCTGAACATATTTATTTTTCCCTGCCCCAGCCCAAGGTTGACCTGTGAGGCAAGCATAAACTGGGTTTAGGGACTCTGAACTGTAAATCTAGCAAAACATGAGAGCCATGCTTCTTCCTGCATCTGGAGAGGTACAAAAACACACATAGACACACAGACACAAGAGATACCTGAGAAATGTTCAAAGTAAACAAAGAATACATGATGTTTCTCTGAAAAGACTGCATCATTTTGGCATCCTTGTTGTGTGCTTGTGTGCGGGTTGTTTTTGGGGGGGCTCCTGGAATGTACAGGGTGAAACTCTTGCAGAAGAATAAATTTATTCAGGCAATTGCTGAAAGAGGTTTCAGAAGGGAGTGCTCATCCCAGCTGATGCTAATCAGTTTCATGCCAAATTACAGGATTCAGAAATTGCTGCTAAACCCATGCAGACTAGCATTAGCAATTTCAGCAAATTAAAAAGAGCTCATTTCTGATGAAATGGATTTACTTGTGTCATCATCATGCATTCATTTATGCATTGAAACAATTGATTTCCCTGGAGAGCAGAAGGCTGCATTCCATCTAATGTGTGAATGGAGGGCATCTACCTGTGTCTGTCATCTGTGTTTTGCAGTTTGCTCTGATTAGCAACACACAAACATATTTCAGGAGCCACTCACAATGAGAATCAACCCGTATTTTGCATTCTGCAGTAACTTCCGGAAACAGAATAACAAAAGCAGAAAAGTATAATAAAAATGAGAAGTATATTTTAATTCCATAAAGAGAAACCATATTATTATTATTATTATTATTCCAAAGTTTTAAAAATAATATATTACAGGGCTCCATCACATACTAGGTAAAGGTAAAGGTTTTCCCCTGCACAGTCGTGTCCGACTCTAGGGGCCGGTGCTCATCTCCGTTTCTTAGCCGAAGAGCCAGCGCTGTCCGAAGACGCTTCCGCGGTCATGTGGCTGGCATGACGCGCATGGAATGCTGTTACCATCACATAATACCACTAGCTAATAAGCTTTATTTGATTTTTTAAAAGTAAACTAAATTTAAGTAGACAAGGAGAGAATGATAACGTTAAGAGATACTATATGCCATTTGATTTATTTGTTTGTTTTGAAAAATGTTCCACTCTTTAAAAATGTGTTTAATTTCATTCCTACTGAAATCATTAGGACTAAAAATGTGAACCAGTGGTGGTGATAGGCTTACCTCTCTCAGATGGTCAAGCAGAGACTAGATTGCCATCTGTTGGGAATACTTTAATTAAGGTTCCTACAATGTAAAATGAGATAGACTAGATGGTCCAAATAATCCTTTCCAGATTTTTAAATGTTATGATGCTTTGATTGTATGGATTATACCATAAATCAGCCTTCCTTGGTCTGATACCCAGAAGATGTGCTGGAACTATACTTCTCAAACTCCCTGGGCAGGATGGCTTTTGTGTCTAAGTGGCACCAGGTAAGAGCAAAGTTGCTCCAAGTTTTGATGTCTTTATGACCGTAACTGAAGGCATCAAACTCTGAATGATTATGGTGTGATCTTATACAGTATATGCCAACTGAAACTTAAGCCCCATTGTCTATGTTGAAGAATTCAGCGTTGCCTAAAGTTTTACTTGTGTGTATATTAAATAATTCAGTTCTTGTTTCTTTTCTGTCCACCACTAGTGTTAAAATCTCATGTCTAAAAGGTTTTTGCCTGCTGCGGACGTAATCAATTGGTGTGATATCCTTGTTGTGATTATGGCATGGGTACATACATTCGCAGAGGGAACTGTCAACCATTGATCAATAATCCTAACCTTAACCCATTTGGCAGGAAGAAAAAGCACAAAAACAGCTGAAGTAAGTGGGTGTAATTGATTGATGCATGGAACTCACTGGTGGGCAAAAAAGGAACAAAAGCCAAACATTCATTTCAACATCCTCCTTGTGTATCATCTGGAATGATGCCCCTTAAATCTCCTATAACATCAGTAAATTAAGTCTTTTGGACCGTGACCTCAGAGGGAAGTAATCATTTGTAGTGGGGGTCATGTTTTTAAAATTACCATCTTTCCAGTCACCAAAGCCAACATTATAGCAATGAAGTGGGGAAAGAGGAAATTTTGGTTGTTACTCCCCGCTTTGGGTTTTTGGGAGAGGTTTTTACTTTTTATTATTGCATTATCCTATTAGCGACTTAACATTTTCTACCAAGAGTGGAGGAAGGAGGGACGATATGCTGCCATGGAGTAATATTTTTTCCACTGAATCTTAGCAGGATGATTTCGGAAGGATTCAGAAGCTGCAGAAAAGTGGTATGGGTTGAATGTGGTCCGTAAGTTTTATTCATTTAAACTTTAAAATATTAATTATTTATTGATTAGATTTATATTGTAGATTATTGTATTGTAGTAGATCCAGCTAAGCTGACAGGGAGGAAAGATGAAGGTCTAAAAACCTCCTCTCACAGAAGCCCTTAGAATCTTCACACCTTGGCCCCACTTCCTGCTTTGGCCTGTCCTGCTGTCACTACTCATCTTCCAGGGGGTACCTCACCGGGCGTCCTCTCCTAACGTCAGCCTCACTAGCAAGACCAGACCAAGAAATCAACTCCACAGGAAGACTAAAACTACTTTGATTGAGGTTGGCTATAATAACAGAATCTTACAAGTCTGATTGTGTTGTCCCTCCTCCATTTATAGTTCAGTGAATTAGGGAGGTGTCTGTCTGAGTCACTTCTGAATGTTATCTGGACGTTCTGAACTTTAAAAATGTTTTATCTGTTGTTGCCTTGGCTGTGGAGCTGGCATACCTCCATCAAAGTCATCTTCCTTACTTTCTACACCTAACCACAGTTGTGAAAGAGATGAGGCTCTCACACCCAGTGCTGCTTTTGTGGCAATTAACAGGCAAAAATGATGATGGAGGAGCTGGAGCTGGAGGTGGAGCAGGAGGAGGAGGTGGTAACCTCCTGGCTATGTAGTATATGCAGGGGCATCTTTGGGAAATGATGAACAACATGAAAATGATAGGCATGATCAGGAGATCAGAGCCTCAATCAGTGCATTGCATCATACATTCATTTAAAAAAGGGGCTGGGTTTTGATTACCTGGTCACATCTTTGAGCGTCATCTCAACTTTGATGCTGTTGACACCTCCCTCCCCCAGACGTCCCTGGATGTGTGAGTAGAGAATTTCTGCCCTTCCTTGGAAGACAGAGTAATTTTACAAGATATAGACAAAATCAAATAATATTAAAAGAAAGGAAAAATAAAATATAACTTTATTTTTAACTTTAAACCTTGAAATGCATTTTCAATGTTGCAGAAAATGAGTTACAGTGTTCCCTTGATCAGGGTCAGCAACTACACAGAAAATGAAAATGAAAATGCAAAAGAAATGCCCCAGGCACACCACAAGATGGCATAACTACAAAGTTACAAATAAAATTAATATCTTCCCACCCAGCCTGAAGAATAGAATGCAAGGCTCAGGACACACACTCAATTTTCCTAATTTGTACAGTGAAATAAGAAAACTACACTTGACTTAGCAGCACACAGAAACAAAGAAACAATCTAATGCAAATCCTGGCTAGACTATATACATGTTTCTACAGAAATAGCAAGTTATCTTGAATTAAAGACCACCAGCTTACTTTTAGAGAGCCATTTTGGTGTAGTGGTTAAGGCTTCAGGCTAGAAACTGGGAGACCGGGAGTTCTAGTCCCGCCCTAAGGACAAAGCTAGCTGGGTGATCGTGGGCCAGTCACTTTCTCTCAGCCCTAGGAAGGAGGCAATGGCAAACCACTTCTGAAAAACCTTGCCCAAAAAACCTCAGGGACATGTCCAGGCACTCGTCAGGAATCAACTCTGACTCAAAGGCACCAAAAAAAAAAAGCTTTCTTTAATCAGAGGTTTTTTTCCCTGGAAATTCCAACTTTAATGTGAGGTTCTAAAGAATGATGTTATTCTCCTCTTTAATCAACCTCTCCAGCAATGTTTCCTTCAGTTCCATCTTCTGATCCTCTCTTTCTTTTAAAAGGGATTTTTTTTAATTTCAGGAAAGGGAGAAGTTGGGATATCTCTGTGTCTATGTAACAGGGGTCATCTCTCCCTTTAGAAGTGTATTGGTGAGGAGTGTCTGTGAATGTCTGAACCTGTTGACTGGCAAGGTGGGTACATTCAGAACAGTTGCCTTTATTTCAAAAGCTCTAGGCAGCTTATTTCCTGTTTCATGCCCAGCACATGCATTCTGGCTTGGTTTACAAGGGGTTTACTGGTGAATAGCAAGCAGGCCAATGCAAAGGCAGGCAGAGTCAGCTGTGCAAGGACACACATGCTCCAGAAAAGATACAGATGAATGAGGTCTTGCCTAAGACTTCAGTCCAGAGTCAGATGGAGCATGGGTTCAGAGAAGCTAACATAGTCCACGAGTCAAACATCAAGGAGGCTAGTCAACTGGTCTGAGTTGAAGAGTTGAAAGGCAGGAAACAAGAGCACAGAACTAAGGTTGACAAATCCTTCCCAAAGAAGAACCAGCCTCTAGCAGCAGCTCTTAATTAGACCAGTTGCAGATTTGGCTCAGTTATAGGCATTGACACTCTTGATTCTCAACAAGTGCCTCTGCTTGGTCTCCAGAGCTGCTGACACATCCTGGGGTTAGATGCTCTGCCAAGATGGGGCCCCTTATCACCTCACTTCCCCCAGGGAGCTGATTGTCTGCTGACCACTTGACAGATCAGGCCCCTTGGGCTCAGCTTCTGACAGCTTACATGGTGAGTTGGGCTGAGAGAGAGTGACTGGTCGAAAGTTATCCAGAGAGCTTTCATGGGTGAAGGTGATCATGAATCTGGGCTTTCCAGACTCAAAATACTTCATTATATTTTTATACTGTAGACCAGGGGTCCCCAGCCCCTGGGCCATGGACTGGTACCGGTCCGTGGCCTGTTAGGAATCGGGCCGCACAGCAGGAGGTGAGCGGTGGGCGAGCAAGCGAAGCTTCATCTGTATTTACAGCTGCTCCCCATCACTCGCATTACTGCCTGAGCTCCGCCTCCTGTCAGATCAGCAGTGGCATTAGATTCTCATAGGAACGCGAACCCTACTGTAAACTGCGCATGCGAGGAATCTAGGTTGCACGCTCCTTATGAGAAGTCAGAATCCGACACTTAATTTAGTCCGCGCATGGTGAGTTGTATAATTATTTCATTATATATTACAATGTAATAATAATAGAAATAAAGTGCACAATGAATGTAATGCTCTTGAATCATCCTGAAACCATTCCCCCCCCCCCCCCGCCCAGTACGTGGAAAAATTGTCTTCCATGAAACTGCCAAAAAGGTTGGGGACCGCTGCTAGACTACCCAGTCCTGAATATCTGCTGTTTAGCTGTATCAAATAGTGATTTTCCTTGGCAAGTAATACTTCTGCTCACTGAAACTAAAGCACCTAATTTTGCCAATCTGGTGGGTGCATCCATCACAGTTTTTCTTGGATACTTGTAATAAAAGTGGTGGATGGATTCCTTTGGTAATGCTCACCAGGCCAAGGAAAAAGTCAAAGGTCAACTGAAAACAACCAGAGACCCTCATTTCTGCTTGCCCACTCCTGCTGTCATCTAATTCCAATTTTTTGTTCAATTGGTACATACGCTGCTTTTTGAGAAACTTGCTTTCAAACACTGTGAATGGTTTGTATGTTATGTTTTCTGAGAACAATGCAGTAAGCCCTAAGGATACTAGCTCTGGATCAAAATTTGATAATTCATCTCTAGTTACTTGTTTTTCATTTCATTTTGTTTCGTTTTGTTAACACTTTGGAGTTTCCTAGTGGGGTCATGTTGTATTTTTTGTCATCTGAAGTCAGAATTAAATTCAAGTGAAATTGTTAAATATATTCTTAAAACGTTAGCACTGCATCTGTTTTTATTCCTCCAAATCATGCATGCTATTTTCTATCCAGTCTTTTCCAAATGTGTTTTAAGTAGCTTTGCATTTTTAGACAGGTGTAGCTCCTTTCAAGCCTACAATTTCACACTTCTCTCTCTATGACATTATTGACATCATCCCCCTTTTGAAGCTGCCCTCCTCACATCCAGTGAGAGAAAAGCAACTTGTTTCTTGTTGGCAGAGGCGCCAAATGAATAATTCAACTGATAAAATGTTCTGGGTTGTACATTTTCAAAAGACAGAACAATCTTCTTGCCAGTCACCACAACTCTGTCAAAACTAAGCACTGTACAGTCTATGTGCCAAGCAAATCATGCATGCTAAGCAAGTTAATCCTGGCCAACATCTCTTTTGCTGATTGAGGCAACCTCCTCCTATCCGTAGTCTCAAAAGGCCAACTAAATATACTGTATGCACAGGTTGACAATGTTGATGACAAGCATAATCAACATCATCAGCATTAACATACCCACCATATAATACCCAGTGTCAGGAATGTATATATTCTGGATATACTTGCATTGTAAGTCCACTACAAAACAGGATGTGGGCTGATCCTCAATTGTAAATTTCCATGTCAATATAAATTACGTGTGCCTTACATCATCTTTCATTCATGATTTTTTCCCCCAAGAAATATACAGCAGAAGGAATTGGAAAAAGATGGAGTAATTATTTGGTTATCTTCTTGCAAGAAAACTCGAAAGGTCTCTGATCACAAGAACAGCATATATTTTGAAAACAAGTAAATGTGCATTCTATGAACAAATATCAAGTGAAAAGCACCAGAAAGCATAAATGTAGGAGTTTATTAGAAATGTTATAATGGCATAGGAGTTTTCAAAATCACGAAACTAGTTTCTCTATTGACTACATGATCTGTTGTGAGAACATTTTATACAAATATTTTGACTGTAAAGAACAGATTATGTGTTTGGGACAGCTGTCCTAGTTTGTATGATACAAAGCTGATGTGAAATCACCTTGTGAAACAACCTAAGATGCAGATCTGCACGTTAATTGCACACTTCGATCTTGCTTTAGTCTTGCAGGCTGGTTTTTGCCCTCTGCTTCAGGATGTGTGGATGCATTTGGATGCACACTGTTCCCCTGCCTCAGCCTGGTATCACATATGCCTCACATATGCTTCAATAAGGAACACAGTTTTTATTGGGTTTGTGCATGGATTATGCAGAGCTACAGTAACTCTTTGTCTTGGGACAGAGTTAGATTTGTCTGCCTCTCATTCTCCTTGTCTGACCTTTAAAAATTTTTTTAGTAAAGCTTGCAGTAGAAGAACCAACTCCTGATAGAATGTCTTTTATTTATTTATTTTCTATCCCACCTTCATTAGTTTTATGAAAAACTATTATTTGATCAATAGAAAAGACACAACAACATTTTAATCTCTCTCTGGCTCTGTCCAAAGACAAAGCCCCACAGAGGCAGTGCAAGACATTGGCATAGTCCCCGAATCATAGGATCATAGAATTATAGAGTTGGAAGAGAACCCAGTGATCATCTAGTCCAACTTTCTGCAATGTTCAGAAAAACTTGTGCACTGTGCATGAGAGTTGAATGTTCAGCCTCTTCTTGCATGCTAGCAGGAGCTCCATTGAGCCATCTCGCTTTTTCTGCTGATCCATTTGCATTCTTTTGCTAGCTATCATAGTAAAGTTGAGTTGATTTTGCAACTATATGGGCACATCCATGTCATTTTATTGATTGATTGATTGATTGATTGATTGATTGTGTGTTCTATCAAATTTATATAGCTGTCCAACCGAATTAACACTGGATAGCTTACAATTTAAAAAGCAATGAGGTGGCCCATCATCATCATCATCATCATCATCACCATCATCCAAAATTACAAGTCCTCATCATGCAAAAACATCAAATGAAAACAACACCTTATCCTAGGACCCAGAGGAAGAGCCAGGTCTTCAAGTTTCACTTAAAGTATGACAGGGTCAAGGCAATGCAAACTTCTGAAACATTGTTTTGAGGACAGAGCCTGGAGCATGCCCATCTCGCAGGATCTTACAGGGCAAGCAGAAGCAATAAGGCAAAGTGGTTTCTCAGGTTACTGGGCCCTGTGACCAAGACTTTGACTTGCACCTGGAAGCTTACCAGTAGCCAGTATGGCTCATGCAGCAGAGGTGTCACATTTGGTTTTGCTTAATTTTTTTTTTTAAGATTGTATCAACGTGGTCACATTGCAATTCAGAATCTTAACGTTTCACATCTTTGGGGTCTACATAATTTTGGGAGGAATTACATTTAGAAAATATACAAAATTCTAGCTTGGGAACTCTATCCCTCTTAAAATATGCTTAGCTGGAATTTGTAAATTGTAAATGTACTTAGCATGTTATTGTAAACAGACAGTGGATGCCAGAACTGAATCATTTATCTAAACATTCTACTTGCCTTCTCTGCTGAAAAAGGATTAGAAGTAGCTTAATGTAAGACTCCTTGCTGCGACTGGTACTATCAGCTTCAACATCTAGCCTGGTGTCCATCAATTGTTTCATGTTTGGATTACAGTAAATCTCTTTTCAGGCTAACTAAGAAAAAAGACTTCGGATATCTGCAGTTTTTTGGCTCTTTAGTCCTTCAAGAGATGCAACTTCTGCTCTAGGAGGCAATGGTGTTTGCACAAGGGGGCTGTCTTGTTTTAAGTGACTTTTTGGATGACAATAAAGCAAGCTAAAACTGTGAATTTTACCTTCTGTTACTTTTTTTTTGGGGGGAGAGTCTTTCAAGAATAATGTATGAACAGTTCCAGAGGCCACATCTACAGTATTTTGATTAGATAAATGGAAAGAAAGCAATTCCAGAAATCAGAGCATAATATTCAGAGTTATTCAATTTCCTTATTTGGTACAAATGTAAATAGGAAAAAAGACAGACCTTTCCAAGGCTGATGATGAGTTGTATGTCACTGAATTTTCAAGATTCATGGTAGCTTTCAAGACATAATAAAAATCTAATGAAATGCAGCTAAGCTTTGGGATGGGCATCATGGGACAGGCTGAAATCCAACTCTTGTCACTCTTAGGTAGCTTGACCAGTACTGAGGTCTCTTGGGATACGCAGTCTAATAAACTCTGGAGAATTGCAAGCTGCCCAACTCTGTTGCAATTTTATAAACTCCAATAATTTTAAACTTTATTTACCCACAAACAATGGTTTGAAATTTAAAACGATTAGCACATTAAAGTTGGGACACTGATAAGAATCATTTTATTTTAAAAAATCAATTTCTAACAGTATTCTACTTCCAAATGATATGTGCCTCTGTTTCTTTTCTAGGAGCTTATCAGGCAATAACAATGATAGGGACTTCACTTTCTCTACAACCTGTGGTGGGTATAGAGATAATATTTACCTCTTTTTTATTTTAATGGAATTCTGAAACAATCATTTGAGATAAGTGATGTTGTGGACAGATTAAATTCTCATCATCTGAATTACACTGGGTGGCTGTGGGCAAGTCAGCTTAAACTTTATTATGGTGTTATTGAACATAATAAGATATTTGTACCTAATGTATATAATATCCTGAGCAAACTGGTAGATGGTTAAAATTCAAAATGAATAAATTACAAATTCTCACTGTATGGTAAATGACTTCCACATCTTGATTCAATTGATATTTCCCATACAATAGCTCCACTCGTGAAACCCACTGAACCTAGTGGTACACTGGAAGCATGTTTAAAACTGTACCTTTAGGTTTTATTTATTTAATAAAATAAAACCTAAGGATGTAATTTAAACATCCTTGCATGTTTAGAACCCTATACATAGTTGCCATGAAATAAGTTCCACTGAACATAAATATATTTCATTCCAGTAAATAGGTATAGATCTTTGCTGCTGAATATCAAATGAATCCACAGAGGTTTTTTTATGCGAATAATTCTTCTTCTCACTGATGGACCTGCATATTCAAATTTTACTCATTCTTAGTGGTATTTTGAAAATCACCTTGCCAGTAATATAATTAATCAGAATAGACCCATGCTTGTACATGCACATCTTCAAGTCTTGGAGGCCTTACAGACTGTTGAATGCAAGTTCATCAGAGCTGGGGGGGGGTTAGATTTTTTTTTATCCCGCCTTTATTATTTTTACAAATAACTCAAGGCGGCGAACATACCTAATACTCCTTCCTCCTCCTGTTTTCCCCACAACAACAACCCTATGAGGTGAGTTGGGCTGAGAGAGAGTGACTGGCCCAAAGTCACCCAGCTCGCTTTCGTGCCTAAGGTGGGAATTGTTGTTGTTGTTCCTCATGTGTCACCAATGCTTTGTTGTGCCTGGAACCTGTCAAAGTTCACATGACATTTTGTTCCCTTAAGTTCTAGTTAAAAATAAGTTTTATAGAGGGATCTCTGGCCTCTTTAATCCCTAAAGACAATTACATATTCCCTGGAAATTAGGAATGGATTTGGACCTTAAATGTTTTGGTATTTCTGCCCATTGTTTAATTTCATTGGGCTTTGGGAGAGCCAATTTAGAACTAAAACAACAAATCCCTACTTTGACCTTCTGAAAGATTGTGGATATCCCCTCATTATTTTAAAGGTGGCTCGCTCATGTCCTTCACCCCTGCTAATTATTCTGAATGTTCTGCACAGAAAAGCCTTTTCTCTAACTCAACTCTCTGTTTTCCATGGCACAACAAGGGCAACACAGCAATATCACTGTAGAAAATAGTCTTTGTCCCTGTTCAAAGCAGGTAACTGAATAATTTTCCATTGTCTTATGGTGATGCCCATTCTACCAAGCCTGTGCCTCAATTTATCAATGCCTTTAATAGTTAAGCGTCTAGGTAGGCTGGATGAGAAGAATACAATCTTTTAACAGATCAGTCAACTGAAAATTCAGGAAGAGTTCCCAAGTTTGCCATAAGAGAGCTTAAATTCTAGCTTTGATTCATTAATCAGTCAATACAACTGCTATCAGGTGTTGGAACAATTTTGTAGTTGTAATGATTGGAGTTCAGCATGATAACAGTTCGGGAAACTGCTCTGTAAATAGCCAACTGCTAGCTTCACTGTCATCAGTGAAAAGACCTGCTTCCTTGCCGGTTTGCAGGAACACAAGTAGAAAGAAAATAAAGAAATCTCCGCCTAACATATAGATTGGTCCTACATGGATATAATTTTGTCTTAAGCTGATGCCAAAGAGTGTGACAACATAATATTGCTTGAACAAATAGGGGTTTGTTATATTTTGCTTTTTCTTTGTCGATAAATGAATTTTTCTCTTTTATTATTGGTCTCTGACCATATGAAAAGAAATTTCTTGGGGCACAGACCCCCCTTCTTATGAAAGATAAAATCTCCTTGGAGTTGAGCTGGATTCTTAATGGCTTCATGTGTGGGATACATCATCCCCATCGAAGAGAATATTTATAGCTCAGTGTTGAACTGTGGAGTCCTTGGTTCTCTCTGAGCCTTGTTGTTTTCTTGCAGATGTTTCATTGCCAGGCTAGGCAACATCTTCAGTGCGAAAAGGGAGTGGAACTTGCTCTCTGCTTATATACCCTGGCTTGTCCTGCCTGTGTTGGTGAGGGTGTTGTTCTCTCCTTGGTAGTTCCTTGATTGGGCTGCTGTTTGCTGCTTGGTTGATTGACTGAGTTAATAGTTCCTTGATTAGGGTCTATTGTGTTCTTTGATTGCTCCTCTGCTGCTAATCCTGGTGTTACTCTTTGCATATCTGGGTGTTGATTGCTCGCAAAGAGGTTTTCTGGTCTTTTGGCTTTTCTATTGTCTCTTATGAATGGTATGTAAATGCTGTTTACCGCTATGTGTCTGTTGATGGCTGTTTTGTCTGAGTTCCAAGCTTCCAGGAATTCTCTAGCATTTTTGGATTTGGCTTGGTTTAAGATGCTCACAGTTTCCCAGTTGAAAGTATAGTTGAGTCTGTCCATGTGTTGTGAGATTAAGGAGTTTTCATCGTGTCTTCTGACTGCTAGTTGGTTTTCATGGCTGCATTCTGCTAGTCTTCTGCCGGTCTGTCCTACATAGTGGCTGCTACAGTACTTACACTGTATGTTGTAGATAACTCCTGTTTTTTCTTCTTGGGCTACTGGGTCTTTTGGGTTACTTACGATGTTCTGAAGGGTTTTGGTTGGTTTATGTGCTACGGTGATGCCATGTGGTTGTTAACAGTCTATTAGTAGTTTCTGAGATGTTTCTGATGTGTGGCAGTGTAATCCTTTTCATAGCTTCTGTTGGTTTTGCTGTGGTGGGTTGAGCGGTCAGGCACTTTTTGATAAAGTTGCATGGGTATCCATTTTGCTGGAAGATGCTATATAAGTGGTCTGTTTCCTTTTTCTGTTGTTCTGGGTTGCTGCAGTGCATTTGTGCTCATCTGAATAGTGTTCTTACACAGATCCTCTTGTGGGAGGTTGGGTTATTTCTTTGGTCGTGGAGCACTTGGTTAGTGTGGGTAGATTTCCGGTAGACTTGTGTTTCTAGAATGCCATCATTTCCTCCACTGATGAGGATGTCCAAGAAGGGTAGTGTATTGTTGTTTTCTTCTTCCCTTGTGAATTTTATTCCTTTGAAAGATGTTGTGGATGGTTTCATGTGTTTCCTCCAGTTGTTCCTTTTTTATTGTGATGAAGGTGTCATCTACATACCGGATCCATACTTTGGGTTGTATGCGTGATTTCCTTCATGGTGCAGAATAGAAGAGGGGTCCTTCTTTCCATCTCTATTCTGCTGCTGTTATGTACAAAACGTATTTAAGCTGAAACAACCAAAGGCCACTCCCTTGGTGACCATCCATTCTAAATACCCACAGAAGTGCTTCCAGTGGCTCTGGAAAGTTCTACATAGATCAATATAGATATAATGTAAATTGTTGCCTATTCTCTCTCTCTCTCTCTCTCTCTCTCTCTCTCTCTCTCTCTCTCTCTCTCTCTCCCTCTCCCTCTCCCTCTCCCTCTCCCTCTCCCTCTCCCTCTCCCTCTCCCTCCCTGGTTTTGCCTGCCTTTTGTCTTCTTTTGCCAGTTAACTATTTTTGACATTTGCTGATGTTTAATGAATAAAAGATAGATGCTTTTGAACTGTGGTGTTGGAGGAAAATTCTGAGAGTGCCTTGGACTGCAAGAAGATCAAACCCATCCATACTCCAGGAAATAAAGCCAGACTGCTCACTTGAGGGAATGATATTAAAGGCAAAACTGAAGTACTTTGGCCACATAATGAGAAGACAGGATACCCTGGAGAAGATGCTGATGCTAGGGAAAGTGGAAGGCAAAAGGAAGACCAAGGGCAAGATGGATGGATGATATTCTGGAGGTGACAGACTCGAGCGTGGGGGAGCTGGGGGTGGCGACAGCCGACAGGAAGATCTGGCGTGGGCTGGTCCATGAAGTCACGAAGAGTTGGAAGCGACTGAACGAACAAACAACAAATAAACATCAAGCTATATGTTTTGCATTCTGAATTGAGTGGCCTGTGTGCTTGCTCTGATCTGGATATAGGAAATGACTGGGAGTGTGCTGAACTGGAGACTACCACAGTAATTTCCCAACATTATGGACAGATTTGTTGCTTTCTACCAGCACTTTTCTCCCCAATTTCCCAGTTTAGCCTGCAGCTTCCTGTTTCCTGGTGGTATCCCATTCACATACCAACCACATCTCTTCTACTCCAAATGTTTTTAAATGAATGGGTACCTCCTAAATAATGCAATCTGCCTTAGTGCTTGAAAAGTCATGTCAGAGATGAGGCGCTTTGCTCACAATGCCTGAAGGCAGAGCCAGTCTGCCCAGAAGACTTCGGAAGTGGCATGGCTGCTCTGATTTGGCACGCACTGCTTCCCTTGGCAGGTTTGCTTCAACTGGGATCATTTTGATCACATTGCCTTCAAAGTGAATCACTCCATCAAAGCTTTGCACAGCCATAGCCAAGAACAAATGCAAAGAAATGTCACAATTGATGTACTTCTGGCTTCTTCGCTCTAATTAACTTTCGTTCTGTGTTTCCCATATCCTGATTTAAAATGTGTGGAGACTTTTTCTTCCCCATTTCTGTTGATTTCCTAAAAATAGTTTCTTTAGATGTTCCTGTCAATTGGCACTAAAGAGCCAGTTTGGTCTAGTGGTTAAGGCAATGTGCTAGAAACCAGGAGTCTGTCAGTTCTAGTCCCGCCTTAGGCATGAAAGCCGGCTGGGTGACCTTGGGCCAGTCACTCTCTCTCAGCCCAACTCACCTCACAGGGTTGCTGTTGTGGGGAAAATAGGAGGAGGAAGGAGTATTAGGTATGTTAGCCACCTTGAGTTATTGATAAAAATAATAAAGGCGGGATATAATAAATAAATAAATGAAAATGAAATGAAATGAAACTCCTTGTCCTGTTATCTCTAGGTAGGGCTCTAAGTAATTTCTTTAATGCCTGCATTATATGCTGACCTCTTTCCAACTATCAGGGCAGTCTACAAGGAAAGCTTCTCCAAACCCTGTCCCCACAGCCCTTGGATACCATCATACACTTGTTTGGACTTCTACAGTTTTGTAGAACTTAACTACTATGTAAATGCCTGGGGTTCCCATGCATTGTATATATTCTTTTAACATTAGCCAGCAATCCATTATCAAGTTTGGGGCTGGCTCTGTTTTTTTTTAATGAACAAGAATACAATGTTAGCCTAGTTTATGTTTCCAGCCTAGTGGGAGGGAAATCATACAAAACAAAGGGATGCAATGAGGTCGGGTGAGGAGATAGATTCAACTCCACCTTCCATTTCATTTAAAAATGGATCATTATGTTTATTTCCTTCTCAGCGATCAAGAAGCTGAAACTGGCATATGTGGTTCCTATACTACTCATACTGAATTTTTATTCAGAATCCTGAATAGGGATATTTCAGGAATCTGCACAGCGCAATTATTGCAGATCATTCTTGAAGAGAATAATTACTAAACTAGCTTGCTTTTGAGAGCCAGTTTGGTCTAGTGCAGGGGTGGGGAACCTTTTTTATTCCAAGGGCCATTTTGATATTTCTAACATCACTCGAGGGCCAGGGGGTGGGGTTTGCGGGTGGGAGCCAATCGCGCGGAAGGGGGCGGGGTTTGTGGGCTGGATCCAATCACGCGGAAGGGGGCAGGGTTTGTGGGCGGGATCCAATCGCGCAGAAGGGGGCGGGGTTTGCAGGCAGGATCTAGTTGCGTGCACTGGGGGGCCGCCACACCAGCTGCCATGCCTGCCGCTGCGCCCACCGCTGCCGCACCCGCCACCACGCCCACCATACCTGCTGCCACGCCTGCTGCCACCATGCCTGCCACCGCACCCACTGCTGCCGCACCCGCCACCACGCCCACCATACCCGCTGCTATGCCTGCTGCCACACCTTCCACGCCTGCCGCCACGCCTGTCCCTGCCATGCCCCCGGTGCTGTGCCCACTGCCACCATGCCCTCTGCCGCCATGCCCACTACCCCCCCACTGCTGCACCCACTGCCGCTACGCCTGCCGCGCCCGCCACCACTATGCCCTCGCTGCTGCACTAGCTCCCACCACGCCCGGCCGTCCCCGCCCCGACTGCTCCACCCGCTGCCACCGCGCCTGCCACGCCCGCTGCGGCCCTGCTGCTACATCTGCTGCCGCCCCCACCATGCCCCCGCTGCTGCGCCCACTGCCGCCGCGCCCGCCACAGCCCTGCACCTGCTGCCACGCCTGCCGTGCCTGCGCCCATGCCCACACCCGTGCCCTCCACCACCAAGCCCCTGCTGCTGCACCCGCTGCTGCCATGACTGCCACTGCCATCCCTGCCACGCCTTTGGTGCTGCACCCGCTGCTGCCACGCCTGCCGTACCCACCGCCGCTCCGCCCACTGCCACCACGCCTGGCTGCGCCCATCCCCGTCACACCCCTGCTGCTATGCCTGCTGCCACCACACCCGCCACACCTGCCACTGTGGGCCGGACCAATTGCTTTTGCAGGCCTTATACGGCTCGCGGGCCGGACGTTGCCCACCCCTGGTCTAGTGGTTAAGGCACCAGGCTAGAAACCAGGAGACTGTGAGTTCTAGTCCTGCCTTAGGCTTAAAGCCATCTGGGTGACCTTGAGGTAGTCCCTCTCTCTCAACCCTAGGAAGGAGGCAGTGGCAATCCACTTCTGAAAAATCTTGCCAAGAAAACTGCAGGCTCCAGGCAGTCAACAGGAGTCAACACTGACTCAAAGGCTATATTGCATTTTACTACAAGGTTACTAGACTTTTTAATCCTAAAATATTCTGCTCTCATGCCCAAACTGCATATAAGAGCATAATAAGTTTATTTAATCGTGTATGTTGAAGTTAAGAACGTATGTTCAGAGAAGTTGGTTTGGAGTAGCAGAGACTGGGCTAAAATTATAAAGAGCCCTGTAGCAAGGAACACCAAATGGAGCATGTAGAAAATTAAAGGAGTTTGAAAGGTAGAGTCTTTGTCGATTTAACCTTGGCTCCTGGTGACTTCTTAAACCATCCGTGTAGTTTTCTTGATGACAGTGTCAAAGTGGTTTGCCATTGATTTCTTCTGGGTATGTGCTTGGTATTTTTATTTGCTAATCTAGCCTCTAACCCTTTATTTCCTAGTGGTCTCCCATCCAAGTATTAACAAGTCTGTCCCTGCTTAGCTTCTCAAGATCGGCCAAGGTCAGCTAGGTACTAAAACTGATGCCAAATAAGGAAATATGATGAGAAAAATCAATTAGATAAATAAGAGAAAAAAATTAACATAAGGGAAGTCTAGGTGCCAAAATATAAATCTGTAAAATAGAAGGTTCATGTGAATATATAATCTGAAGTATATATTATTATATATGTTAGGAAATCTGTGCAACAATCCACAGGATAGAATTAAAATGAACTTTACTTTAAAACTATGGGGAAAATGGAAATCCATGTATATCTAAACCTGCCAAGTAAAATAAGTGGCCTCAGACCACCCAGTGAGATTTACTGCTAGGGATTTGAATGTAGATCAATCAAGTTTCTTTTTCTGTATATGAATAACTAGACAGGGCTGCAGAAGTTCTGATCATTAATAAGAGGGCCTCCAATGGAGATAGAAAGGGGACACAACTAACAAGAGGGGACAACCTGTGAATATAGTTTCTTCTGCAATTTGTCATAAGATACACATGCTAACTAACTTACCCCAATAGGAGCTTTCACTAACACCACATGAAAGCTTTAGCTGAAATCTTACACAGCTTTTGCCTGTAGCTCAAAAATGCACAACACCGTCTACTTAATGTTTGGAGATAACAGTCAGGGATATCTGCCATGTCACACAGGGCAAGCAATTTTTCTTTGTTATGCATATGCTTTCACTTCTAATCTGCATTTACAAGGTAAGCTTATCAAAGATGGGAAATGCATGTATTGCAAGGCTGTATCTAACAACACAGACCTGGAACAGTGGTGTCTACCACGCATCTTCCTAAACAATCGTATATGGATATGCTGTGATAAGCATTTTCTCACCGTTCCCCAATTATATCTGAAGCTTAGCTGGGGACAGGATGTGGTACAGCTGGGAAAAACATGGATTTGTTTGTTTGCTAGATTTATAACCCGCTTTTCATTCAGGAGTTCAAGGTGGCACGCATGCCACTTTCTCCTCTATCCCAATATAACAACCCTGTGAGGTAGGTTGGACGGAGAGACTGGCCCCAAATCACCCAGTGAAGGGTCTGAGAGTAGACTAGAAGCTGGGTCTCCCTGCTCCACGTCCAACACTTCAACCAAAGAACACTATTCAAAACAGACACTTTGCCAAACACCCTTTCTTGAAGGGTTAAAGCAGCTGCATCCTCCAGAGGTTTTGGCGTGGCTCTTTCAAGGCTTTCCCCAGATTAGCAGCTAAGGGACCATGTTATCCACGGACTCCGACAGCTGAGGAAAATATTTTAAGCGGCTGCATGAACCTTCTAGGAGTTGCACCCCTTTCATAATGGCTGATGAGCTCATGCCAATAAAGTACCCCATTCTCAACTTTCTATTATATTACGTTATTTACATAGATTGATTTAAACAAGACAAACACCAGACTGCACAAATCTGTTACAAGACCATTGTCTGAATATCTGAATGTCTGCTTAGAGTTGCACACATATACTCACTTACCAGGGTGCAAAAGGAAGAAGGTATCATACATATGTGAAAAAACCACCTCCAGAAAATGGCTTGTGTGTGCATGTGTATATATATATATATATATATATATACCCACATACACACACATACACATGCATACACACACACACACACACTGTTGCTACCTTAGCCAGAAATACCTATTTTTTGTTCAGAATATTATCAAAATTACCTAACTACTGTTATTGCTTCTCTGTGTTCCTTTGATGCAAGATGACTGTTTCCCTCCTCTGGAATATTTAAATAAGATCTTTAATGAGTTTCTTTTAAAAACCGGCTACAGGTATGTCAAGCGCATCCTGCAACATCAAATGTTTTTCTCCTGACTTTCTTGGGATGTGTCATCTTCCTTTCATTCCACTTCCCCCAGGTTCAGACATAAATAATCCACACATCCACATCTCCCTCTCCTCAAACTGGGGCAGCAGCAAAAATAAGCAGCACAAATTGGCCGATAATGCACCTTATTTCCATGCCGGAGCAGGTGCATTTTTCCCAGCCTAAGTGGCAAGATGATCCTGATCCGCTCTGACAAGCAGGCTGATCTAAAATTACTCAGCACACTTTGCCACCGGTGGGGGGAGGAAGAGTCTCCCGGGAGCCTCTTCGGAAATGTTTCAATCCCCAGGGTGCTAATTAAAATTTACTGAGTAATATTTGCAAAGCTCACTAGCCCCAGTTACAGCAATTATCAGTTACTAAATGTTAGAGCCAGCGGTGGCAACTGACGATTGGCTCTTTTATACTTAGGGGGCGGGGGGGGGGGGGGAAGCTGTTTACTTTCTATTTATTTTTCCATAATCTTCCTCTGCAGTCCTTCAAGTAGCCCGAATCCGTTGAATGGCTGAGTTGGTTTTATCCTAGAAATCGCTTAAGATACAAGTTTAATTATCATTTCTTATTGGGCTTCCTGCCAGCACGCTAGCTATATATTTATGCATTAAAAAAGAAAGAAAAGAAAATGTGCCTTTCGAAAGGCTTGGCAGCTGATACCGAAGGGATCTTAGGAGCAATGTCCTATTTAGAATTACACGCGCCTGCGGCAGGGGTCACTTGGGTGCTGTGACCAAGTGGAAAGTACACTGCCTCCTAATTATACACACAGCTCACAGTTTAAATTTCCTGGACAAATAGCTGAAGTCAAGACTTGCTAATCCCACCCACAGGTGCTGTAAACAACCACTACCAAATAAACATTGCACAGCCATCAACGGAGCCCTTCAGCAAATTCCACAGTCCACCAGCTGCTTGATCACTCCTTAAAACCACAAGGCACTTTCGGCACTAAAAGGAAGGAAAGACAAATCACGCTGCCCCCCACAAAATGGATTTGTTTAAGTACTGATGGTTTTTTCCAGAGGGGATAAAAAAATTTTAATGCCTATTTCTGTATCGGCAGGGCATTTTGTTGGACATCTGCACATTCAGTTCCACCTAGTTTTCTCATTTCTCTGAGTTGTATGGTTTTAATTTTGTCCCAGGTCTGGCTGGTTTGGCATCCTTTGACTGAGAAGTCTGCGCGAAGGTTTGTATGCCTGTTTCTGCACATGTCTTCTGCGCACATTTTAAAGCAGTTCTCTTTCTGCAAATCGTTTTCCTTAAGTAATACATTTCTGCTTGCTCACATTTACCCCCTGCATTCAGCTTTGGACACATAGTTTAAGTTTCAAAGCATGACAAAGTCCTGAAGAGTACACATTTCTGGGTGTAAATTTGCAGAAATAATTAAAGCTGGCTGGAATAACCTGCTATTTTTAACAATTAGTCTTCTCCATGTCCTGCTCAATAACACGTTCGGCTTTCCTGTTGTATCCTAAGAAATAAAAAGGTGTAGACTTCTAGACAACCATATTGGGGGGGGGGGGATCCTTTCTCACTGTATACTTTTACAGGAAATAGGAGGCCTATCAGAGGTTTTTTAAAAGCAAGGCTAAGTTTATAGCTGTGGAATGTTATGAAAAACAAGCCTATTGTAAACTGCCATAAAGGTTCAGGCATGGTCTATGTAGGCAGCCTGAAAAAAGCATTAAAAAAATGCCATCTTCTAGCACGCCGTATCACTTATGAAATGTAAATATGCTTCATTTCCTCCATGATGGGATATGAAATATTGCTTGCTGTTTTTGCTAAATCATTTACATTTGTATAGGTTTATATAATAATTATTCTGAATAGCTTGGGCCGGAAACAGCTGTTTTGTTTTGTTTCATCTTGACAGTGAATATCATCTGTGTCCTTTCTTGATTGTGTCATCTTTCCATAAAAGGTGGCTCCATATTTGGAAAGCATTTCAGTATCTGCCCTTCAGTCACAGAACACGGTGACCACATAGGTCTATCAAAATCTACACCAGGGCTTTCCAAAGTGCCGCCACTGGTGACACACCAGCGGCGGCGGCGGCGGCAGCAGCGCGGCGGTGCCGCGGGGGGGCGCACGTGCATGGCGGCGGCGCGGGGGGGCGTGCGGCGGTGCGCATGTGCACGGTGATGGTGCGGGGGGGGCGTGCGGCGGTGTGCGCGTGCATGGAGGTGGCAGCAGCAGCGGCAGCCTCCGCTAAAACGCGGAAGCCGCGCCACTGCCGCAGCCCCCGTGCACGGACGCGCCGCTGCTTCCGGGTGGTGTGGCGACACACCACGCTGTGTGTGGCGACACACTTTTGTGTCGCGACACACAGTTTGGAAAGCTCTGATCTACACCTTTTAAAGGCCAAGCAAAATCTTGGACAGGTGATCCTTGCAAAGATTTGTTTGTTTGTTTGTTTGTTTGTTTTAAAGGAAAGCAGCCATTGGAAATTTACACTTTGTGCAGAGATGCTTTGAAACTGGAAGGAAGAGCTTGTTGTTTCTCTACCACTGAGGAAAACTGCAAGGACTGGGTAAGTAATATTTCCCCCAGAAGTGAAAAAGTGGTTTCGAAGCATACATGGGTTTCCTCAGCATGTGGCCAAAAAAGTCACAAGGTAGACTTTTGATGGCAAAAGATGGTAGCCACAGTGATATAATCGAAGCTCTGCTCGTTTTTATATGCAACAGACATAAGAACAGGTGGAGCTTCAATCATTCTATTGTGGCTGCCATCTTGAGATTTTGGTCACTTGCTGTGGACACCCCTGGAATCAGAGCCAATTTTGAGAAGACTAGATATAATGAGAAATGACTAAGCAATACTTTCCTCTCTGCTACTATATCCAATCAAACTGAAGAGCTATCAGATTTTTTTATCCCGCCCCCGGAAAAAAAAATTAGGAAACCTTAAGAGTATTTCTTTCTGAATGTTTAGTTAGGCCTTTAGATATTGCTTGTACAACTGACTGACCTTCAGCATACAGAATTAGGCAGGCAGGATTTAATTTAATTATAATGGTATATCTCTTATAAATACAGTTTGATTCTATTTGTATGAAGTATTTAATTAAACATACCAATTGTATCAATCAAATTTTCATTTACAACTGTGAAGGGGGAAGATTGCAAAGGCAGTAGATTTGCCCCAGTCTTTTTTGCCATTTTGCCTGTCATTATCAGGCCAGAGGGCCATTTAGTTGAGTTTGGAACTTTATTTATTTATTGACATATCAAGTATAAGTAATTATAATGTTAGTAGCTCCTTCATCTCCAATGCAGAAAGATTTGCCTTTATCACAGCATCATCATCCCCAGGAAATAGGCAGCAAATAATAATAGGCTAGTAGCTGGTGGAATTTCTCCCTTGATTGCTTCTTCTGATGTCTAGAGGCTGGAATGAGCACTTACAAAGTGATGGTGGTATCAATGCTGAGGAAAATCCAAAAATGAAGAGCATATACGTAAAACGTGAACTCCGTTTCCTTCCCCTGGTTTTCTTGGCTGCCTAGAAGTAGTCTTTCCATCAAGGAGGGTTTGGGAAGTGAGAGCATTTTCAGAGATGCCATCGTGATATGTCAGTCTCACGGCTTTGACAGACAACGGGGATGCTTCCATTATTGAAACAGAACGATTGTTGACAAGATTTTTAAAGCTGGTATCAAACTAGTCCTTTCAAAAGCAATTTGAGCCTTCCTGCTCTCAGAAGTCTGTCTACCAGGCATTATACACCGGCAACATTATTTTCTTCTCCTTGGAGCAAATAAATTCATACCACATGCTCAGCCACCAAAATAAATCTGTTGAGAAACTGGAAAGTGATATCTTTGCCAAGAAGAAGAATCAACGGATGTGCCCCGGTACTGAGAAAAGAAAAGCTTGCCAGTGCTGGGACAGGCTGTTTGCAGGAAAAACCTCTTGGATATCCTGTTATTTGGCAGGCAACCTGCAGTTGGCTCTACATTTGATGTTGTCTCTAAGTATTTGTGGGAGGAGAGACTGGTCATTAATCTGAAGAGGCAGATTTGATTCTCCCGCCACTTAGATTTACATAGCCATACATTCCATTGCTTCAATCAAAGTTCTGTTTTCAATGGATAATCACAGTATAGTTTCCAACCTTTATCTGGCTTTCAGATATTAAACTAAGACACTGTAATGCTATCTTGCAGGTACATATATAAATTGATTTGGATTTTCCCAAGGATAAAAAGTAAGCCTTCCCAATAATGGAACTTCTAGAGGTGCCAAGAATTTTTTCTTTTTGAAAAAAAATCCAAACAAATGTTCTGTTTTATCTTTTTTTTCCTCCATTGATTGAATTATGCTGTAATAACATTATGGCTGATTCTTATCCTGTGACTAAGGAGATGGGCATGGGTTTATAGTTAAAGACTGCAAAACTGAAAACAATGAACCAGTACTTTTATTCATGCTCTTTTGTGTAGGTTTAAGCATATTTATTATGCAAACAGATGCACAAATGCATACCCACACACACTCATGTAGAAAGTAAATTAAATTAAATCCAACTTTAAATTGGATTTGACTATTCTCCATCAAAACCAACTTCCTCTACTCAATGGCATCCAGATGTGTTAGATTTCAACTCTATTATGCCAGATTGGAAATATGAGAGTTGAAGTCTAACACATCTGGAGGACACTATGTTAGGGAAGGCAGATCTAGACTATTTAGAAAACAAGAGATTTCCTTACAGTGTATCAGATCTTTGGTCCATACTGTCTATTACTATTTAGAAGTTGCTTTCAGGGTTTGAGGCAGATGTTCTTCCAATCCTGCCTGAAGCATCTAGAAACTGAAACTAGAATCTTCTATATGCAAATTAGATATTCTACCATTAGGCTGTTCCATAATTTGTTCCTCAGATTTGCTAACAATTGCCTGGTAGCATCATTCCAATCTCAGGCAAGAGTCTTTCCTGTAACCTGGTCCTTTCATTGATATACGAATGATAGGATTGTTTATATGTAAAAGATTAGCTGTTTTAAGGTTATGACAAAATGAAATTGGTGTTCTATAATTTTACGGGTATAATTTTATTATTCACACTGCTAATATAAATATTTATTCAAAATTCATATTTGGGGTGGCATTAGAACTCCCAAAATCAGGTATGAGGTCTCCTACAAAGCTTGGCTTGATGTAAGGAAAATTTTGAGATAGTTCTGATTGGAATCCTCCAGTTCATTCACTGAGTTCCATATTTAGATCCATCATGTATATAGGAAAAGCTGCTTTAATGTCTTCTTAGTTATTAGAAGCTGGCAGATAGCACCATTTTGGAGGGAGCCTGGTGAAGCTGAGGCAGGCCAGCAGCATGGATGCACAGCCACAGGAAATAGCTATAAAACATGGCTAATCTTAAGGGCTAGAAACATTTTTAAAAGCCATCAAACATAATCCTTTTTTTTTTGCTTGTGGCTGAAGATAACTATGTACAATCCTCAAAATATTATCATGTGAGAGTGTGCTATCAAAGAACAACATGTTCTCTCTAGGGCAGCTTGCCATATTATTCATAACTTGGATTCTGGGACAGCAAAGATGCTAGAAACTATGTTTGGTGCAACTGATAAGTCTTTGAGTAAGTATTTTAAATATGAGTCAATTTTCCTCATCTAAGAAATGCTACAGATATAAGAGTAGAACTCTACAAACTTAATAAAATGAAGGATATATTCAATAGTTCTAGAATGGCAATATTTAAATAGTATCCTGATTATTGAAGAGAAATAAACGTTTTACTGCAACCCTTTCAGTTTTTCAGGGCTTCTTGCTGGAAAACGGTTTTACGTATGACTTGGAACTTCCTATCCATTGAGTTACATGAACCTTATGAAGTCTTTGATGAAGTTCTCTCTGTTGGATGTAATCATGTCTATTATAGCACACTTTGTATTTCTGTGGTTTAGAATGATGAATTTTACTGCAGTTCCATGCAGGGGTATTATCTAGCTGGTTTAATAGAGTTTGTGTGAACTGGTTGTTAAATTGCTCTACTGCATCTTCAGGAGTGATAGAAAGCCACACGTCCTCTAGCTTGGAAAAAAGGCATCACCTTACTATCTTTGCCTGGATCTGCCAGGGGAAGACACTTAATAATGTGACCTGGACATAACAGCACCACAAAGACTCTTCAATGTATTTACACTTCTTGATGCACAGGACACTATTGCCTAGTTTTTCAATAATCCCATTTTTATTTTCTTGTGTTCCTCCAAATATGAGCACTGAATGAAGAAAGACAGGGTTTCTACCATACTCCACCCATAAAGGTAAAGGTTCCTCCCACACATGTGTGCAGTCATGTCCGACTCTAGGGGCCGGTGCTCATCTCCATTTGTTAGCCGAAGAGCCAGCGTTGTCCGAAAATGCTTCCACGGTCATATGGCTGGCATGACTCATGCGGAACACTGTTACCTACCCACCAAAGTGGTACCTATTAATCTACTTGCGTTTTGCATGCTATCGAATTGCTAGGTTGGCAAGAGCTGGGGCTAGTGCGGGAGCTCACTCCGTCATGTGGGGCTAGGGATTTGAACCTCCGAACTTGCGATCTTCCAATCGACAAGCCTGGTGTCTTACCTGCTGAGCCACCACGCCCCATAGAACCCATAGAACCACCCATAGGACCATGTTATCTGCTAATGTTAAATGATTCAGGGCAGCTTCCTCAGATTTCTCCCTACTCAAGAATCCTATTAGGCCCAAAAAAGGAGGCCTTCCAGAAGAATAACATAGCTTCTATAACTATATTATCTTCTGCTATAATGCCTTTATCCTATTTTTCAAATGCTATAGAACATTAAAAGAACAATGTAATATATGAGGATTGAATGAAAAGTAATGCCTCCACTTCCGTAACTTTAAAGATAAATATTTTAATAAATGAAACAGGAAAATAATTCCTGTTAAAATGAGATGTTTTCTAAACTTGTATCTGCTTCTCCATATAATCACCACCATTTGCTGCATATTCTGCCAACAGTGAACAACTTTCTTCAAAACACTATGAAAGAACTCCATACTTTAACTCTTCAACCACATCCTCACAGTCCTTTCCACCTCTTTATCTAAGTCAAACAGATGCCCAACAAGGTGTTCCTTAAGTGTCGGGAAAAAGTGGAAGTTGCATGGTGCCAAGTCTGAACTATATGATGGATGGAATAAAATGAAGGGATCCAACACCCAAGTTGCTTCTTGGGTGGCTCATGTGGTGTGAGGCCTACCAAGGTCATATTGCAGAAAAATTTCCTTCTTGTACTTCCAAACTTTGGTTTATCATTGTTCAAAGTTTTGAGTGTTACAATGGAACTCTCTGAGTTGATAGTTGTGTCAGGTTCAAGGAAATTCATGTGAATAACACCATTGGTGTCCCAAAAAATTATAACCAGGAGTTTTCCTGCCATAGCCTGGGTTTTGAATTCCCCATCCCACCCCTGCAGGGGAAGATTTGTGATGATATACCATGTAGTGACATTTTATTTCTGGACCATAATGATGGCTGTCACAATGTTGTGAAGATATTCCTCACCTTCATTCTCATAGCATGACAATTGCTCAACTATTTTAGCTTTCATCTCAGCCATCAGGATGCAAGGAATCCATCTTGCACAAACCTTCCAATATTGAACAACATCAATAAAGTGATTAACTTGACAAAAATTTCCATTTGAATAATCTTCCAATTCTCCTTAATCAATTCTCAACCTATCTCATGTGAAATTTGTTGGTTGCCATCACAAGTTGTCCACTTCATTTTTGATCACACAAATCAGCTCTTCCTGGTTTACTATCTTTACGTCTTTTGGCCCAGCAATGCACAGTACTCACATCAACATAGTCATCACCATTAACAACCTGCATTCAGAGGAAAATTTCAATTGGATGGACTCCTTCAGAAGTTAAAATTTGATCATGACAAGTTGCTTAAATTGCACTAATGAGAACTCACTGCAGGCTTTCTTTTCACAACAACCCAAGCTTCTCTCACAGCAACTTCCTGCCAACTCATGTGAAAGACATATACTAAACAACGCATCAGAGCTTCTAGCACATTGATACTGCCATCTGTTGACAGCTTATGACATTGGAGGCATTATTTTTCATTCAACCTTATATATGCCTCTGTGTGGGGGGGGGATGTCTATGTGTACATACACTGTATGAAAATATATGATTGCAATGGGGTTCAAGGACATTAGACAAGTTTTCTGAAAAATTTTCATCCTTCCTTCTCTATTGAAAAAACCCCAGCTCAGATGCTAACAGAATTGTGTATCAGTGATTAACTGTTATGAGTCAGGAGTCAGTTGTCTTTCTGAAATATAATAAAAATTATCTTTAACTATTGCAAGAATAACGTTTGAATGTGATTGTTAGGCCTAAATCCATGACAATTTTGTATCTTATCCTATGACCATATTACTTTTCATTTTTTCCCACTATAAACCTATGCATTTTTTCTACAGCCCTCAATTTCTGGAACTAAAAGTATGCAGAAAACTGAACTAAAAACTTCTCTTAGCATCTATTGCATTAAGTCATTATGAGGTGTTGGAAAAGACTTTGGGAGTTATATTTTGCCTGAGAGGTTCCTCTTCTTGTCCTTCATTTTTGAAAGCAGTGGCTGGAAGATTGAAAGCTGGACTATATACACCTTTTCTTATTGTTTGTTCAACTTAAGAAAAGCTGGTGGCAGGAGAAAACTCAGAAGGTGAAGGTCAAATAAAGAACTATTCCCATAAACCAGAACTTACAGAGAAGGTCAAGTTACCTTCACATCTTTCACACTAGTTACATGTATACCTGAGGCAGCATCATGCTGAGGCTGCAACCAGGAATTGATTATATTTATATAAAAGTGCATTTAATCTGTTGCAGTCTCTCTCTCTTGCTCACTCTCCGTTCCTTCTGTTTTGCCTTATCCTAGGTTCTTCCTTATTGCACTGAATATTTAAACAGGAGGGGGCTTTTTGAGAATAGAAGAATTCAAAACTTGCCAGTTTCTCATTGACTCACATTCCCTAGAGCTATGGAATGTCTCCAGCAGACTCATCCTTTCACAACTGCTCATAAAATTGTAACTTATAGCTTGAAATGTTTCATAGATTCCACACACCCATACTCACAAATTTGACATCAGGAAGGCGATGCTCATATACCACACTTTCTGTAGGTTTGGAGAAGCTAATAATGTGTGTTGAGAAAAATTGGTAAGATCTAATAAAATATAAGTGCAATGCACAGTTGATGGTCTTTGCAAAGCATAAATCTCCATGTGAATTACTAAGAATGGAATCATGTGCAAAGTTTCAGAGAATAAGTCTCATTGAACACAGTGTGACTTACTTTCTTTAGAAGAGATGTATAGGACTGCAATGTAGGAGTAAATCACCACTCCATCTTTCTCCAAGTGTACAGTAAATTTATGCTTTCCAGTGTTCCTCTAGCCTATTCCCCCTGCATGCTACTGCACTAAATTAATGAGAATATAGTTAAGTATACATGATTGCTCATGCCTTTCTTTGTATGGGAGCCTATAGGATCAAAAGCGTGCCCCTGGCAATGTTGATATTCTCAAAATCTTTGTACAGGACATGGAAGTTGTCCGTTTGGAGGCAGTAAGTGGTTGCCAATTCAAAGCTTATATTGTCTCCAAACAGCATCTTCCACAGATACTTTGTAAGGTCATCAAGTGTATGAACCTCATTGGAAGAACATGTTGGAGCCTAGAGGCTCTATTTCAAGCAGGTAAATATATCAGGGCATTCCACATAAAGGGCTTTAAAGCATCTCAACTATGTCCAGTTAGAGCTTCTCAGATACCTAAAGGCATCTGTTCATGTCTAGCAATGAGCAGCACACAGAAGAAAAATTCCAGAGCACAGATTCCAGTTTCATCTTCTGAGAGACAAGGAACATTTTCCTCAATTCATTTCAAAGTAAAACCAAAAGCTCTTTGAAAGCCTGACTTTTGCTTCAGCTAAGTGTATTATCAACTCTCTCTCTTCATCATATTTAAATTATATTTCTGTATGAAATGTAGTAAGGCAGGGTTCCTTTCCCAACCACTGCAAATGATACATTTCCCAAATGGATGCCTGTTCTTTGGGGAGAGCTCATATCTGCCACCAAAACGGAGCGAGGTGGAGACATTTTTAGGCTTCTTGATGTAAATGTGAGCTGAGCCATTCACCAAAGCCCTGCTATTGTTTATGTGGCCATAAAACTTTTCAAGAAAAGACCAGCCAGTCAAGTTTCTTGATCTTTCCAAAGGCTGTTTATCCTGATCAATCTTGTTTCTATTTTTAAAATATGTTTATCTTAACCAATCAGAGTTTGAAAGAAGATTTTCATTCACTCATAATAACTGATGGGATAAAGAAGCTGTAGGATTTTAAACTCACTCGCTGGATCGTCACCTTGTTGTGGTGAGTGGGCTTGTGTGTTCCCAATGAACCCTGTGAGCGAAGCCGTCGGGAGTCATGTACTCCTGGTAGGGTCACCCATGGTGGTAAGGTCCAGGGGGAGGAACCAGACAAAGAACGATCCAAGAAAGTCCTCAATGGCAGAACAGGTGGAAGATAACAAGGTGTATTGTTACAATGGCTGCGAAGGCGGATGAAGGCTGCAGCAGACAAAAGGTCACCAATCGTCATGGTATCCATGCCATTGGATTAGAGCCTTTTTCTGTGAAGGTTGTGTGCTGATCGTTGTGCACTGATCTCCACACATAAAACAAATTCACGCACAGGCGTCTTCCAACCACACCAAACCCAAAACAACCAAAAGTCCCATGGCGATTGACAAATGGCAACAGGGGCAGGACTGTGAAATCCGGAAGCTCCTAGTCATGGACCAGCACATGGGTGGTGGATATGGATTCAGTCGCCCTGACTCAAGGATCGAGGCAGTTGAGTAGTTCGGCAGCTGTATCCATGACTGAGCAGCCCTATTTAGGATCCACTCTGCTCACCCCATATGGGGAGGGGGCTAGAAAAGGTGCCCTAAACATAGTCTGCCTCATTTTCTCCCTGACTGGATTACCGCGACCAGTGGGGTCACCATCTAGCGGTCGTAAAAAACACATGAATTTTGGAACATGGAATATACAGACACTGCAAGACAATATGGATAATGAACGACCTGAACGTAGGACTACCATTATTGCAAGGGAGCTGAGACGTTTTAATATTGATATAGCAGCACTCCAAGAAACTCGAAGAGCAGGAGAAGGACAGTTGAAGGAAGAAAAAGGAGGTTATACCTTCTTTTGGAAAGGACTGCCTGAACAAGAACGACGAATACATGGGGTAGGCTTTGCTATCAAAAACGACTTTGTGAAGCTCTTGTCAGAAGTTCCCACTGGGATTAACGAACGACTCTCAACTCTCCAAATAAAACTCGCCAAAAACCAACAGGCAACTATCCTAAGTGCTTACGCACCAACACTAGATGCAGATGAGGATATAAAGGAAAAATTTTATATAAGATGGACACCATCTTATCAGAGATACCAAAGGAGGATAAAATTATCCTCCTGGACAATTTCAATGCAAGAGTTGGGCGTGACTTTGATTTGTGGCCAGGGATCATTGGGAAAGAAGGAGTTGACAACAGCAACACGAATGGAATCTTACTTCTGTCTAAATATGCAGAGCATAACCTTGTCATTACTAACACACTCTTTCGCCAGAAAAATAAATTTAAAATATCATGGAAGCACCCACGGTCGAAGCACTGGCATCTTTTAGATTATGTAATTGTCCGTGCTAGAGATCGTCGTGATGTACTTCTCACCAGAGCCATGACGAGCGCCGATGACTGCTGGACAGACCATCGATTAATTCGATCCACGATGGCCATAAAGATTGTCCCTCATCATAGGCTCCAAGGAAGAAAACCAAGGCGTAAAATGAATACACTGGCCCTTCAAGATTCTATTAAACGAGCTTGCTTTCAATCAACTCTCAAGGAACATCTGCCTATGGAACTTCCTGAAAATGTTGAGGAACACTGGATTAAATTGAAGACTTCTATTATTTCAGCCTGTGAACAAACTATCGGATACCAAACTAAGAGACATCAGGACTGGTTTGATGAGAACGATAGTGAGATTGAACATATTATTGACAAGAAAAGGAAAGTCTTCCGGATATGGCAAAAAGATATTAACTGTGTCGTTAAGAAAAAAATCTACGCCAATGCAAAGGCAGAAGTCCAAAGAAGAACTAGAGAACTTAAGAACATATGGTGGATAAAAAAAGCCCAAGAAACCCAACATTTTGCAGATGCTCATGATGCACGGGGCTTTTTTAATGCCATAAAGGCCATCTATGGACCAACAAACCATGGTACAAATCCCTTACACTCAGTAGATGGTGCTAAACTTCTAAAGGACAAAGAGTCTATTGCACTGCGCTGGAAAGAGCATTACTACAATCTCCTTAATCGTCACTCTACTGTGGCTGATGAAGTCTTCTTGGAAATCCCGCAAAAACAAATAAGAGATGAGCTTGCAGTACCCCCTAGTTTGGAGGAAGTCAGTAAAGCCACTAAACAAATGAAAAATAACAAAGCTAGTGGACCTGATGGGATTCCTGCTGAAGTCTTTCAAGAAGGCGGGCCTGAACTTACACAACAACTTCATAAGCTCATCGAAAAAATCTGGATGAGGGAGGAGATTCCAGCAGACCATAATTATCACTCTCTTCAAAAAGGGTGATAGAACAGACTGTGGAAACTATCGAGGCATCTCCCTTCTAGCCACAGCAGGCAAAATCCTGGCAAAGATCATCGCAAACCGTCTCCTATCTGTATCAGAAGACATCCTCCCTGAAACGCAAAACGGCTTCCGCCCTTCCAGGGGAACAGTGGATATGATCTTCACTGCACAACAGCTTCAAGAAAAATGCAAGGAGCAAAACCGCCCTCTTTACATGGCGTTTATTGATCTGACTAAAGCTTTTGATACTGTAAATCGTACTGCTCTCTGGACCATCCTTCTGAAAATCGGATGCCCTGATAAATTTGTGAACATCTTGCAGCTACTCCATGACGACATGATGGCAACAATCCTGAATAACAATGGCTCTCAAAGCGATCCATTTAAAGTGGAATCCGGCGTTAAACAGGGATGTGTTATTGCTCCAACCTTATTCGCTATCTTCATCGCCATGATTATACACCTTGTTGAAGAGAAACTTCCTACTGGTGTAGAAATTATATATCGAACAGATGGAAAGCTTTTTAATCTTAGTAGGCTGAAAGCAAAAAATAAGGTAATTACAACTTCTGTTATAGAACTTCAATATGCTGATGATAACTTAGTCTGTGCACACTCCGAGGAAGATCTTCAAACTATCCTAAACATCTTTGCAGAAGCATATGAAAAGCTCGGCCTCTCGATTAACATTAAAAAAACCAAAGTGCTTTACCAGCAAGTTCGAACCAATCCCTCTGCAGCGCCATCAATCCAGCTTAAAGGTGTGTCACTAGAAAATGTCGACCACTTTTCTTATCTCGGCAGCCATCTATCTACAAAAGCCGACATCGACGCTGAAATTCAGCATCGCCTGAGCTCTGCGAGTGTAGCTTTCTCCCGAATGAAGCGTAGAGTGTTTGAGGATCGGGACATTCGCAGGGAGACCAAAATGCTTGTTTACAAAGCCATTGTACTACCAACCCTTCTGTACGCCTGTGAAACATGGACCCTCTACAAACGCCACCTCCAACTTCTTGAAAGATTCCATCAACGCTGCCTCCGAAAAATTCTGCAAATTACTTGGGAAGATAGGCGGACTAATGTTAGCATATTAGAAGAAGCGAAAACCACCAGCATTGAAACAATGATCATCCAACATCAACTTTGCTGGACCGGCCATGTTGTTCGAATGCCTGACCATCGTCTTCCAAAGCAGCTACTTTACTCCCAACTTAAGAATGGAAAACGGAATATTGGTGGACAGCAAAAGAGATTCAAAGATACTCTCAAAGCTAATTTAAAAAAATGTAATATCAGCATTGAGAACTGGTAAGCCCTAACTCATGAGCATTTCAATTGGAGGTCATCCTTTATTAAATGCGCTACGGACTTTGAAGAAGCACGAGTACAGGGCGAAAGGGAGAAAAGAGCTAAAAGGAAGGCACGTCAGGCAAACCCTCATCATGACCGTCTCCCACCCGGAAACCTATGCCCTCATTGTGGGAGGTTGTGCGGATCCAGAATTGGCCTTTATAGCCACTTACGGATCCACTGTTAAAATTTTACCTTTGGAAGACAATCTTACTCGGCTACGAGTGATCGTCAATGATGAGGATTTTAAACCACTAGTGAGGAAAACTATTTATGGGATTTTTATGTTATATTGGTCAAAAAGCAAAATGTTAGTCAGCCATAAGAAAGACTAAAACATGCAACAAACATATATATTGTGCTTTTTTTTTTGCTTCCAGATCCTTCTTCTCAATTTGTGGCTGCTGGTTCTCTTTTCCCTTGACCCTGGACACAAAGGAGGGCTACGGTTCAGGTCAAGAAAGGCTGACTGAGCTTTTGAGCATTTGGGATGGGCTTCTCCACCAGAAATTGCTGCCACTCTTCTGTGACAGGCAACAGTGAGATGGGAATGATAGACGAGAGATAAGATTGAACCCTCTGCTACTGCAAAGGCTACAAATAACCAAAAGGTTGAGCAAATAACATTGTTACAGTCATGGTAGCATGGCAAACATCTATAAATCATCCCACCCAGCACTGAACCATCTCCACCACCCGGTGCCTGGCCCACTGCCAGTCACCCATCTTCCGTCCTTGCCATAACCACCCACCTGACAAAAGAATGAGGGTAACAAAAAGTAGGACAAGGTAGAAGAGCTGTGTGTGAGAGAGGGAAAGGCAGGACCCAATGACCATAAAAAAATGTTTTTAATTCCCTGGCTATCACAGATAGTGGCTGCTGCTAGCATTTAAGATAAGATTAGTTGGTGTTGTGCTATCAGCACCTCCACATTTTCCCTGCAGGGACTTCTTCTGACAGGCTGAAGCTGGAGGCATGTCTGCGGATTAACACGAGCTAATGATTATACACTAAAGCTTTGGAACTGTCGGACTAATAGGATTAAGCAATGCCAGATGCAGGTCCCCGTTCAGGTTAAAAATGCACTTTTTACATTACAAAGTCAGACAGATCCCTTTGAACATGCAATGAATATGGATGTTTTCAATTATCACAGTCTTCCAGGGCTATACGATATGGTAAATTAATCCCTTTAGGACATCGGAAACAGGACAAAATAGCCTTCTTGAAGCTGAAATCCCTCGTTTTAGATTTTCTTTCATGGGGATAAGCAGTGGTGCACCACACATAATTAATCTTATTACAAACAGAGAAAGAAAAGAGAAATAAAAAGAGAGAGAGGCTGGAAGATGACCAAAAATTGGTTAAATATTTTTTTGGAGAAAAACCTTAATAGGGTGTGGGGGCTGTCTTTTAAAGCAGTACCTCTTAATTATTTTCCACAATACTTTATTAAAGCACACACACGCAAACACACAAACCAGATATGTACTGTGAAACCAGAATCTGTTCTTATAAAAACAAATAAGAACATCAAAAGTAGCAATTACTATCCCAACTGTATAGTAATAAGAGAGGAAATCTGTCTGTCTGCCTGTCTTCTTAAGGAGAAAAGCTCTTGGCTAAAACAAAACAAAAGCTGGCTTTCATACAATTTTGTTTTGCTTAGCTCATTAAAAAAAAAGCTATTGTTCCCCAAACATTCAGAATTGTTCATAAAGTCCTGAATCAGCAAATGAATTCTGCATGTAGCCTTATCTTATCTTTGCCTCATTACTGCTTCTAGTCAAGAAAATTAAATAGTATGTTAAAGTGGCAGAACAGCTATTAGAGTAATATGTTTAATGAGAGTGAAAGTTAGAGCCTCACTGTTAAAGATATTTTGATTCTAATGTGTTACATGGGTTTCTGGTGTGATACCGTAATGATATGGCAATGAAACAAACAAATAAATATACCCTTCTTTCTGATAATTAGTGAAGAACAAACCAATCCTGTTATTTCTGAATTTGGTAGCTGAATTAGCAACTTCAATACTATACATTCTTTCTGAGCATCTCTTAATTTTTGCACATGCTCAGTACATCTATATATGACTTTCCCCCTTCATCCTAAGCATTAGTCACATTCCAATCCATTGTCTTAAAGGATTATTGTGCATGAATGCGTGTGTGCATTCTTGCTTTTTTACGATAGTAGATCAATGTGAAGCCACTTCCTTGGTTCCCTTAGGGGTTTAAAAGGGAAATATTTAATTCAAATTATTATGTACATGTTAAACAGGACATTATCATTTTTTAAAAAATCAGTAATTAAATGACTGCAATAAGCTATGCCCATGCATGAGCAAAGACTGTGGCATTTGGCTGCTTAATCATGCCATCCACACAATGAAGATGCAGAAGTGAAAAAAAAATGGAATGAATCATGGCTTGAACTGTGAGAACTCTGTGCTCATTATCCATACATAGAACAATCATATATGAGCTGCAAAATCCAGATGACCACTAGACGGCAACAGAGAGATCCTGAACATTCTAAATCTTTTGAATGGTCATCCAGATTCTGTAGCCTAGATATGCATATGGAATACAGAACTAAGAAAAAAGGACATTTTAAAGAACATTAAATATGCTTAGTTCTATATAAGGGTGGACACACAATGAATTTTCACAGCATTACTGATAAACTATTAAAATAGGATCTCTAAATATGGCCCCACATAATTATTGCACTTCCAACAGGACTGATGTTAGCATGAAGATAAATGACTGGATAGAATAGTTATCAAGAGATACTTTAGCTAATTCAGTTGGGTGTACTTTGTAATGCAAATGAGAATACATATGTGCATCTGTATTGGATGCAGAGGTGTTACAGGAAGGGGGTCAAAATGTCAAGATGCTAGCTCTCTCTTTCTTAGTTGCATCAAAAAAGTCAATATGGTGGCTCCAACTATGCAATCAAAGCCCTGCCCTTTTTTGCATGTATCCAAAACTTCAAGAGGGCTGACACAACCATGCAATCAAAGACACACCACTTCTAGTCCTACAGGGCTTCCCCCCATTCCGATCATTTGTAGATATTTTCTCCTTCTCCTTCCTCAACTTCTAGGTGAGGGCTTCAAATAGGATTTTGTCTCTAGCCCCAGATGGATGTCATCACCAGGGCTACTGGACTACTTTAGTTCTTGCTCACCTGTAGCTCAGGAGGCAACTGATAGTTCTGGACTTCTGTGGATCTTGAGGGTGGATGCAATTTTCCCCTCAACTTGTCTTTTTGCTCGTTGGTGGTTTCTTTTGGCAATGAGCACAGTCAGGATCGAAAGCATAGACTATCAGAAAAAGATAAGCAGTTAAATTGATAGTACCTGTTTGATTTTAATTAAAAAGAACAAGTAAACTGAATAAACTAAAGCAGATTAAAAAAAGGTAAGGTAAAGGTTCCCCCTGCACATTTGTGCAGTCATGTCCGACTCTAGGGGCCGGTGCTCATCTCCGTTTGTTAGCCGAAGAGCCAGCGTTGTCCGAAGACGCTTCCATGGTCATGTGGCCGCATGACACGCACGGAACGCTGTTACCTACCCACCGAAGTGGTACCTATTCATCTACTTGCATTTGCATGCTATCAAATTGCTAGGTTGGCAAGAGCTGGGGCTAGTGCGGGAGCTCACTCCGCATGCAGGGCTAGGGATTCGAACCTCCGAACTTGCAATCTTCCGATCGACAAGCCTGGCGTCTTACCCGCTGAGCCACCACACCCCCTTAAAGCAGATTACTTAGAGTAATTCATCCTTTTTAGGATAATTGAAGTGCTCTAAATCATGCATATTTCTACACAATGAAGTACTCATTCTACACATGTGCTCACGCGCACATGCACACACACACATTCATATATTCATATATACATCACCAAGTCTCATGTAAGTAACTGAATTTTAAAAGATATATTTTATTATCTGGAGTATTATTACACTAATTTGGAATAAAACTATTTCTTTTTCACTGAAAAGTTTACCACTTTACAGCAAAAATGGCCTAATTTAATATCCTATCAAAACGTGAACTACGAACTCATATATTTCCGAAACAGACACTTTAACTACTAGGCAAATTATGCTTTAAAAAAAAGCAAGATATTTTAATATATACCTATTATTTTGTCCCAGCAGAGGGAGCCCCTATTATTTCATGCATGCTGATGACTCTTGGAGAATTACAAGGAAAATTAAGAAAAATTGATATAATGACTAAGAATTTTTAAAATATAATTTCCTGTTTCAATAAAAGCTCCCAGGTATGTACTTAATCATTTAGAAACAAAAAAGCCCATAAAAAAAAAATAAACGGCAGGACTAGATTGAGAGATTTGGCTCCATGTGGCTTTAAATTAAAGGTTTGTGAATTGAATATTGCATTAAGATAATGAGATAGCTGGGCATCTTTAATCAGAGACAGGAGGGATTTAAATCAAGGAACATTCTCCCATCAAAAAAAAATCATAGATAGGTTGTTTTTTTAAAAAAAAACATGAGTTTTATTATACGTTTGAGATTCGGTTGGTTCCTTAACTGTAAAGCCACAGTCTCTTGCCAAGTATGTTAGGGTATTTAGTGCAGGGTTTGTCAGTTTGTGATATGACATTCTCATGGGAAAGGCGATACCATCACCGAACTGATGTCAAACAATAGGCAGTAGGATGGACAACAGCACGAGGTAATAGTTTGATGTAACTGAAAAAAAGAGAAAAGAAACCACAAACTTTATTACTACCCTAATGAATAAAGAGGGGCGTGGTGGCTTAGCGGGTAAGATGCCAGGCTTGTCGATCGGAAGATCGCAAGTTTGGTGGTTTGAGACCTTAGCCCCATGTGACGGAGTGAGCTCCCGCACTAGTCCCAGCTCTTGCCAACCTATGAAAAATTATAAGCTTGTTCTAGGACTTCCTTCTTTCTTCCAGAAATGACAGGATATGGTTTGGAGATGTCAATAATGAGAAGAAGAATCAGAGGACCCCAGTATTGACAAGCCAATTCTAATGATTAACAGATGGCTTGCCTCACTCCTGTACAGATATGATGGAAGCATCTTTAACTCTGTATTGGATTAGAATGTTAGGGGTTCAATAAAATTTCTCTCTGAGCACGTCGTTCAATGGCCTGATCAATTGAAAGCATGCATATACAGAATATGGAAGACAGACAAAATGTATACTTTTCAGAATATATAGAAAAGAACAAGTGATTGCTCCAAATAATCTGGAAAATTAGAACATTTAATGCTTTTTGAGTCTCACAAATGTCATGAGGTATTTAAGATACTCTGGAGTTTAATATCCAGGGTGAGCACCCACATGCAGCCATGTAGACCACCGTAGTTTGTGGGTCTGCCCTGAGTATCTGAAGCTTGCCTTTCTAGAATTGCATAATTCCTGCTCTGTCTTCCAACAGCAGTGGAATACAGTTCTAATAAAGTTGTTCTGAATCTGGCAATATGCAGCATGGATAGTTCTGCAGCATTTCTAACAAGGGCAGCTGAAAAGAATGATGAGTGCTAAGGATGTATGGTAGCTTCTTTCCTTTCTGCCCGTTAGTGAATGTTGCATATCAACTCTTGAAGGATTTTTCTTCACTAACCAAGACAAACAAAGCCACCCAGCATGCATTTACCAGCAACCGCCCAGAGTCGTTGGTCGAGATGGGCGGTGAAGAAATGTGATTGATAAATAAATAAATAAATAAATAAATAAATAAATAAATAAATAAATAAATAAATAAATAATAAAATAAACTTGGAGTTCACCAGCAACAAGCCAGGCTGAGACCTAATTTCTAGGTCAGAGCTTTCCAAACTGTGTGTCGAGACACAACAGTGTGTCGCCACACACAGTCTGGTGTGTTGCCACACAACCCGGAAGCGCTGATCATAATCAGCGCTTCCGGGTTTTCCCGCGGCGACACACCAACGGCGGCGCGCATAAACCGAAAGCGGCAGCAGCGCTTCCGGATTTTTGCGCGCTGCCGCAATAGCGGCACTTCCAGGTTTTCCCGCGACACACCGGCAGTTGGTGTGTCGCCACGGGAAAACTTTGGAAAGCCCTGTTCTAGGTGATGTTTTGAAAGACAGGAGAGGGGCGGGGGAATAAGCAAGAGCTATGGACAGTGAATAACATTGGATCAAATTACCATTTTTGACATTACTTGTCTGAAACCTGATTTGCTTTCAATCCTCTGCAGAAAGTACAAAGAATCTTGCACTATGAAATATGAAGACACTTTCAGAACAGCTGTAAATCCAGGCTTTTAATCATTAGGATTGTCACAGTCTAAACTGGATAGGGGAGAGGCACGCATACTGGTCTATTTCAGTTCACTTGGCTGGTTGGGACCAGCACAGCACCATTTTAGACGGTAGAGTTTGCTGCCATTGAATTTTTGAATTAGATTGAGTGGGTCTCGGATTAAAAAGTTGTCTTTTTCTGAGATCATTCCTCTTCCTTTATACAGGTGCCCAGTCTACAAAGTAACAATTTTGTTCAGCTTTTTGAACTTTGACACTTTTAATGTTTGCTCTACTTTTAGGCATCTTAATCAAAACTGTTAGACTCTCCGTTTATTTAAAGAATCATACTGTACTCACATAATATCGAAAAGGGTTAATAAGAATTTCAGAATAAATATAATTCACGATGGTCTAAACACCATAGGCTTGTGTGAGTTCTTTCCTAGTGAGAACGTAAGGTTTCAATCTCCTATTTGTTTCATTATTTTTCTTTTCATTGTTTTTTTCCTTTTCCTTTCCTTTTTTTAAAGTTTATACAGCTTAGTTTAATTTTTAAGGTACATAGTTTAATTAACAATAGTTACATGAAATAAAATGTATTAGTTTTGTTCTTCACTGCTACTAGTTGTATTGTTTGTATTAATACTAGTACTATAATTCCAAGTAACATTACTTGTATTATGAATTGTACTGATTTAAAAAATCAATAAAATATTATTTAAAAAAAATGTTTCAACAAGCAGAAATGGAAGTGGTACATTTCAATCTGTCTTTAAGTAAGCCAAAATCTCTGTGCTGAGAAGGTATTAAGTCTCAATCTCTTACTCTGAGCTGGTTTGTATATAAAGCTAAACCACAGTTTAGCATTAAGAGTATGAAACATATCAAACTTCAGACTCATTCTTCTTCCTCTGTTCTTTTTAACAAGACAACAGGAAATTAGAATTTTCACTTTAATTTTAGATTCGACTCAGTTTACTGTGCTGAGTAAACATTACACTATGGTAACTCTTAATTATGGTTAAAAACTATTCCTGTAGCCCTTTATTCTCTTATAATATTGCAGCTTCATCATACTTTCAAGGAACTCAACCAGTATTTATCCTTAGGTGACCCAAAGCTTTGCTAAATGCCTTTGTTAATGAATCAGCTGACTAAGAAAAGAAATGTGCATACCTTACGCTGTGTCCTTCATTCAGACAGTTCAGCATAAAGCAAATTCTGACACTCAGTTTCCAAATAAACTAAAACAGTGGGGGGGGGGCATTTCAGCAGAGCGAATCTTACAATGTGTACACTTCCTTAAAGTTTATGATCAGAAGGATCAAGCAAGTTGTGTTAAGACTCTGTTCTAACAGTAGCCAGCTACAGGCATATGCAATGGAGACATTTAATTAGCTATTAGATGCCAACTTCTCCTTGAACCCTGAGAGTTTTCATCCAGTGGCCTAAGAAGTGAAAAGCCTCATATCATATTTCTCATCACTGAACTTCCAATCAGTTGACTGAACAGCTGCTGAGGCAGAGGCTTCTTCCCTTATTAGTAAACCCAGCAAATGTCTTGAGTTGGAAGGGTTACCCAGCAGCTGGGAGAGTCCACTTAACAAGCAAGCAGTAGCACTAAGAGAATTTGATCAACAATCTCAGGCCTAATTCTAAAAGATCTGGACCCAAACGTTACTTTTCACACATCATTAACTTTCCAGCTAAAACTATAGTGGGGTGGCTTTTCTTTTTGTGTGGGGAATATCACCTAGGGGAGATTTTCACTGAGGAAATGTCTATAGCAGTGTTTCTCAACCTTGGCAAGTTTAAGATGTGTGGACTTCAACTCCCAGAATTCCCCAGCCAACATGGTCTACAGCAGAGCTTTCCAAACTGTGTGTCGCCACACACAGTCTGGTGTGTCGCCACACAACCCGGAAGCGCTGATCATCATCAGCGCTTCCAGGTTTTTCTGCGGCGACACACCAACTGCAGCACGCAAAACCCGAAAGCACCAGCAGCGCTTCCGGGTTTTTGTGCGCTGCCGCACTTCCGGGTTTTCCCGCGGCGACACACCAACGCCGGTGGAATGGAAAAACGTTGGAAAGCCCTGGTCTACAGGAAACAGAAAAAGCCTAAGCCTGCCTTGTGCTGTGTAGCTCTGTTGGATCTCAGCTCTGTCAACTGGCTTCATGAGGCTTAAAGTCCCACAGAATCAGGGGGCCTCCAATTGGAGTAGGAAGGCCTAAGGAAAGAGGCTCTCTTTCCCTATAATGCCATTGAAACACAACTGCATGTCACTTCCAAATTCGGCCACAATACAGCCTCTGACTTCGTGAAGATGAGCAAAAGAAGACTGGTACAAATACCACTTGGTACACTTAAAGACCTTTAAAAATTTATCAGATTTGTGGAAAACACTCTTCACAACACTTCATTAGAACGATTATACTGTATTTCCGTCAAATAATTAATTCATCACTGTGTATTGAAATTACACTGTTTCACACAGCTAACACTGAATTGGTCCACATTCAACTGTCAAACAGCACTCGACCTAATGCCCAATTTTCTGACAAATTAGGTACTCTTCATCAAATCTATTATTAAACAAATATGAATTAACTGCCTGCAGTCCGTGCCATGGCTTCTAAAACTGTTCTGATCTACCCTTTTCCACAGCCTCTCTATAGTTTTATTCAATTGATTAACTCCAACCAGTTTTATCACTAAACTACTCATTTAATTTAGCAATCCACTAAAGCCTCCATTAAAATGCACCATCTGTCCCTCTTCCTGGGCCTTTAATAATTACCCACGTCTACTGTGTGTTCTAATCTCTTCTTTAATGAGCGTCCCAAGCCCTTAATAATTTAAAAGGATGTCAAGACAAGTCTCAATTAAAGAGGGTTTTTTCCCCCCTAGAAGCGCACGCAATGGCAAGCATTACACCAATCAAAAGCAACAACAGTGATAATCTTTATTAGGAAAAAAAGAAAGAAAGAAATCACATTTGAGGATGGGAAACTCTAACAAGGCAGGTTTATCTCACGTATTTCAGGACAAATGTGTTCTCTGGTGCTAAGAATCAAAAATTTCCATCAAACTCTGAATTTAGAATATGTGATGTGAAAGTGCTGGTCAAATGGCATAAGCAAATTTGATTTCAGTAAAAATATTCACCAGCCCTCAAGGTTTCCATCTGAAATACTGCCAAGAAAGAGCCTGAGTAGTAGAATCTTGACTTTAATGAAAAAAAATGAGAATGTGAATATAAAAAGACTATATGAAGCAAACATCTAGACACTCATCAGAACTTCGGGCCAAAAATGATCATATACCCCAGCTTCTGATATTTCACTGGCAATTCTATGGTCCGAATATAGGATTTTTTTACTACAAAGGACATCCCCCCCCCCCCCAGTCATCAAGTTTTAATGCTCAGGATTATCAAGGAATTTTTCTCTGCACAGAAAGGTATTGTTATAAAAGGGTAAAACCACAGTCATTGAAGCCACACAAAACAAAAAGAGGGAGTGCAGAGGAAACATTATTTTTTATTAGTATTATTCAGAAGGCCAGGCCTAGTTTGTCCTCATTTTTTAAAAAAATCCATTTATTGCAGTGAAGGATTAGAACTGATACATTCAGTAATGAATCAACTCAAAAGATGTATGTGAACTGTAAACACTTTTGTAAAGCTGTAGAATATAACAGTTCTATTGAGCACATAAACAAATCTGTTTGTCGGAGGCAAAAAAATCTAAAACTGATTTGGTGACGGCAAAAAAAATATATAGTAGATATAGTCAAGGGCAGTCATCTAAATCAGAGCCCGTGACTGTTCTTTCCCATTGTTCATGTGCTCATGTTTAAGAATTCCTGTGAACCATAAAGGATTTTCCCCTTTAATGCAAGCTGGTTGTTCTAGGAAATCAGCTCATATTTGCATCTACAGGAAAACCTAAGATTTTTAGCTCCATTTCTCCACATTATTTATGAATTGAGTAAAAAAACTCAGGCAGATTTTGAAGAAAGGGAAGAAGAAAGGGAGCTACTCCTTGAGATAATTACAAATTCAACCAAAAGGATAGGTAGAAACAGAATAAAGTTGCTGAAACAAACTAAATGACACTGATAATTGTGTTATATGTCTCACTATCAAGGAAGTTTAGTTTGGTGAGTACTGTACACAACGTAGAGTCATTATGATCGGCTTCCGCTTTATTAAAAATTGAATAGGTGTTGAAGTCTTTGTTTCTTGGGCTTTGGTGGATTTTAATGTCTTTTCTGGCACTATTTTAGCTTCTACCAAAATGAATTCAGTTGTCATGTGATCTGCTTGTTTTCTTATTTTTCTATTATGGCATTGTGGTTTGCAATCAAACATCACACTGTTTAACGCTACTAGGTTTAAAGCAATTTATAAATACTTTAATTAAATCCATAAATGGTAAGGAGACCATAGCAGTTTTATCAGATCCATACTAAGGGCTTTTGCCCACTTGCCCTTAACCATGGCACAAATATGCCCTGGAAACATCTTTTTCCTGCTGTGTTTTTATGACATTACCTTCCACTCATCCCATAAGCGAAACAGCTTTAAGTCATACATATAAGGATATTTTCCCCATTATTCTGACACCATCCAAAGGTAATCTCAAGGTATATAAATTCTGTTAGCTTTTGTTACATATTACTTTTAGAGGGAAGTCAGGATAAAGCAGTGACTTGAAACAAAGGCAAATTTCACGCTGGTGTACTTTTCTGCTGACTCATTGATGGGTGGATAACCCTTTAACTCAGCAATAGGTTTTGTCCACATTTGCTTGCTTTCTCCTCCCATGAACACCTGTAGAGAATTCTGTTTTTATAATTAGTGAGTCTGAAAAGTAAATGATTGAATAATTTGTATACAGTCCCAAAAGACAAATAAAACATAGGAGTCAAAACCTGTCCATCCAGACCAGTTTTTCTCAACCTTGGTAACTTTAAGATATGTGGACTTCAACTCCCAGAATTCCCCAGCCAGCCATGCTGGGGAATTCTGGGAATTGAAGTCCACACATCTTAAAGTTGCTGAGCTTGAGAAACACTGATCCAGATTAACCGTGACCTTTTGCAGTGGCTTTTCTGGTCAACTTTGGCCAACTTTCAATTGGCTGCTTGGGCCTTTCATATCAACAGGTTGCTTCACGCTGTTGTCATCTGTATGACCCCTTGAGAATCAGCCAATGGTGATGGCTTTGGGTGGCCGCACTCAATTTTGCTTATTTTGTATAGGACATTTTGCTCAGCGAAGAGTGCTGAGGCAGAAGAGAAATACAAGAGATCAGTAAGTGGCATCTGACTTTCCACTCAGCATAACTATACCTTGCTCAGCCTCTGGATGAAGTGTGAACAGCTGTTCTGACTGGCTTCTAAGTGTAGTGGAATGGGAATCGGCCTCCCTCTTTCCAATGTGATGAGTGCTATGATGCCTGCCAAACACATGCACGCATACTCAAACGTACTGAGGGAAAAAGTGTGTGAGATATAGCATGCACCAAACTTCATCTGAGAAATACAGCTTGAGACCCCCCCATTTCTTGGCCGTAATTTGATTTAGGCGCAGTTGGATATTCCTCAATATGAAAATGTGATTGGGCCTTTGCTTGTCTGCTCTTTGTCACACAAGAGAACTTGCTTTATGTGCCATTGAAGCACAAATGGTATGTGTCAAGTACAGACTGAAGAATGGCTCTCCCTCTCTCCCTTTGCTAAGGAACTATGCAAACTAGTCATGACAATCCAGTCCTGAATCATCAGGACTGAACATGATACCTGAATCGACCCAGGCTGACCCTGGAACTTCAATCCATTGGATGGAGCTGTTTTCAGTTAGCCAAACCTTGAACATAGCAGTGCTTCATGAAAGCTTTCAGCTTTCTTGACTGCATGCCGATTCAGGGAAACCTGTTCCTGTAAGGGAGCTGCTGGCCTTCTTTAATTGCTATGATTTATGAGCTCCTGGCTATTTCTCCTTTTGACCATAAACTGGTTGCTTTTCATTATTGTAAAATTGAACCATGTTGCCCCTTTTTTCCCTTATGGAATGATAAGCATGGTTTGGAAACTTATAGGAGGAAGCAAGGGCAGGTAGGATTTGTAGTGACAAGCTATAGGAAGAATATGGTTAAATATGCTGTTCCATCCATTACCTCTCCACTGAACACAGCCTCCTTTCAAAGCTGCTTTTCTCAGCAGACACTTGGTCTTTATACCTGCACTGAAGCATCTTTGTGTGTGTGTGTGTGTGTGTGCGCGCGTGCACCTTCACGTCAGTGTTGACTCCTGGTGACTGCCTGGACAAGTTCCTGCAGTTTTCTTGGCAAGATTTTGGAAGTGATTTACCATTGCCTGCTTCCTAGGGCTGAGAGAGAGTCACTGGCCCAAGTTCTCCCAGCTGGCTTTGTGCTAGAACTCACAGTCTCCTGGTTTCTAGCATGGTACCTTAACCATTACACCAAACTGGTTCTCAAGCATCTGTTTAGCTCTTGGAAAACTAGATATTCTACAAGACAGATAGCCCCATCCCCAACATTTTTTAAGGAGATATGTTGGTACAAATCCACCAGACACTACACTTTCTAGCTTAAAAAGCCTTTTCTGAACACACCATGGTAGAAGTGGCATGAGAGTTGCTGCCTCCTTGCTAGAGATGGAAAACTGGTACTCCAGTTAAATCCAGAAGATGTCCTCATGGCAAATCTTCACTACGTCGAAGATATTGGGATAAAACTAACTTGGATCAATCCTGCATTCCATGCTTAATCTCCCACAAGCATGATACTTTTCACTTGATTCTAGAAACAGTAATGTTACAGTAGCTCATTTGCATCCAATTAACTTTAAGAGAATCCCACCAATTGTGTTGTTAGAGGATTCTTCCACATTCTTATTTTCAGTCCCTATGTGGTGTTAGCCAGGCCAAGAGTGGCATAGTTTTGGGATGGGCTGGCACCCCTGTGTTAACTGAGAATGGCAGGTAGCAGCTGAACATACTTCCCAGCATTGGCTCCCTCCCAGTTGAGTGAATCAGCCAATCCCAGGAGTGATCCTCAGATTCCATTCATTTGGCTGCCTCACATTGGCCCAAGTCCCAGTTGTGCTCCTAGCACAGGGACTGCCCAGCTGGTTTTATGTCCAAAGAGAAGTGTAAATATGCCTGTGCTTTGAATAGCTGAGCTCCAATTACAAGTTCTTAATTTCATGGATAGTACTAGGGCAGTAACCCCAAAAAATAGTGGCTGAAACAAGGTTCACCTCAAATCAGCACATACTTTGAAAAGAAAATTAAGACACTAAGGAAACATTCATATGTCAAGTTTTAAAGTGATAATTATAAACAATAATGGGAACTTGTTTTAATTATCAAAACTACCATGACAGTATGCTTTTAAATTATATATAATGGAAAATAAGATGAGTGACATAATCATACTCCAGTTGACACGTAACCATCTTCTTCAGCAACCTTCATTCTGCCCCTGTGTCAAGGCTGCACAATGGGGGCAGGGCTCTTTGAAGATGTGAAGATGTATCTCATTTAACCCATTGATGATCCATGAGTAGTCGGCCCTGAGAATGGCATCTTAGGAAGCCACTTATAACCAGTGCAAGTTAAAACATCCCCAAATACTTGCTGAATCTTTATTATGTTTATGAAACAAGCCAACCAGACTTAAGGTCATAGAAATAGAATATTTACAGTAAAACTTCATGGCACCTTGGCTACATTTTTTTCAGAGCCACGCGAGAAGCGTATCTCAATCTGTTGTGAATGTGTAAAATTGTTATGAGGCATTATTATTATTTCCTAATTATAATAAGTGTTGTAATCAGCCAGCAGTTGAATTTAGTCAGGAAGGTCTGGAAACTGAAATTATGCCACTATTTGGTTGTTAAAAGGCATTACACGTTGTCCTCATTTAGCGACTGCCTCATACAGCAGCTGTTCGCAGTTACAATGGTGATGAAAAAGTAACTTTACAACCAATCCTTGCATTTATGACTTTCGCAGGTCTGTAAAGCAAAGGAAAGCTGAAGTAAGATCATAAGCACAGTCACAGTTTCACTTAGTGACTGCTTCATTTAATGACCAAGTTGCAAGTCTCAATTGTGGTTGCTGAACGAGGACAACCAGTACAATCTAAAACCTGGTAAGAAGTTAAATATTGCAATATTCTAACGATGCCACTTTACGCATACTTTAGGATGTGTCTATGAAGGTTCTCAGTCATCCAGGTGGAATTGTCTGTAGCTTGAATCATGTCAACTGGATTTCTATTTTCTCAGTGGAAACGTTTCGCTCCTTATCCAAGGAGCTTCTTCAGTCTGAGCAAAGTTAGTAAGGGAATCCTTAAATATGTTTCTAGGTGGCTGTGTGACCTTGCACCTGGGGCTAGGTCATGGTTATTTTGAGATGTCATTTCTAAGTCCCTTTATCATCTAAAGGAGGATCGTTAAGATTACCATGCTGCTGTTGAGCTTGCGAAATGGTCTTAATCTTCCTAGGCACAGAAGACAAAGCAGGAAGGAAAATAGGGGAAAGATTGTGCCTGAGGCCCCCACCTCTATTCAAGGAAGGATTTTCCAAGTTGGCATAAATGGATTCCTTGACCCCTCTCTCAAACCACCTATCTTCTCTGTCTAGAGTCCGGTGGGGGACACTATCAAACTTCAACAGCTCCAAGCACTTAATGCAGTGGTCCACAGACTTCAGGACTATGTCCTGACCTCACGGCCTCATCTTCTGGTCACCCCAATTCACACCTTCTCCCCAGGTCAGGAGGTTTGGGTCAAGGATTGGCGAACTGACCCCTTGGCGCCTAAATGGAAGGGGCCGTTTACTGTTGTTATGAGCGCTCCCCTTGCTGTTAAGGTGACTGGCATCAAACCTTGGATTCACTGGTCTCGAGTCAAGGCTGCCGCGCCTTTGGCGTGGCGCGTGGATCGGCACCCGGCCCAGCCCTTGCGGCTCACCCTCCGCAGAAACACCTGAGTTGGCTCTGTCTCCCCTTCTGGTGACACTCCGGAGGCTGTCCCTCTACAAACGGGAGACGAAAAATTCCTTGCCCCTGCAGGTGTTGCACTGGAAGCCAACACCCATCGCACGGGCCGAACAGCTGTTGCGTGTTGCCACATGTGTTCTTTCTGTAACCCTCCTTGGTCTGGTTACTGCCCCTGCTGCTGCCCAGCCTGTGGAATTCCTCGCCTAGCCGACCAATTGGGCCTCCCTGTCCTGTATTTGGTGGCTGTGGTTCCTGCCTCCGGCGAGCCCTTGGCTATTCTCGCTACTTGGGAAGATTTTGCCACCTTCTTCCTCCAGCAGCAGCTGCCTTGCGTGGCGCCGGGCAGTTTCCTTGGCTTGGCCACTTCCTGGCTTGATGTGTAGGCCTCGTCAGTGTTCCTGTACCTACGGCTTTCCCTCCAACGGGTGTGCTTGCTTTACTGATCACATCCCGGGAGCGGGTGGCTCGCCAGACTTCCCTGTAATTCTTTGGGCCCCTGTCCCTGAGGTGGAACCCTCTCCCGACGCTTGGGCGACTTTCGCTGACCTCCTTTTTGACCACCTCCACTATTTAGCCTGTGGCCTCCTTCTCCTTTTCGTCTGCATCGTCGGTCTGGTGTTCTACGTCACTTGCTAATCTTCTAGTTTATGGGTGGTGCGCCGGGTCTGTCCGGGCTCCGCGCTGTTCCTCTCCACTTCCCAGGTGACCGTGGGCGCACTGTCCGGGTTATTGTGGTGGCTTTGGCTTCTCGCCTCCAAGGCGCCCCGCAGGTCAGACCCCCTCGCTGACACCGTTCTGTCTTCCCGTCCACGGGACGTTGACCTTCGCACTATCCGTCTCTCGGTCTAACTTCTCTCTGACATGGAACCGTGCCTTCGGGCTACGGCCTGCATTCGCAAGGGCCTTATGCCCGCCATTTGCGTTGTTATCCTCCTCCTCCTGATCAGTATCATTCTAAACTCCCTCTACCTAGTCAGCACTCTGCTGGCGAAAGGGGGGAATGGAGACGGAATAGCACCCAACGATTGCGATTGGGTCACCCCACCCCCCGAGGCCCAGCCTACAACTCCCCCGGAAGGTAACTCCCAGGGTGGGTGCTGGGACTCCCAGGCACCGGCTCCAGTTCCCCTCCAGGCTCTGCCCCGGAGGCGGCGAGTCACCCGTGCTGCCACACAGAATCCAGTAAATTGCTCACAATGCATCACGTGGGCCCAGGTGGGAAACGCCAAGCGACACACCCTCCTGTATCATACCCAACACCCACCGGACTGCACGCACCAAGGGTCCTGCTCCACGCAGGGTAAGGTGTATCAGCTGTGTAAAGGGAAGAAAGGGGACATCACCTGCTATAACCCCCAGGCTGAGGTTAGATACAATGTCTCCGTGTGGGCAGGCCTGGGAATGGTTTCCCCTAGTGGGGTCCGCCCGACCTTGTATTACCTAAACCACACAGTTGGCCCTAAAACCTCTGCTGGGTGGGCACTGGAGTTTGATGTGTGCCACGCTATGGATAAAATATCTTACCTGAACTGTGGCAGCCAGGCCTGGCGGGACACATACAAGCGTAACTCCAAATATTTGTGTTCCAGGAGTCCACCCCGAACAGCGGACTCTAACTGGGACTGCCCTTGCAATTGGTGGGACAATGTAGACCCGCACACCTTTCTCTGGAGGGCTATATGTGCTGGTTCCTATAGAGGTTTCAATAAGTGGCTGGGATGCATAAGTGCGGATGCTAAATACCTGCATATCTTCAACATTACTGAGTTTTGGGATAGCAACAACATCCGTATTCACATAGCACCGGCACATGCAAGCATGGATAGCTACGGCCTAGGAATCTATGGCACAGGCAGAGACCCACAAACTTTTATCACCATCATAAAAGAAGAACTCCATGAGGGGAAAGTCCAATCCACTGGATGGTCAGTTTATGATAAGGTTATCCACGTAGCAACAGATACAAAGGGAGTCGAGGTATCTGAAAAGGCTGAAAACCTCTTTGTGTCAATGGTGCAGGATATTGCCTCCACATTATTACTTAAAAACTGCTTTGTGTGTGGGGGGACAAGTATGGGTGCAAGATGGCCTTGGGAGGCTTTAGAAATCCACCCTGAACACTTTAACAATCTTTCATCGCTGGGAAACATCACGTGGAGAGCACAGTCCCCTAGCTCCCCGCAAACCCCCTTAGTCTGGGCCCTGACCACCAATCTTATCGGGCAGCATTGCCTATGGCGAACAGGGGGAACTCCCGTAGGGGACTTACAATGCCTCGGGTTCTGGAACAACTCCTGGACCGACTGGCAGAGCCCCGGGAACCTCACAGCCCCTGACACATTTAACTTCTCATCTACCTATGTAGGAGAAGGCGCCTCTCAGTACACTGGTAACTGGTCTTGCTCTGGACCCTGGCCTGCGCCTGAGGGAATGTATTGGATTTGTGGGGCACTAGCCTATGAAATGCTCCCTAAAAATTGGTCAGGTTCTTGCACTTTGGGCTGGATCAAACTGTCCTTTTTCCTCCTCCCCATGCGTAGTCGCCAGGTTTTGGGCATGCCCGTATACCAACCCCTAGAACGGAGCTGCCGTCGCTGTTCGAAGGACGGAGCTTTCTCTAACTTTCCTTGCCGAGACAATTACGACGCAGACGGGTCCACATGGAACTCTGAGCGTATTGTTTGCACCTATGGCCAGGCTACCTGGGCGGAGGATGGGTCGTGGGGATATCGTACCCCTATTTACATGCTAAACCGGATAATTCGGCTACAAGCTGTCCTCGACCTGGCTGGACGCCGCATTGGGCAGGCGCTAAACCTGTTGGCGGACACCATAGACAAGATCCGCACTGCAGTCTATCAAAATCGCCTTGCCCTAGACTACCTGCTTGCTAAGGAGGGAGGGGTCTGCGGAAAGTTCAACCTCACCAACTGCTGCTTGCAGATTGGGGAAACTGGCCAAGTCATCCACCAGCTAACCACCGAGCTACGCCAGCTCACTTATAACCTTCCCCAGGAATGGAAAGGGTTTAACCTGCAAGACTGGCTTGACGGCTGGGGCCTTCCCAAACTGCCAGGGCTCAAGGTGATTGTTGGCCTTGTAGGCCTCATCGCCGCCGGATGCGTCATTCTCCCTTGTGTTCTTCCTATATTTGCTTGTACTATTTCTAGCTCCATCTCCCTCCTCGTAGACAAACAGGCCACAGTAAAAGCCATGGCATTGTGGGACTACGAAATGCTCAATGCCTCCCGAGAAGAGAACCCCTACGATGAAATTGGTGGAACTCCACAGTAATTAAGGAATTTTGGTGGAGTTCCAAAGGGGGAAATGAAGCAGGCAGGCCAGCCTTATCCCATTATAGATCTAGGGCCTACTCTATCATATGTCTAATCAAATCCAATCAACCATAATCAACACCTGTCTTTTGCAACAGCAGATATCCTCTTGCTTAAAATGTTCTTACCAACATCCTGACCTTTGTAACAGAACTCCATGGACCCTTGGAAGTTCCCTAAAATGTTGATGATGGTATAAGATAACTTCCCCTTTTGTTATCCTGTTTTGATGTACTATGTATTAACAGCTGAGCTTGTGATATTTGAGATACCAACTGCTGATCTTGTGATATCCTGATTGTATTGATTGCAAAACCTATAAAAGATAGACTCTGGGTGTAGCCCGGGGTTCAGATTTGCTGAGCTATCGCTCTGAACCTTGCTAGCAATAAACCTGTATTCTCTAACCTCGCTGGTCTCATCTCCTGTCATTTGGGGAAGGTGAGTTTTCCCGCTACATTTCCACTGAGAAAATAGAAATCCAGTTGACATGATTCAAGCTACAGATACTGTACTTTAGGATGCTTTTTTTAAACTTCTCTCTCTCCCCCCTCCCCCATGACCAGCAGGCCCTATCATTCTCTATTTTTGAAACTGTAAAATTTTTAAACTAGGTTACCATTCAATCTAAGTCACCAGAGATTCACCAGAGTCCTGTCTTCTAAATAGCAAACTACATGTTACATCTGATGTATCTTTGAAACCCTCTCATTATTTTTCTTCACTGCAAAGTTGCTACAGGAGCCTTTAATCAGGATCATAGGAGGACACATTTATTTTCTGTGTTTTTTTCCACTGAAAATATCCCCTGTATAACCCTGAAATTGGCATTTTCTGCTTTTGACCAATTCTCAGAGCATAAGGAGGAGGGCTACCAGATCTGGAGTGCAAAAATCCAGTCAGTCACTAGATGGACACAAAGAGATTGGCCGTCATCGAGTGATCATCTGGATTCTTGCAGCTCAGACTGTTAGCTAAACTGGAGAGGCCTTGTTTCTAGACCCTGAGGGAGTATAGTTATTTAAATTGCTTGCCTCCAGTGCATAAACCAAATAGAAATGAAGCTGGTTTAAGAAATTCCTTTCCAGATTTCAACCCCTTCCTCCACTTTAGCCATAGCGATCACTTGATATTTTCTCCAGATTGCATTTACTGCAGCCCCTGATTGGTAGATTCCCCTGTTCTTTACCCCTCCTGGAATGGCCAAAAAGAGAAAAGAAAGCATTACAGTTTTTAGTTTTACCACTGTCTTGTCATTTGGGTTAGAAGGGGACAATGGCAGAACTCTTGTCACTTTCACCTGGTTTTGGTTTTCTTAAAGACAGGTTCACTTTTCACTATTATATCAGTGAACTTGTAAAAGAGAAAGAAAAGCCCAGGTTTTCACTGCTCCACTGGTGAACTTGTAAAAAAAATGACCCTTGACGAGAGGGAAGGTGGTGTTCCTGCCATAGAATAGAATATTGGAATAGAATGATGCACAGCAGGTGAACCAGACAGTCCCATCTGAACTGGCACAAAGGAGAAAGCACTGTTTTTGATATACATAGCAGAAAAAGCAGATAGGAGTTGTATTCCCTGTGGGCTGGGTGTGGGTAGAAGAAGGTGGCACTCTTCCTGCCCTCGAGAAATAGTCAGTGACCTGCATAGCAAAGTCCATAAAAAGTCATCAAAATGGTCAAGATGGCAGATATGGTATCACACTGCAAACACAAAAAGGGTGGGGCTTTGTAATGGTATGTGGGAATGACCTTGGGAGACTGGGCAAAGAGATGCTGCCAAGGGAACGGTCAGATAAGAGACAGCATAGCCCGCAGCTGGATAGTGGGTGGAGCAAGAGGCTTAGAAGAGACCCTCCCTGGTTTCTCAGCTTATAAAGGAGACAGGGAGAGAAGTATACTTTCAGACTTGCAAGGTTCTCTCGATAAAGCTTTAGAATAAAGTAGAATTAGCTCATCTGGTCATGTTTGTTTATTTATTTATTTATTTATTTATTTATTTATTTATTTATTTATTTATTTAAATTTATATTACCGCCCATCTCCCCTGTCGGGGACCCTGGGTGGTTCACAACAAAACACAGTTTAAAAAGATAAATATAAAATTACAATAAATAAATAATATAGAATCCAAGTATAAAAGATGTTAAAAATGGAGTACTGTGAGGCTTCATGGGACCAGCCATCCCCAAGAGGAACTGTTGGCATTTCCCTCCCAGGCAAGGTGGCAGAACCAGGTCTTTAAGCCTTTCTGGAAGGTTGGGAGTGAGGAAACCAGCCTCAGCTTCAGGGGTAAGGTATTCCAAAGGGCAGGTGCAACTGCAGAGAAGGCCCGCCTCCTGGACCCCGCTAGATGGAACTCTTTGGTCAATGGGGTCCACAGCAAGCCCTCTCTGGCTGATCGGGTGGGACGGGTCGATGTTCTGGGGATGAGACGGTTCCTCGGGTAGCCTGGCCCTATGCCATGTAGGGCTTTAAAGGTGATAACCAGCACCTTGAATTGTACCCGGAAGCAAACTGGTACCCAATGCAGCTCGCGCAGCAGAGGTGTCACATGAGCTGATCTTCTAGCCCAGGGGTCGGCAAACTTTTTTTGCCAGGAGCCATTTTGACATACTCGTGCACATTTTGAAGTGCTCGAGAGCCAGGGGGCGGGGTTTGCGGGCGGGGGCCAATCGCGTGGAAGGGGGTGGGGTTTGCGGCTGGGAGCCAATCGCGTGGAAGGGGGCGGGTTTTGCGGGCGGGAGCAAATCGCGTGGAAGGGGGCGGGGGAGGTTTGGAAAAAGAAGGGAAAGAGAGGCTCGACTGCTCCAGTCGCTTCTCTTCCGGAGCCGCTCACGCTCCCAGTCCAGGCAAAGTAAAGCTGGTGGGGAATCCAGCGCAAGAGCGGGGTTTGCGGGCGGGAGCCAATTGCGCACACTTAGGGCTGTGGGGTGGAAATCTGCTGCTTTTGCACGGAGAAAAAGAGTAAGCAGAGCAGCAACGAAGAGGTTAAGGCAGGGCTTTCCAAACTTATGCCGTTGGCGACACACCAACGGCCAGCCCACAAAAACTGGAAGCACTGGCGGCGGTGCTTCCAGGTTGTCGCTGCGGCGGCAGCGGCTGCCCCTTCGAAAGGGCAGGCTCCGGGGACCCCGAAAATGCCCTCGGTTCTGGCAGGGAGGCAAAAGCCTCCCTTCCCCTCCCCGCACGCACACGCTGCCCTGGAGTGGGGTGGAAGTTTTCCCCGCAGAACAGCTGAGCGCTGCTTGCGCGCAGCCTCCCTGCCTAAACTGAGGTGCTGCCTCTTCAAAAGGGCAGGCTCCGGGGACCCCGAAAATGCCCTCGGTTCTGGCAGGGAGGCAAAAGCCTCTCTTCCCCTCCCCGCACGCACACGCTGCCCTGGAGTGGGGTGGAAGTTTTTCCCGCAGAACAGCTGAGCGCTGCTTGCGCGCAGCCTCCCTGCCTAAACTGAGGTGCTGCCCCTTCAAAAGGGCAGGCTCCGGGGACCCCGAAAATGCCCTCGGTTCTGGCAGGGAGGCAAAAGCCTCTCTTCCCCTCCCCGCACGCACACGCTGCCCTGGAGTGGGGTGGAAGTTTTCCCCGCAGAACAGCTGAGCGCTGCTTGCGCGCAGCCTCCCTGCCTAAACTGAGGTGCTGCCCCTTCGAAAGGGCAGGCTCCGGGGACCCCGAAAATGCCCTCGGTTCTGGCAGGGAGGCAAAAGCCTCTCTTCCCCTCCCCGCACGCACACGCTGCCCTGGAGTGGGGTGGAAGTTTTCCCCGCAGAACAGCTGAGCGCTGCTTGCGCGCAGCCTCCCTGCCTAAACTGAGGTGCTGCCCCTTCGAAAGGGCAGGCTCCGGGGACCCCGAAAATGCCCTCAGTTCTGGCAGGGAGGCAAAAGCCTCTCTTCCCCTCCCCGCACGCACACGCTGCCCTGGAGTGGGGTGGAAGTTTTCCCCGCAGAACAGCTGAGCGCTGCTTGCGCGCAGCCTCCCTGCCTAAACTGAGGTGCTGCCCCTTCGAAAGGGCAGGCTCCAGGGACCCTGAAAATGCCCTCGGTTCTGGCAGGGAGGCAAAAATCGCGCGTGCAGGCTGCCGGGCTTCCCGACGCACAGCTGATTGGCGCGGAGAATTTCCACTCCGGGTGGCCTGGCAGCGTGCGCGCACGCGATTTTCACCTCCCTGCCAGAGCCGAGGGCATTTTCATCAGCGCTTCCGGCTTGTCACGCGACACACTTGGGGGCCCCCGACACACAGTTTGGAAAGCCCTAGGTTAAGGCGATGGGCAAGTGCCCGTCGTCAAGATGGCTGCCGGAGACGGAGGCTTCCAAACTCCCGCGAGACTGTGTGAAGCCCGTCCCCGGAGGAAAAAGAGAGGCTGGGCCTAGGTTGCCAGGGGTATGCCCACAGCAACGCACACCATGCCCACTGCCGCGCCTGCCCCGCCACACTCGCTGCCGCGCCTGCCCCCGCCACGCCCGCCACGCCTGCCTGCGGAAGAGCCACACTCAAGGGGCCAAAGAGCCGCATTTGGCTTGCGAGCCGCCATTTCCGACCCTTGTTCTAGCCCCAATAACTGTCCATGCAGCTGCATTCTGGACCAGTAGAAGCTTCCGGATACTCCTCAAGGGTAGCCCCATGTAGAGCGCATTACAATAGTCTATATGGGAGATGACAAGGGCATGAGTGACTGTTTGGAGGGCATCTCGGTCCAGGAATGGGCGTAACTGGTGCACAATCCAAAGTTCTGCAAAGGCCCCTCTGGCTACCGCTGCCACCTGCTCTTCAAGCAGGAGTCGTGAGTCCAGGAGAACCCCCAAACTCCGCACTGGCTCCAAATGGGGTAGTGCCACCCCATCTAGAACCAAAGATGACAACTTCCTAGATCCCGAGCGGCCATCAATCCACAGCCACTCCGTCTTACTAGGGTTCAGCCGAAGCCTGTTGTTCGCCATCCAGGCACCCACAGCCTCCAGACACTGAGATAGGGTGGCAACTGCATCACTTACTTCACCCGGAATGGAAATATACAGCTGAGTATCATCAGTACATAGATGGTATTTCATCCCATGGTGACGGATGATCTCACCCAGCAGCTTCATATAGATGTTAAACAGGAGAGGAGAGAGCACTTAACCCTATGGCACCCCACACAAGAGGGGCCGTGGGTCAGATCTCTCCTCCCCTATCATCACTGACTGGGAACGGCCCTGGAGGAAGGAGGTGAACCACTGCAGAACTACACTGCCCACCCCCAACTCCCTGAGCCGTCCCAACAGGATACCATGGTCGATGGTATCAAAAGCCGCTGAGAGATCTAAGAGGGTAAGGATGGATGCACTCCCTCCATCCCGCCCTTGCCAGAGATCATCCATAAGTGTGACCAATGCAGTCTCCGTCCCATATCCCGGCCTGAAACCTGACTGAAAGGGGTCTAGATAATCCGTTTCCTCCAGAATCCTCTGGAGTTGTGACGCCACCACTTTCTCCACCACCTTCCCTAGAATGGTTGTCCAGAATAGTAGGGTCCAGGGATGATTTCTTGAGGAGGGGGTGCACCAGCGCCTCCTTAAAGGCCGCCGGGAACACTCCCTCCCCAAGAGATGTATTAATCATCGCCTGGACCCAACCACAAGTCACCTCCAGGGCCGATTTTACTAACCAGGAGGGACATGGATCTAAATGACAAGTGGTGGCCTTCACAATTTGGAGGATTCTGTCCACTTCCTCAGGTCCAAGAGGATCGAATTGTTCCCAGATAACAGGGTAAGTACGTACCTCCGTCATCTCCCCAGACTGTGTATCACGCTTAGAGTCCAACTTAGAATGTATCTGAGCGATTTTCTCCTGCAGATGCTCTGAAAACTCCTCCGAACGACCCTCTAAATGGGTCACTGATTTTGTTTGACCCAAAAGAGATCTTGTAATTTTAAACAGGGTCGTCGGGTGGCATTCTGTGGAGGCAATAAGAGCGGAGAAATATTTACGTTTCGTCGCTCTTACCGCCACAAGGTAGGCCTTAACAGCGGCTCTAGATTGTGTCCGGTCAGATTCAGCCTTCGTCTTTCTCCAGCGGCGCTCCAGACGTCTCTTAACCCTCTTCAAAACCCTCAACTCCTCCGTAAACCATGGGGAGTGACGGGTCGAATGAGGCAAGAGAGGTCACACCAGCGCAATCCTATCCAGGGCCCCGGCAGTCTCTCTATTCCAGGCTGCCGCCAGGGCCTCTGCCGAACCGTGCAACAGATCCTCGGGTATACCCCCCAGCTCCCTCTGAAACCTCATTGGGTCCATAAGTCGCCGGGGGTGGACCAATCAAATGGGTACAGCCTCCCTGCGGAGTGGGGCAGCGCACGAGAGTCTCAAGGTCACCAGGGCATGGTCTGACCATGACAATGGGGACAGATCTAACTCTCCCCTCAGATCACTTTGCCATTGCTCCGACAAGAAAACTAAGTCCGGGGTGAGGCCACTGTCTCTAGTCGGGTCCCTAATTATCTGGGACAGGCCCATGGCTGCCATGGTAGCCATGAACTCCCGGGTCGCTTCCGAGGTCCATCCCAGGGACGGCAGATTGAAGTCCCCCAGAACCATAAGTCTGGGGAACTCCACCGCCAACCCCGAGACGGCCTCCAGCAGCTCAGGCAGGGAGGTTGCTACACAGCAGGGAGGCTGGTACCTCAACTTCTCTCACTGGTAGAGGAGGGGCACCTCAATCACTCCTATCCCTCTGACCTATGCTCAGGGGGTACTCTTACACACAATCAAACACTCCTGGCCCCCACCCCATATCTCTCACCTATGGGGGGGGACGCCTCTCACACTAAGGGACCCAACCCACTGCCGCTTGCCTGGATGGGAATAGACGGTTCACTCAAAGTCACTATGTTATAAAAGACAGTCCTCTATGTTGTTGCTCCTTCTGGCATAAGGTATTAAGGCCAGCACAGTGTCCAGAATGTCTGAGACTCGGGTTTCTTCTCCAAAATCGCCCCGATCTCCGACATCTCCTAAGTACAGTTGATGAACTAATAGTGGGAGGGAGTCAAAGCTGCACTGGATTGCTGCATTGGGGCTCGTCATCCCACTAGTCCACTATTTTGGTCAAGGGCCAGGCCCATTCATCACACGCCATGCCACAGGCCCACTACCTCACTGAGGGTCCACCGAAAGCTCACTGCTATGCCAAGGGCTGAGGGTCCATCGCGCCAAGGTTCGCTGCCACTGCCACACCCAAAGCTGAGCTGGAAGTTTGCTGAGGGGGCCAAAGGGTCTACCATACTAAAGGCCATGAGCCAAAAGCTGCTAAGGGCCAACCAAGGCCACGCTGCTCCACCAATCCTCCAGCTGCTGCAGTTTCTTGCAGGCTTCAAGAAAAGGGAAACGCTCCCGGCCCTCACACGCATGTTGAGAACCTCCGCACCGCCGAGCTCCACACTCCAAATGCAGACACCTCCGCCGAGCCCCACCGCAACCACTCCATCCCAGTTCCTCCGCTGACTCTCCCTACCAGTTGGTAAGCAAGGGTAGTGGTCTGGGCTCTAAATCTGCACCCCAGTCTGCACCCCAGTTCTCCATCCGGGAGCTGCAGCCACCGTTTCTGCTCTCTCCCCCCAGGAGAGCTCTATCCCCTCCGTTCTCCATTCTCCGGCATACGATATTAAAACCGGGCAGGATTCCGATGTCTGGAAACCTGGGGTTCCTCTACCAACTCCCTACCAGTTGGAACGTTGACATGTAGGGGTGATATGTAGAGGTGGGTGCCTGGACTCTAAATCCGAGCCCTAAAGATCCCCTTCAAAGCAGCTCACGGTGTCCGCGTCCACTCCCAATCGTCATCTTGGATTTTTTTATGTTTCCTATCTAGTTTGCCCCACAAGGCCAACAGGTTTGCATTGCAATACACAATCACTATCTTGCTGATTTTGACCTCCCACCCTGCAGATAATGCTGGCCCATACTCACTCTGGGGTGAGCTGGTCATGTGGATCAGCCCTCGTATAATTTTTGGACTCCTGATAGACATTGTGATTATTTCATCCTCTGGCTCCTTGTTTAGCCAGTTCTCTCTGTCTCCTTTTTGGCATAATCCTAACTGTTCTTGATTAACAACAACAATAACAAATCACATCCCTGTTTCCTGCTTTACAGTTTGGGAATTTAGGCTCATGTGCAGTTATTTTCCCAATGCGATCTATGTTTTCTAATGGTAAATCCAGTCCTTAATAGTGGGATCCATAATGTACTCAGACATCAGATCATAGGCTCAGGGATACAAGTCCCATCATCAGTTTGGGTGGGAGAATTGACACAATATCTCTTTACCCATGCTAACATTTTCACAGTGATTTAACAAAATTAAGTAGCCACCAAGAAACATGTATTTCTGTTCAAAGGAAAGATTTATCTAGTAGTTTTCTTAATAAGTACAGGTAAAAACAATCACATGAACAACATTTGCCACCCAGAGTCACTTGTTTGAGATGGGTGGCCATAAAAATCAATCAAACAAATAAATAAACAAATAAATAAATAAATAAAGCTATTTTTTCCTGCACATCCCTAAAATATAGTGAAGAATCATTATACTCTCCATATCAAATGTGTTTAGCAGCATTTCCCCACTTAATGATGGGGGAAAAGTTTTTCTGAAAAACACATTGGTGAAATTTGTCTTTTTTCCAAGAATTTTAGTCAATCAAACACTAGCCACTGGGAGCCGTCATTTTAAAGCTGGCCATGCCCACACTCCTCTAAAAGATTAGTGCTGTGATAAGAAATTAATTGGGTTTTTTTAAAAATCATTCTCATTTGTTTTGAGAGAAAAGAACCTATTTTCAAGAACAATATTTTAGAAAAAAACCTCCTGGGTGGGATGCAGGCTTCTGGCACTTATCCAAGTTACAGGATGGCCAAGGAATACGTGACTGTCCTCTATATCTTTGTAATATCTTTGTGACAGGTTGCAGCCTCCCTGTCTTTCCATGCTACAATTAAATTTCGGTGGAAGGCATCAGGAGGACCTGCTCTATGGGTTTTTTTAGATGTATGTGTGGACAGCTGGGGATGCTATGGAATAACAGAGAAATACGCCACAGGGAGGAAAAAAAGAAGAAGGAGGAAATGTCTCTCTCAACCATCTTGTAACAACATAAGCTCAACTCTACCACAAAAGTAGACCTAAGGCATTTTAAGAAAAGAGAAGAACAGCATCTTTTTTTTTTTTGCAGGGGAAGACAAGAATATTGGAAGATTTGATCATGGTTTTCTTAGGTGATTCAAAGTAAAGGAGACTGAGAAGTGACTCCTTAGCTGCAGTCAATGAACTGGGCATTTATTCAGTAGGTAAGATCTGTACAGGTAGTCCTCGCTTGACGACCAAAATTGGAACTGGAATTTGGTTGCTAAGCAAAGCAGTCATTAAGCGACTCCGACCGATTTTACGACCTTTCTTGCAGTGGCTGTTAAGTGAATCACCACAGGCATTAAGCGAATCATGTGGTCGTTAAGTGAATCACGCAGTTCTCCATTCATTTTGCTTGCCAGAAGCCAGCCAGGAAGGTCAAAAATGGTGATCATGTGACCACAGGACACTACAATGGTCATAAATGTGAACTGGTTGCCAAGTGCCCAAATTGTAATTATGTGACCACCGGGATGCTGAAACGTTCGTAATTGCGAGGACCAGTCATAAGTAGTTCTTTCCAGCATCGTCATAAGTCGAAACCTCCACTAAATGAATGGTTGTTAAGCAAGGACTGTAGTGGATTTCAAAAGAGAAAGAATGTGAAACAACTTCCTGAGGCCTTGCAATGTCATGACAGGTTGCTCCCAAACAAACTACAGGTCTTTCAACTGAACTGGGGATAATGGTTAAAGAAAAGATTGGTTATTTTATTTTTTTATTTATCATATTTGTCCACCGCCCATCTCGTAACGACTCTGGGTGGTCACCTGGGATGGAGATGTATAATTGGGTATCATCAGCATATATATATATATATTTAAAAAAATATCATTTTATTTACATTCAACATAGAACAAACACATAACACATAACACTGATTACATTTATGTATATATATTTATATTTGATTTTACATATTTATTTTTATTATATTTAATATAATGTATCCTTCTTCCTTTTTTTTATCTCGTCTTTTCCCTCTTTTATCTTCCATTCTCTTCTAACCTATTCTCTATCTTTTCCCTTTCCTTATCTTCCATTTTCACTCTTCCCTTAATCCCTTTTCTCTTTCATCCACTCCCTTCTTCCTTTTTTAACCCTCTCCTTCTCTCTCTAATCTCTTCTCTCACTTGCCTTACTCACTCTTTCTAACCCTCTCATCTCTCTCTATCTTTTCCCTTCCTTTATCTTCCATTTTCGTTCTTCCTTTTATCCCTTTTCTCTTTCATCCATTCCCTTCTTCCTTTTTTAACCCTCTCATTCTCTCTCTAATCTCTTCTCTCATTTACCTTACTCCCTCTTTCTCTCTAACCTCTTCCCTCCCTTCTCTTCCCTTCTATCTTCTCTCCCTATCTTTCTTTCCCTTTTCACCCTTTTTACCCTCTCTTGGTATCATCAGCATATTGATGATACCTCATCCTGAGGCAACAGATAATCTCACCCAGTGGTTTCATGTAGATGTTGAAGAGGAGCGGAGAGAGTACCGAACTCTGTGGCACCCCACAAAGGAGGGGCCGCGGGCTGGATCTCTTTCTCCCTATCACCACCGAATGGGACCGGCCCTGGAGGAAGGAGGTGAACCAGCGCAAAACCACGCTGCCCACCCCCAACTCCCTGAGACGACTCAAAAGGATACCATGGTCAATGGTATCAAAAGCCGCTGAGAGGTCAAGAAGAGCAAGGATGGATGCACTGCCTCCATCCCGCTCCCACCAGAGATCATCCAAAAGTGCGACCAAAGCTGTTTCCATCCCAAACCTGACTGAAAAGAGTCCAGATAATCCGTTTCATCCAGGCTCCTCTGGAGCTGCAACACCACCACTTTCTCAACCTCCTTCCCTAAAAAGGGAAGGTGGGAGACTGGACGAAAATTATCCAGCATGGTGGGGTCCGTTGATAGCTTCTTGAGGAGGGGGTGCAATAGCACCTCTTTAAAAGCAGCCAGGAACACTCCCTCCTCCAAGGATGAATTCACCATCACCTGGACCCACCCACACGTCAACTCCTGAGCTGCCTTCACCAGCCAGGAGGGACAGGGATCTAATTGACAAGTGGTGGCATTTACAGTCCGGAGAACCCTGTCCACTTCCTTGGGCCCAACAGGGTCAAACCGTTCCCAGACAACTGGGTAAGTATGCTCCCAGGTATCTCCACAGATCATGCCACAACTTGGAACAGATCCGAGCAATTTTATCCTCCAGATGCCCAGAAAACTACTCTGCACAGCCCTGTAGGTGGGTCAATGGGCCCACCTTCCCCAGAAGGGATCGAGTGATCTTGAACAGGGCCATCGGGCGGCATTCTGCAGATGCAATAAGGGCAGACAAATATTGATGTTTCACCACTCTTATTGCCACAAGGTAGGCCTTAATAGCAGCTCTAGCTTGTGTTTGGTTGGATTCAATCCTTGTCTTCCTCCAGCGGCACTCTAGACATCTCTTAATCCTCTTCAGAACCCTCAACTCCTCCGTAAACCACGGGGAGTGTCAGGTTCGATTGGACAAGAGAGATTGCAGAGGCGCGATCCTGTCCAAGGCCCCAGCCACCTCCCTATTCCAGGCAGCAGCCAGGGCCTCCGCTGGAACATGCAGATCTTGGGGTACAACCCCCAGCTCCCTCTGAAACCCCATTGGGTTCATCAGTCGCCGGGGGCAGACCAATTGAATGGGTCCTGCCTCCCTGCGGAGAGGGGTGGCATAGGAGAATCTCAAGGTCTCCAGGGCCTGACCATGACAAGGGGGATAGATCTAACTCTCCCCTCAGATCCCATTGCCACTGCTCTGACAAGAAAACCAAGTCGGACGTGAGGTCCTGAATAATCTGGGACAGGTCCATGGCCACCATGGTGGCCATGAACTCATGAGCCGCCTCCGAGGCACGCCCCAGGGATGGAAGGTTAAAGGCCCCCAGAACCATAAGTCTGGGGAACTCCACCATCAGCCCCAAGAGAGCCTCCAGCAGCTCAGACAGAGAGGTTCCTACACAGCAGGGAGGCTGGTACAGTAGCAACACCCCCAACTGTTCTTGGGAGCCCAACTTGAAAAACAGGGTCTCACAACCGGCCACTTGTGGAGCAGTGTCCCTGAAGGCCACTAGTGATTCCTGGATGACAACAGCCACCCATCCTCCCCTGCCCTGGAGTCTCAGCTGGTGCCATACCATAAACCTGGCTGGGTACATTTCTGAAAGGGGCACCCCCCCCCAGGGCCCAGCCAGGTCTTGGTAATACACACCAGGTCTGCCCCCTCCTCGATGATCAGATCATGTATAAGGGGGCCTTGTTGTTAACTGACCTGTCATTAAGAAGCACCAGCTGAAAGCCAGGGCCTCAATGGATCTGCTGTCCAGGGCCCAGGTCTGAGCACAGAGTGTGGGAACATGCCACCACTGCCAACCACCAACACACCCTCTGACTCCCACCATGGCGCCCCCACCCCATCACCACCTGAATAGAGCAACCCGCCCTGGATCCCCAAGAGCTACTATTTATCTTGGCTAGTTGCCCCACTGTGGGCACCCCTGCACAAGGGATGAAATGAGTTTGTTCGGAGAACACGTCTGTGACTACCCAAATGACCATTTTCTTTTTACTTTCAGGTAGCTCAACTATAAAATCCATGGCAACTTCTTTCCACGGTCTCATAGGACTAGCCACATTTTGTAACAGTCTTTTAGGCTTGCCCCCAGCTCTTTTTGCTATTGTGTACATGGGGCAACTAGTTACATAATCCTCCACATCTTTGCGTAGGGCTGGCCACCAAAACTGACATCTTACCAACTGTAAAGTCTTTACGAAGCCAAAATGGCCAGCTGACTTAGAATCGTGGCACCGCTCAAGGATTCTCTTTCGTAACTCCTCGGGAACGTAAAGTCTTTCCCCCTTCCACTACAGTCCTTGTTCCTCTATCAAAAAGGTTTTATTTTCTTGTAGCCACTCGTCTTGCTGCACGGTGCATAGCAATTCGCTTTGCAAGTCCCCCCCCCCCCCCACTTCTGGGACTATCTTAGTCTTCTGACTCCTAGTGGTTACTGCCATGCTAAATTGGGCATGGCGAATGACTGAGTCCACCACTTCTTCTCTCTGGCTATCGTGTTGAGGCATTCTGGACAATGCGTCAGCTAGGAAGTTCTTTCCTCCTGGTAGGTACTTTAATGTGAAATTGAATCTGCTGAAAAACTGTGCCCATCTGATTTTCTTGGGGTTTAATTTCCTCAGGGTTTTCAGGGGTTCTATATTCTTATGATCAATCCACACTTCAAACGGGTTGGGGGCCTCCTCCAATAAGTGTCTCCATGATGCTAATGCCCACTTCTCAGTGAAAGCCTCTTTTTCCCAAACGTGCCAGCAGGTCTCTGCTTCAGTGAATTTCCAGGTTATATAAGCGCATGGGCACAGGCTTCCTTCCTATCCCTTTGCAGTAGAATGGTGCCAATGGCCACGTCAGATGCATATGCTTGGACTAGGGGGTGTGCCGGGTCTGGGTGTTTCAAGGCTGATTCGGATGTCAATAATGCTTTCAGACGTTCAAAGGCTTCCTGACATTCAGCCATCCATTTGAGCCTCATTCCTGGCCTTTTCATCGCTTTTCGGTCCCCCTTTCCTTTCATTTTCAGAAGGTCAGTGAGAGGCAATGCAATTTGCGCAAAGTTCAAGATGAATTGCTAGCAAATCCCAAGAAGCTCTGGAGTTGCCTCCTGGTAGAACCTTGGGGACTCCCAAGCTACAACATCTTGAACCTTTGCTGGGTCCGTCTCAATGCCCTTGCTGGAAACTCTGTAATCTAGGTAGTCAAGTTGCTCTTTATAGAATTTGCACTTGGACAACTTAGCATATAGTTGGTCCTTTAACAGTCTTTTCAACACCTCCCTCACCAACTTCATGTGTTCTTCCATTGTCTCGGTGTAAATTAAGATATCATCTAAGTAGACTAACACTCCCCGGTACAGGAAATCATGGAGCACCTCATTTATCAGGTGCATGAAGAGCCCCGGGCCCCCCTGAAGCCCAAAGGGCTTCACGAGATATTCAAAAAAACCTAGTTGACAGTTAAACGCCGTCTTCCATTCATCCCCCTCCTGGATGCGTAAGCGGAAGTAGGCCTCTCTCAAGTCCAGTTTCATGAAGATCTTCCCTTTTGAGAGGTCAGCAAGCATGAGGGAAGGTGGTACTTATTTGAGGTACATACAGCGTTCAGGCCCTGGTAGTCAGTACACAGTTTTAGTGACCACCTTTCTTGGTCCTAAACAGGACAGGAGCAGCCATGGATGATGACGCAGGGTGGATGTATCCCCATTCTAGGTTCTTGTCAATGAATTCGTGTAGCAGTTCCCATTCTTTGGGGGTCATGGGATACAGCTACATCTTTGGTAACTCCGTCCCAGGGATCAATTCTATAGCACAGTCTGACTTTCTGTGAGGTGGCAGTTGATCCGATTCGGCCTCGCTGAAGACTTCCCTCCATTCATGATATTGCAGTGGGATGCTGCATTCCTCCTCCATTGCTGCCTTACCACCTGTTTTGCATAGGGCTCCTGCCATCTCCTTCTCAGGGCCTGGTTCAATTGGGATCATGCATGGGTAAATCTCATCGCCAAATACCATCTGTCCTGACCTCCAGTCCACCTTTGGGTTTCTATCCCTCAGCTATGCCACACCCAGGGTTATGGATTGGCTGGTAATTGGGGCCACGAGGAATCTTAGTATCTCCTCATGGGTGCCCACTCGCATCCTCACTGGTTTGGTGTAATATTCCACCGGGCCCCTTTCCATGTCTGACCCGTCTAAGTGGGTGGAAATGATGGGATCTTTTAGCCTCCCCACTTTAAGTCTCAGTCCAGTCACTATTGTGGGGTGCATCATACTTCGGGTACAGCCAGAGTCAGTAGCCCCATGAGGTCTGCCCCCTGCTGTCCTCTAGTGTTTCTAAATGTACTCCCACTAACATTGCAGGGCAGTCCCCACTCACCAATGGATCTTCATGCCCATGGCTCCATGCCTGTCCTTCGGTGCCACTCAGGACAGGCTCCTTTTGTTTCCTGCCAGCTTGCACTTGTCATCTGTGGAGCTCTCAGGGTCGGTGTTAAGCCCGCCACTTCTCCTCTCCGTTACAGTGGCCACTGTCCCTTTTGGTTTACGTCCCGGTGTCTTCACACTGGCTTAGTCTTCCCTGGGGCTGCAATCTGGGGACAGTTGGCAGCTCAGTGTCCCTCCTTGCCACATTTGAAGCACAAGCCTGTCTTCCTTTGAAGTTCCCTCTCCTCTTCCCAGGATTTTCTAGTGCTTCTCCTGCTAGCCAAGGGGCTGGCAGGGCTGAAGCGCCTTCTGCATCCATACACACGGTGTTGCCACTTGGGGCTGGCCGGGCTGGGACGCCTTCCTGATCCATATGAATGGTTTTGCTGCTTGATTTCAAGGTGTACGTCCTCCACTTCCCTGGCCAAGCACACCCATTCTTGCAGCATGCGTGGGCTTCCCCAAGCTAGGGACCAATCTAGGATCTCAGGTCTCAACCCGGTTTTAAAGTGTTCTATCTTCAGAGACTCCAACCAGTTGTCCAGTTTACTGGCAAGTCTCCTAAACTCCAGGGCATACTCTGACATTGACCTACTCCCTTGCCTGATTTGGTGGAGGACTGACTTGGCCCTTAATTTCAGTAACAGGTCTTCAAACCTCTCTCTCAGCACATATATGAACTCTTGGAAGCACTCCATTTCTGAGGCCTCTGCATCATCCAGCTCCACCACCCACTCTGCAGCCTCACCTTGAAGGCGTTCCGCCATGTAGTTCACCTTAGCCTCCTCCAAGGGGAACTGGTCCTCAAACTCTTTCATGAAAGCCCACACCCGATTCCGGAAGTGGGCCAGGCATTTGGGGTCGCCATCGAATTTCACGTTCAACTCTCGGCCTCCAAACCCCTCATCCCTCCTCCATCCTAGGCTCATTCTTATTTATTTATTTATTTTTTAAAAAATACTTTATTATATAAAATTTACATATAACATATAACATACAACATATAACTTACATACACCTTGAAACAATTAAACAGGGTGCGGGGAAAAGAAGGAAAGGTGTGTAAAAGGGGAGACAAACAAGGAAACAGAAGAAAAAAAAAGGGGAAAAAAAAAGGAAAAGGGAAAAAGGTTTGGTTCTCGATTTCCTTAACTGTGGTTAATATATTTGTCTTATTACTTAATTGCTTGTTTAAATTACATTTGTTCCTTTTCTATTTCTTACCAACTTAATCATTAAATCCTATATATATTGTATTATTTTTTTGTACATTTATCATATAGTCCAGAAACGGTCTTGCCGGGCTGGCTGCTTGGGAGGTTGGTGCAGCGGTTGACCTTCTGGGTCCTGCTTGCTCACTGGTTCTCCTTTCCCTTGGGGACCCCCACTGCCACACTGCTGCCAGTGTGCTTGCTCTCCCATTGCTGGTCAGGCCCTGTTTGAGTTTCACTAGCAAGCATTCCATCGGTCCCTGCAGCTGGGACAGTCAGGCATCTATGGAGTCCACCTCTTGCTCCAGCTTCTCCATCTGGGTTCCCATCCCTACGTCTTGGTGGCGGCCCTTCCTGTACTGCACATTTACAAAGCGGGTCGTATGGGGGCCCAACTCACCAACTCCTGTGGCCTGAGGGGGTTCTGTCTCCTCTGCAGCCATGATTTCATAGAGCGATTGCAGCGTCATTAGAATCCCTCGCGCTTCTGAACTCCCGTGCTCTCGCTGCTCATGGGGTGGTGATCCCAGCACAGTGCCTAGGTCCTTCTTCAGTATGGCACCTAGCCGCTCTCCACCACTCTCTGCCACTCTCTGCGAGTGAGCCTCTGCCTCTAATATTTTGTTTAAGAGACCTTCCTGAAGACTTGAGCAAGTCTTCGATAAAGCCTCCATGGAGCGACCCTCCTGGTTGGAGAATTCTTCCTGGGAGGTCGCCATCTGGTACAGATGTTAGTAGATTCGTGTCTTTCTGTGAGGATTGTGGCCCTTGCACCCTTAATCTCAGTAATCCACAGTACACGCCATCTGGATATACGTAGGTTCTTTTAATAAGGAGAATAGACCATTACATAAAGCTAAAGACACGAATGTCGCTTGGCACTCAAACAGACAGATAAAACTCTTCCTTTTCCCCTCCTTCCTCACTGCCATGGTTACCCCACTGCCATGCCTACCAGGCCCTAATGACCCTCTCCGTTTCACCTCGCCTTTGATCTTCCCAGCTGGAGCCAGGCAGCAATAAAGTTTCTCCAAACAATCTGCGGAATGCAGCTCTGTTTCTAATGCTCTTTCTACTAACTGCAAAACCCATGTCATGAGGATGACCCAGATACCATTAACTATTGCCTCTGGAACACTCTGGTTTTGACAATTTATTTATTTATTTAGTTGTTTGGCTCAGCGGGTAAGACACCAGGCTTGTTGATTGCAAGTTCGAACATTCGAATCCCTAGCCCTGCGTGTGGAGTGAGCTCCTGCACAAGCCCCAGCTCTTGCCAACCTAGCAATTTGAAAGCATGGAAATGCAAGTAGATTAATAGGTACCACTTTGGTGGGTAGGTAACAGCGTTCTGTGTGCGTCATGCCAGCCACATGACCATGGAAGCGTCTTCGGACAACGCTGGCTCTTCGGCTAACAAACGGAGATGAGCACCAGCCCCTAGAGTTGGACACGACTGCACAAATGTGCGGGGGGAACCTTTACCTTTACCTTGTTTGTTTGTTTATTTATTTATTTATATAGATTTATTACCTGCCACAGTCTCAAAACTCTCAGTAGTTTACAGTAATGAAAGATTACAAAAAACTCCGCCATCCCTAGTAAAATCATAAAACTTAAAGACCATTGTTTAGTCATCTATCCTAGGTATCATGCGTCACCATAGATGCTCCAGAATAGTTAGAGGCAATCAGAGTTCAAGCAGGAAGCTATTGCAAGTATAGATTCTACCACAGAAAAGCAGCATGTACCTTAAATAAATGGGAGACTACCATCAGTTTTTCCTGGGACAAAGAAGTTGGCCTGGTCAATATTTGTTGGAGAAGGTGGCCCTTTCATGTTAAGGGACCTTGAATTGCATTTGGATGCTAACTGGCAGCCAATGCAGGGCCTGGAGCACAAACGTAATATGTCCAAGGCCAATAAACAATTCTGGGTAACTGCATTCTGGGATAACTGAAGTTCTCAAGTAGTCCTGAAGGGCAGTCCCATGTAGAATACATTGCAGTAGTTCAGTGGCATGTTCACAAAAACATGAATTACTGTTGCAAGGTGCTCAACCGGCCCACCACTCAAATCTGGGTTAAGGGCTCCTGTCCATGGCCTCCACTTGCCCGTGAAGCAACAGTTGTGAGTCCCGGAAAATTCCCAAATTGTGGACCTGCTCTTTCAGTGCTAGTCAGAGCACCTTGATGAACAAACCGTGGCTCCATCATGCTGGGATTCAACTTCAACCTATTTCATCCCATGCAGACCCTATCAACCAATCAGACACTGGGACAATAAATTTATGTCATCTTGTGTTCAGCCTAGAGTTATGATATAAAGTTGAGTATCATCAGCATATTGATGAAGATACCCAAAATGGTGGATGATGTCCTGTAGTGACTTCATGTAGATATTAAAAAGCAAGGGAGAAAGAACCAAATCCTGCAGCACCACACAGAACAGGATCTCTCTGCCCCTACAATTAACAAATGGAACCGTCCACTAAGACAGAGTGCCTCTAATCCCCAGCATTCACATCTCTCATCTTTCAGATATAGTCTTTCTTTCCTCAGCTTCAGAGAGGCCACTTCATAGAAAAAACTGTGCAGCTAGAAACAAGGGTTTTACATCATTTACACAGGGAGTGAGGGAGAGGGATGTATTCATTTATTTATTTGCAGGACTTATGGGCCACTCCAGTCAGCCAACTATGAGTGGTGTACAATTCCCCAATACATAACTGGGATTTTAAAAAAATGCAAATCAAATTTACAAAGAAGTGTAGAATTGAATAATATAAAACTGGAAATCATATTTCAAAGAATAAAACCAAGTCCTCCTCAGGAGGGCTGGTTATGGCCAACCGGCCCCCATGGCTTGATGAAACGCCTGCGTTTTCACTAATTTCCTGAAGCCCACCAAGTTTATCTACAAAAGCACAGGCTTAATCCTTCTTGGGGTTTTGGTTGTTGTTTTTAGTTCTATTAGCTAAGAAGTTGGCTTTCTTTACGTCTTGCCATTTGTTTTTGTTTTTTTCCCCTCCTTCTGGATTTTTGTTTTATTATATTTCATAATAAACATAATGTAAATATGTTCATTATTTTTGCTGAAAATAATCTTCATTAGACACAGTGAGACTTTTTTTCCAGCATACATGCATAGGGTTGGGCTTTACGATATGACGACATCAAAAATATAATGAAAGACACATTTGTGTGTTTCTATGTGAGAAAGTGAAATATGCTTAGAATTTTAATTATTTCACCATACATAACAGAAGTTCATACTTTTGTGCTGCCTTGATAGCACTGCAATAAGCCTTCTGATTTTTGAGTTTTTAGTGACTCTATCTCCAAACTCATGTTCTGCTTTATAAAATTCAAATTTACATGAATTCTCCTTCCTAACCTCTTTTTTGATTGCTGCTCTCCTTCCTCACTATGGTGAAATACCAAAGAAAGCAATCAAACTGGCAGATTAGTCAAATTTGCTTATTGCATTTCATTTACATATGTAAAAAACCAATTTCTGCTCTCATTATTTATTGATGTCAAAGGGGCAATTTAAAATTCTGCTCTTTTTCCCCCCTGATTGTCAGAAAGATGTCCTCCCCCATTTGAACATGCCCCCCTTTCAAAAAATACAAATTATTTCAAGTGCCAAAGAACTGTAATATGTAAAGGTAAAGAAGTCACTTAGGTTTAACATTTTAAACAGCTTGTTGTTTTTGTTACAACAAAAGGGGGGAGGACATCTTTTAGCTCCTCAGACCCACATTTTCTTTTCATTTGTTCTAGTACTACTTACATTTTACTTGAGTAGGGATTTAAATTTTGTGTTGTTTTTTTCCTTGAGACTACAAATGATTTCTTCTAAACAATACCCTGAAGGTATCATCGGCAATCATGTTTTCATAATGGGGAAAATGAGGAGGGAGAAATAGCTCTTCACGTTCTGCTGATCTGGATCTGAAGCTCCTCAAGGAAGAGTTCCTGAAGGCTCACATTTAATCAAGCGGTGCTACAAATGGTCCCATAAGACGCAGCCTGCACCATTAGAAGTCCATACTTTAAAAGAAAGTACAGACTTGATCATATATGCACGTGGAGCCACTCTACATTTTAACATTACGTTCTTTTAGTTGTTTCTCATTCCTTCATCCAGGATGCGCAACTGGTGGCCTCAAAGCCATGTATGGCATCCAAAACCTTGGGTGATGCCCTCAGGGCCTCTGCCCAAAGTCGGCACCTATTTGCAATTTTTAATGTGACTGAAGGGAATAATCAGTTATGAGGAGGAATCATTTGGACAGGATTTAATGTAATGAAATGAAATTGAGGTTTTGCTCTGGACATACCCTCCCAAAGGCCAGATTAAATTCACATGGTTAAAAGAACTTGTACAACTTCCCTTAGCTCTCCATGCTACAAATAACTTCCTGTCTGTGTGTCTGCCTGTCTTATACTATTATGTACAGCATTCTCGGCATAACATTTAAGGGTTCAGCCTGGTTAGTATCCAGATGGGAAATAGCAGGGAATTTTAGGGCTGTAAGCAAGACTGGGAAGTAAAAAAAAATCGTTAACAATTTCCATCTTGCATGGATGTATCCATGCAGTTACCAAGAGCTGAGCTCAATTCAAGGGAGACTGTACCATCCTAGGTACTGAAACTATACTAATACTGTGACTTGGTTTCATTCAATATAATTCATGAAACAATGACCCAGATTACTCATTTCAGCAAAATAGAATTTGAAGAATTATTCCCTTGGTAGGGCTGGACTAGATCAAAAATATATGAAGACGCCTGCTAGATCAGGCCAACTGTCCGTTCAGCCTAACTTTTCCTGTCAAACAGTGGCCAACCAGCTGCATTTGGGGAACTCATAAGCATGGACAACAGAATGAAGTCCTCCTCCTATGTTGCTCCCTGGCAGTAGATATTCAAGATGAGGTGATTCCAGGGCTAGCAAGCGGCCATGAAGCTGTGTAATCACCGATAGCTGTATCCGGTATGACTTTGTTGAGTATCCTTTTAAAATTATCTAAATTAATTTTAACTATGTGTTGTGTAAATACTTTTTTCAGTCTTGAGTCTCTCTGGTATTTGCTTTAATGGAAGACCCTAACATTGTGAGAGAAGAATTTCTGTCTCAATCCACATTCTCCACACTCTGCATGTCTTTAAATATCTTTATTATATCCCCCTTATTCACTTTTTAGCCAAGCTAAACATTCCCAGACATGGCTGTTTCTCCTAACAGAGGTGGCAACTAAGTCAGCTAGTCATGTTGGTTGCCCCTTCTTGTACCTTTTCCAACTTTACCATATTCATTTGCAGGTGTGAAAATCCACACTATACACAGCCCTTCAGTGGCATTTACTCACAAGAGTTTTGTGTAGCTCAGGATGGACTCTGCACCCCTATGATCATGTGCCTTTTTTCAACAGCTGATCCAATTTACTTCTAGCTTTCATAGGATATAAGAACTGTTCTAAAGCCAGTTTTAAGCTGGGGGCACTGGAGCTTCATGGAATTTGGGGTGTCCCATTTCCCCTTTGGAGAAAAAAAACTGTCTCATATCTGCTGCTAGTTTCTAATCTTCAGTTGCCCTAGTAGGTCCTGGAAGGGGAATCCTGGCTTTACAGCTTTACAGTTCTCCCTTTCAATAGTCCAAGTGAATAAAGCAAGGGACAAATTCACAAGTTCTGTCCCCCTCCCCCTCTTCTCTAGGAATTGGACCTTGTGGACATCTGTCTTTCCTCCCCTCCCCTCCCCAACAAATTTTGGCAGTTTGGGATGAGCGAGTGATTTTCTTCCTTGTTCTCAGTGTTTCTGAATCCCCAGAAGTGAACATTATTGTAGATGTTTTCAAAATGCTTTTGAGGGATTGGTGAGTGGAAACAGAGGCAATATGAAGGGTTCCAAATGCAGTCTTATCACAGATTCAGATAATGGTGTTACTATATTGTCTGTTTTACTGTCTATTCCTTTCCTAATGATTCCAAGCTTGAAATGTGCCCACACACTGCGTTGACATCTCACTTACCTATCCATTTCCTGATCAATTGCTACCAGCTAAGAAATCAAAGCTCTATCTTTTCATTATCCTGATTTAGATGATATACCCATATTTTTAAAAAATAAGTGAGGGGCTAACTACCTCCCTATAAATGGCATCTAACCCCTCTGAACATTTGTTCAATGTGTGAAGTGTTTCTACTGTCTAATGGGGGAAGCCAAGAAAATAGATACATGTGAAAAGATTATTCTCCCAAGAGCCCAATAGCATGGTCCTTACATCTCCAGTGGACTAGATGAAGCTAGTCAATGCAGCCCCATCATCTCATTCTATGGGGTGGGGTAGTTTTAATCATGATATTATTAAAAAGAAGTGTGGAAAACTACATGTAATGAACATGGGGGCATACAGAGAGGGTGCAAAATACAGTATTCCTTCAGAAAAGGAGATGGCTATTCTTTGGCCTTAGATGGAAGGCAATCCTTGTCTGGTGAGTTCATTTACAACGCTTTGACAGTAGAGCAAACAAACCTTGCTTCAAATTTTATGTCTTTTTGGAGCTTACTGCTTGGACAGAGTCTCATTTGAAGTCTCTGCCCACCCCAACCCCCAAGCTGGCTTGCTTCTTTCTTGTTCATAGCTGATATGATATTGTTACTTATGAAAGCCGCACTCCACATTCTGCTTCTTTCCCTGAGCAGTTTAGCTATGCTTAGATGCAAGCTTGGGGCTGTGCACTAATCTGATTACATAAAATTAAGGAATGCATGCACAACTCATACACACACCCACACATGTGTTCTGAGACCCTCTATCGTACAAGATAAGATAAGGCAATTTTTTCACAAATTGTTAGCATCTGAGGAATCTTTTTCTTTCATGCCTATCCAACAAACAATTTGGGTGTGTATATGTAGGGGAGTGTGTACACTTCCATCTTTTTTTCCTTTCATATACCCTTGGTTTTTACTATCTTTAACATCTAGTCATTAAAAACTACACCTCATAAATCACCCATTACTATCCCTGCCATTCGTATATCATGTGCAGCTATTTTTATTTTCGTAACTCACAGACTCAGCATCCTGTCTTTCCTTTTATTCACAAAGCCATTTAATTTTATTACAGAGCCTTCTTCATTCTTCACCTGGATGAGATGAAAAGAAGACACAGAAATAGAGGTCATCAGCATATGGAGGACATCCCCCACAAATCCCCTGAAAAATTGTCCTGCCATGTTCATTACCTTGGTAAACACAACTGAATAGGATCTTGAAGCACTCCTAAAGGATCTGCTCTGACATGGAGCAGAAATCTTCTAGGAGTACCTTCTGGAAAGATGTAGAAGATAGAACAACCAAACATGCAGCACTCCTATATGTTACATACGGAATTTTTTTTTAATTCATTCAATTGTGTCCAATTCTTGGAGACTGCCTGGACAAATCCCTGCAGTCTTCTTGGCAAGATTTCAGAAGTGGTTTGCCATTGCCTCCTTCCTAGGGCTGAGAGAGAGTGACTGGCCCAAGGTCACCCAGCTGGCTTTGTGCCTAAGGCGGGACTAGAACTCACGGTCTCCCGGTTTCTAGCCTGATGCCTTAACCACTACACCAAACTGGCTCTCTACATAAGGATACATACAGTTACACAAAGTATCCAAATTGGTGGGGTTCAAGGAGAACCCATAGGATCATATCTGTGGTGGATTCCGGCGCTGCCGCTGGTTCCCAGGGAGGGAACGCATTCCAGGCAGATAAGAGGATTTGCAGCCTGGACACTGTTGCTGGGAAAGTTAAGAAGTTGAAGGTAGCTCTGCCCTAGAGCCTTCCTAGGTTATTTACCCTTAGGTTAGTTACAGTAGCTTGGGTCTGGCAAGATTCTGTCTGTACGGTGAGAACAATAAAGAACTAGAGTTGGAATACACTGACTCGGAGTCGTTCTTGGTCTGGGCCCGACAATATCTCCCCTATTTCCTGATATAAATCACTCAGTGGGCTAACCAATGAACTGACACCAAGATGAGTGTGGAGTTACGCTAACGCAAATCCACATGTCTTACCCAAGGCTGGAAATTCAGAAAATGGATCTATTACTTGATGGTATCAGTATCAGTATAGCTTTATTGATTAGTCAAATGACCATATCAAAAGATGGGCATCAGCCACAATAAAATACAGTAAAATAAGACAGGTAAAATACAATATGATATAGTAAAATAGACTAGAGTGAGATAAAATGAGATAAAATACAGTGAGGTAAGATAAAGATAAAAGAGTATAAAATAATGCAGAGGCTTATAATAAGATGAATAGTAAAATACAAACACAAAATGTATTTAGGTGAATTCATCGCCTTTGCATGCTACCCCAATAAGTTCTATAAAATGTGTTCTCAATTGGACAGCCCTGACTATAAACTTAACAGTTCTAGAGACTACGTATATTACTTGATGGAGCATCATGGATAGGTCCAATGCAATCTTCACTGAAATTTTAAGGGTAATGAACATAAGGATTTCCTTCTACCCAAAAGCCAGCTGTATTCCCAATCACTTTCCTTCTACTGCAAAAAAAGCAGGCTTCCTCTCCGTGCCCCTTTCTGTAGTCCTCATTTTTGGCTCACCAGCAGCTGTGGCTCTCACACACATATCTTTGCAATTACAGAGCAGAGACGACTGCTGGGGAAGCAGGAAGGAAGCACACAGGTATCCCAGGGAAACTTTGCTTTTGGAATAATGAGGATGATCATAATTAATAAATTATTCTGTATCTTTGGAGAATTGTGCTAATTAGTAATCTCCTATTTCAAAAGTCCTAATATTTTATTTCTGCTTATTGCCAACTACCAAGTGGAACATTAATGGAAATGTGGACGACTGGTAGAGCAATAATTATAACTGTAATCATATGAACTCGTCTGCTGCTAACCTCTAATTAAAATAAATCAGAGGATGTAGAAAACTGGCTTCACAGAGCTAGTTTTTCAATAACATGTATTACTGGTGGGGAATAATTCTCTTGCACTCCATGCAGATGCTCCAGTTTTAGAAAGTGAAAAATACTTGCCGGGAGATTTGAGTTGTACAAAAGAGATATTCTGAGTTCCTTAGAATGTGGTTAATAGATTTGTTCTATTGAGAAAGGCTGCTTAACAGCTATTGAACAGCCTTCTCAACCTGGTGCCTTCCAGGTATGCTGGAGTTTAATTCTGAGAATCTTCATGTCTTAGGTTAAGCTGATTTAGAAAGAAAGAGAAAAAGTAGATTAGGTGGTAAAGCTAATGATTAGATGCACATATTATTGAAGCTTTGGTATATGAGGCTGCAATCCTGTATGCACACTTATTTGGAATTAAGGACCACTGAACTCAATTAGATGTACTTAGAATTTGGTAGAAGGGCACTTTTATAAAACATAATTTGATTCATTTTGACTGACTATGAGAAACTAATGTGGCGAAAACTATCAACAGCAGGAAATTAAACCTACATTCGCAGAACCATGTCCAATAAATTTTCAAAGGGGTCATTTTAGATCTTTCGATGTGCTTATAAAAGGACACCATGGGAGAAGAATACAGCAAAATGCAGTTTGTGAACAGACACTATCAGACCTACCTCATTCTCATACTGTCTACATGAATAGTACATGCCATCCCATATTTCTTCCTCTAACAAGCATTTAAACATACCCTTGGAATTAGAATTTGCAACCCAAATTTACCTATCAATCTTTTATTATATTTTACTGCATCTTACCTTTCACTTAGAGCATATGTTTAACCCAGTGTCAACACATTCCAGTGCACAGCTGAATACATTCTAAATTAGCCTTTCTAACCTAGTATCCTCCAGATATTTTAGCCAACCATTTGTACAATTCCAAGATTGCATGATGTATTCCACCCCCCACCCCCGCCCCCGCCCATAGCAGGAGACTCATAAGTATTTATAGACAAGATACAGTCAGGAGTGTTTGTTGCATCCACTTTGTTGCATCCAGTCCAGATTTGGAGAGGCATCATTACTTAAGCCAAAGTAGAACAACGTGCTGCTCTGCAGATATGTGGGTCTACCACTCCCCATAATTGCTGGTATTAGCCAAGATGCCTGCAAATTACAAGAATTGTGAGTCAGATATCTAGAAGGCACCAAGTTGAGCAAAGCTACTTTTAGAAGGTAATCTTACCAAGGTTCGTCCCAAGCCGGGAATGAATAGACACGCAGGCAGTTGCTGGAACAGAGGTTTGCAGGTTTATTCCCAAGAGCATATGCAGAGTACAAAGTACAGAGTATGCTGGTTGGAAGGTGGCCACACCTGTATTTCCCCCACAGGCCATTTATATAGGAGAGCTTGGTCGTTGCTATGCAAAGGTGTTCCCGCCCCCTAGGAACCTGAGAGAAGTGTAATTTGCCGGATTTCAGAGAGGAGGCGCTCTGTGGTTGGGCCCCCTGCTGTTTGTGTTTACTGTCTGTGTTCCCTGCAGGCTGTGGCTTTCTCCACTTACTTGGAAGAAGTCTATTGTTATTTTATTATGGAGATCTGTTTGGCTGAGGAAGAAGGTCTACCTGAATGGGCTGGCTAATTTCTGTGAATGAGCTGACCTTTTGTGTGTCAAGCTTTCCAATTGAATCAGAAGGGAACCCTTTGTCTGAGTAGTTGGGCTTCCTTTTCCATCTTAATCTCTGGCAATATCAAATTCTTATGCTATTTTGTAAACTTTTAACAATTGGGCTTCCTTTTACCTGTTCTGGGGGGGAGACAACATGGAGGCAGACAGTGTTCTGGGGAAGACAACATGCAGGCAGGACAGTGATCTTAATTCATCCCACTCTGGGAGCTCACTCTGGCACGCGGGGCTAGGGATTCGAACCTCCGAACTTGCGATCTTCCAATCAACAAGCCTGGCGTCTTACCCACTGAGCCACCACGCCCCCAATTCATCCCAACACTACCTTAAAACTCAGAGTAAGGCTGAGGCTACATTTGTCATGGGGTGGATCAGATTACAGACTTCTCTAATACATAAAATGGAGGCTTTATTTATAAGTGAAAAGGCATGGCTTGGAAATCGGGTATGCACAAAAAACAGGGAAATATATGGAATAAATATTCAGCAAAAGAAATGAGCTAATTATAATATTGACTGGTAATACCATATCTAAGCCTGGGACAATTGCACCACATATGTTCCAACCTTTCTGGGGAGTCACAGAGAAAACTGGTTTCAGCTATCGTTAAATCTTTATATCAAAAAAAGATGTTTCACTTTATCTCTCTCTCTCTCTCTCTCTCTCTCTCTCTCTCTCTCTCTCTCTCTCTCTCTCCACCATCACCATCACCATCACCATCACCATCATCATCATCATCATCATCATCATCATCTCTCTCTCTTATATCCTGTTTTTCAAGTCTAGAGAGCCCTTGAACTTAAGGCGGCTAACAACAAAAAGAACATAAAACTTTAAAGTACAAAATCAAAAGAGTGATAAAATAAGTACTAACATCACCAAGCAATTAACAGCCTGGTGAAAGAGATAAATCTTTACAGGTTTCTAGACTGGTGAGTGAGTGGAGCCACATGCAACTCCTGTAGGTGTGGGTTCCATAGCCAGAAGGCAAAACAAGAGAAGAAACACCTTCTCCCAAGCTTCAGAAAGAAGCGCCTCCATCTATCAGTGGGAGCAGTTGGTGTCCATGCAGTGGCTAATGTTCAGTTATCATTTGCCTCTAAAGAACAACAGGCGGCACCTTTGAAACTTTGTCGTGTGACTTCTTTCTCCAGGCTCCTCTGTTAAAAGCTTCTGTAAGCTTGAAGTGATAAAAAGAGAGTTGCCAGGGACTTAAAGTATGAATCCAGAGTTTACTTGGGATCGCCTTATTCTTCTTTTGGAACAAGAGGTCACAAAGGCCCAGATGGATGGAAAAGACATTGACTGTGGTAGCTTCCTGACAAAAATAACTATTTGTGTAAGTCACTGGAGGTGGGGGTGGGAGTGTGTTTTAATCTCATGTCCCACCTCTTTCATGGTGTCTTACTTGGAGACAGCTCTTTGCTTTTTCCCTGCAGAGATCATGCTGAAATAAACTGCCAAACATCCCTTATACCTCCATGCCATCTAATTATAGCCTGTAACACTAGAGAGTGCTGACAGTGCTGAGCTATTGACTCTTGACACTCTCTAAAGCACTTAATTATCTTTTCACATCAGCCCCTTTCAGACCTGTCAACTCCTTTTGTATTGTTTATGGAGGGGGGAGTTGCCTATTAAGATTTCAGGACTATGCACCTGGAGTCAAACTTGTACACACACACACACACACACACACACACACACACACACACACACACAATTTAAGTAGCAAATGGAAGAGGAGAAGCTCCATCAACGTTGTTTAGAGGATGCTTGGGCAACTGATGCGAATATGAAGGACAAAAATTACCCCATTCTTCAAGAAGGCTTGCTAACAGGCTGGAATAAAAAGGTAATCATCATTTTTCCTGTATTTTGTATTTCAGTGCCTCCGGCATCTGAAATCCTTTCCTCAATTCATGGTTGTGTAACTGAATGGGAGGAAAGAGTAGTGCTTGTGTTGGTTCAAGAATGCAAATATAGCTAAATTCACATTTCAATGTGAACTAAATGGATTTCTTTCCCCCATTCCTCATGGTTGTAAATGTTTTCTCAAAGCATCTCCTAATTTCATATACCTAAGCACAGGACAAAAACATTTATCAATACATTCCTTAATTGCAGATTAAAGTACAATGCAGTTTGCTTTGAGCTGACAGCTCTGTGTCCAAAATTGAAGGGATCCATTCTCTAACCACACTTGTCAATTCTCCCTCCTACCTGTGCAAGTGAGCAGAACAATCTCTTGGCCCACTTAAAGGTTTTCTCAACATCCTTTGCAATTGTAACAGTTTTCTTTTAAAGCAGAGATTCACTCATGCAATCAAAAGCTCACATTAAAAGCATTTAAAAAGCATTTCGTGAGCAATTAAAGAAACTACTTTAAAACATGTGCTTTTTTTAAAAAAAAATGAACATAAAAAAACCCTCTTTGAAGTTTAGAAGATCAAATAAAGAGTCTGAAGAGCAGACTGCTATTAAAATCAGTATATAAAAGCCTGACAAATATCTGATTCCTTTATTACCAGGAAGCTGAGCCTCACTGCCATTGTAAGGATACCTCACGATGCAATCTTCTCCAACTTGGCAAGCTCCAGATGTCTTGGATATCAAGTCTTGTTCTCTTCAAGTCTGCTGGAGAGAGTGGGAGTCAAAACATGATGTATCAGGAGAGATTGCAATATGCAGGAGTGTTACCTAATCAGCTCAGTTCAGTTCTTGAAAACTAGTTTTAAAATGTTCTTCTTCCTGTCAGGAAGCAACAAAAGTCCAGCAAAGAGGATGGACAAAACAAAGGCCCCAGGAACAGATCCAGGCTGCTTATCTCTGTGTTCTTGCTATTTGCAGCCATGCCAGCTACTGTACCTTCTCTATAACCTTGGCTTCCACTGGTGCACACAAAATTGTTCATTTCCCTACTAAACAAGATCCAGGATAAAAGTCCAACAACCTAGCCAAACTGGAGAAGGTGGAGAAGCCAGAATAAGCCAATGTAAGCTGCTCCTCATGCGATCCGCGAATGTTTCTCTCGAGTAAGACTTCAGCCACGAGTCTTGAGAAGCAAATGATTTATTGCGTACACATGAGTAAGCATTCGAAAAAAACAAGGATGGTTCCCGGACGCCCAGCTTGGCTTTTTAAACCCTCCTGCCTGGGCTCCCGCCCCCTCCCTGCTGAGGGCTTCCCTTCGGTCCGCTTCAGGTCAGGTTTGGGTCAGTTTCCTTGAGCGCTTAAGCGCCCTTCATCTGGAAGGCGTGGTTGATGGTTGTCTTCCCGTCCTCGCCCCAGATCTATTGTTTCCTTTATCAATTTCTTCTTTCCTTTTCAATGTCAGGCACACCTGGGTTATGGCGGGACCCTGGGGTCATGCCAGGGTTCTGACATGCCGCCGGCCCAAGATCTTCCCCCTCCCCCTTTCTTTGTCCTGCACCTGTGATTTTCCTGCTTGTCGGTGACCCTGGTATCTGCAATGAAACAACACATTGTTAGTATGGGATTCAATGGGGTTTTTCAGGGAATTTGCGGTGGAAGTCTTTGATTAGGGCCGGTGCTTTCATGTGCTCGGCTGCTACCCATTCTCTGAAGCCCACTGGTAGGTACTGCCACTTGACTAGATATTGCAGCCGCCCTCTGTGTTTTCGTGAGTCGCAGACTTCCTCGATTTCGAAGTGCGGTTCTCCGTTTACTATTGTTGGTGCCGGCTCTGGGGTTTCTGGGTGCCATTGATCTGACGGATGGTACTGTTTCAGGAGGCTCACATGGAACACTGGGTGGATTTTTCTCAGTGCCTTAGGCAGTTGTAGCCGTGCTGTCACTGGGTTGATTACTTTTACTATGGTGAATGGCCCAATGAATCTTGGGGCAAGTTTGCGAGATGGCTGTGTGGACCACAGGTTTTTGGTAGATAAGTATACTTTGTCCCCTTCTTTTAATTCCCATTCCACTGACCTTTTTTTGTCTGCATATTTCTTGTAGGTGGCTTTTGCCTCCTGTAGGGTTTGTAGCATGATTGGCCAATTACTAGTTAGTTTGTTTATCCATTCATCTGCCCGTAGGGGTGCATGCGCGTCCTTTCTCTGGATCATGTCTACTTCTGGGATTGCTGGGAAGTCTTGTCCCGTGGCTATTTTAAACGGCGTGAACCCCGTGCTGTGGTGTACTGAGTTGTTATATGCCACTTCTGTGAATGGTAGCAGTTCAGCCCAGTTGTTCTGCTGGTAGCTGATGTAACATCTCAAGTATTGTTCTAACATGGACACCAGTCGTTCCGACGATCCGTCCGTGCACAGATGGAATGCGCTGCTCAGTCCTTGTTCGGATCCAATCAATTTCAAGAACGCTTTCCAGAACTTGGACGTGAATGTGCTTCCTCGGTCGCTGATGATTCTTTCAGGCTCACCGTGTAATCTGTATATATGTTGTGTGAAGAGTTTAGCGAGTTTGGGTGCTGCTGGGATTCCATTGCAAGCAATGAAATGGGCTTGCTTCGAGAACAGGTCTGTGATTACCCAAACTGCCGTTTTCTTTTTGCTTGTGGGTAGGTCGACCACGAAGTCCATGGCTATTTGCCTCCATGGCTGTGAGGGGTCTGCTACCGGTTGCAGGAGTCCCTTGGGTTTCCCTATAGTCCTTTTTGCTGTTGCGCACACCGGACAGGTTCTTATGTAGTCCTTCACGTCCTTGCACAGCGTGGGACACCAAAACTTGCGCCTGGTGAGGTGCATGGTTTTCACGAAGCCAAAGTGCCCCGCTGCTTTATGATCGTGGCTTTTCTCTAGTACGCGCTTCCGCAGGCTGGCGGGTACATACAGTTTGTCGTTGTTCCACCATCCCTCATCGTGTTCTTGTAGTAATTCTTTGTTTTTGCCCCACCACGTGTCGCCTGTCGTTGCTGCCTGTATGTCCTTTTCTAGGGGGCTCTGTGTCCTGGTCTCCTTTTTATGATCCTTTGCCACAGCCATGTTTCCTTCCTGTTTGTTTTGCGATTCTTGGTCGTCTGGTGTGTTTGTGGTTTTGTTGGGGAATAGGGTTTCTGTGATTTCCTCTGCTTTCCCATCATGTTGTGGCAGCCGTGATAATGCATCTGCCAGGTAGTTCTTCCCCCCGGGAAGTACTTTAGAGTGAAGTTAAAGCGGCTGAAAAATTCAGCCCATCGGAGCTGTTTCGGGTTCAGTCTCCTGGGCGATTTCAGCACTTCCAGGTTCTTGTGGTCCGGCCATACTTCGAACGGGACCGACGATCCTTCCAGCAGGTGTCTCCACGTTGCCAGGGCATGACGGATGGCAAACACTTCTTTTTCCCATACATGCCAGCATTTCTCCATATCATTGAACTTCTTTGAGATGTACGTGCAGGGTCTTAGTTTGTCGTCCTCGTCTGCCTGCAATAGTATTGATCCTACTGCGTTATTTGACACATCTGTGTGTGAATGGTTTATCTACTTCGGGGTGCTTCAATATGGGTTCCGCTGTGAATAGCGCTTTGAGTTTATTGAAGGCTTCCTGGCACTCCGGGGTCCACTTTATTTTGGAACTTGGTTGTTTTGTTTGTGTTTTGCTACCGCTTGTTTTTGTTTTCAACAAGTCCGTTAGTGGTAGTGCTATTTGTGCGAAAATTTTTATGAAGTCTCTATAGAAATTGGCGAATCCTATGAACGCCTGTAGTTGGCATCTGGTTCGTGGGGGTTTCCACCCCACTACTGCCTGTACCTTGGCGGGGTCCATCTTGATGCCTTTGTTCGAAATCCTGAACCCTAGGAAGTCCAATTTCTCTTTGTGGAATTCACATTTGTCTAGTTTGACATACAGTTTAGCTTCCAGCAGTTTCTCAAGGACTGCTTTCACTAGCTTTACATGTTCTGCCATGTCTTCAGAAAAAATTACTATGTCATCTAGGTACATGATGACTCCCTGGTACAAAAACTCGTATAGAATCTCATTGATTAGTTTCATAAAAATTCCTGGTCCCCCTGCAATCCCAAATGGGAGGACTCGGTATTCAAACGAGCCGAGTGGGCAGTTGAACGCGATCTTCCATTAGTCCCCCTCCCTTATTCGGACCCTGTAATACGCTTCCCTTAGATCCAATTTAGTAAAGATTTTCCCTTTGGCCAGCTGTGCCAGCATGTCTTTTAGTAGGGGTAGGGGGTATTGATTTGTGACGGAAAGGGCGTTCAGCCCCCTGTAGTCAGTGCAGAGCTGCAGTGAGCCGTCCTTTTTCTTGTGAAATAGTATGGGGGCAGCCAGGGGAAGTTTGCTGGTTCAATGAAGCCCCATGCCAAATTTTTATCTATAAATTTTTCACAGCTCCTGGAGTTCCCTCTGGGTCATGGCGTACAACTTCAGCTTGGGGAATGTGGCCCCAGGGATCAGCTTGATGGCGCAATCCGTTTTTCTGTGGGGCGGTAGCTGATCACACTCCTGCTCATTGAATACTTCTTTGACAGGTTTGTAATTTTTGGGAAATGTCTTTACTCCTTCCCGTGATTCCTCCCCCCTCACAGTCCCTGCCGCCCCGGGCTCCGTTTCGCTCCCTGTTGCGTACTTTATTTCATTGCAGTACTTCCCGTCTATGAATTCTATCTCCCCTGACACCCAATCGATTTGGAGTTTCTTTCCCTCAGCCACTTGAGTCCTAGTACGATGGGTTGCGTAGAGATGGGGGCCACTATGAACCATAAAGTTTCCGTGTGTGTGCCTATTGACATCTTCACTGCTTCCGTGAAGTGCCCCACCAGCCCCCCTTTCAATTCTGTCCCATCTAACTGACAGAATGTGATGGGTGATTTCAATTTGAACAGTTTGAGCCCCATGTCAATTGCAATTGATGGGTGCATCAAGCATCTGGTGCACCCAGAGTCCAGCATTGCTGCCCCAACAACCTGCTCCCCCCGTCCAAGGTTTCCAATTTTACCTTGACCTGCATCGTGGGGCAGTCTTCGGTCGTCATTGTGTTGCTGCGTCCCTTGCTGAAGGCCTGTCCCGCGGCGCACTTTAGGGCAGGCCGTTGCCATTTCCCACTGGCATCAATTCCTCATCTGTGGAGTCGTCCGTTGTTGACTCTGGTTCTCTGTACTTTCACCTCTCCATAGCTGCCTTTGCTGTTGATTGCTTGTGGGGGGGGGGGGGGCTTTGTGCTGCTTCTCTCCGGGTCTGCTCTTTTCTGTTGGTTGGTTGCACTCGTTGATTATATGGCCCTCTCTCCCGCACTTGAAGCATAGTTTGTTTCTGGCCCGCCGTTCTTTTTCTTCCACCCATGGCTTTCTTTCGTGTTCTTTTCTGTGGTGATATTGGCTAGTCTGTGCTGTTCTTTCTGTGTATTGGAGTTGCCGGTAGGATCGAATTCGCATTTTCGTGCTCTCTACCTTTCCTGCCAATTGGACCCACTCGTCAAGTGTTTCTGGGTCCCCTCTCCCCGCCGCCATGTCTAGTAGTTCTGGTCTCAGTCCCATTTGGAAATACTCGACTTTAAACGATTCAGGCCAATTCGGGAGGCGGCTGACTAATTTTTTAAACTCCAGGGCGTATTCTGCCACTGTCCGGTGTCCCTCTCTCAGCCTTTGTATCTCTGCTTTCGCTGACATCCTGGACAGGGTGTCTTCGAATCTTTTGCGCAGGGCTGTCATGAACAAGTTAAAGTTATGCAGTTCTTTCGCCCCGGTTTCATGCAGCACCGCTAGCCATTTCGCTGCTTCCCCGATCAGGAAATTTGACATGTATCGGACCTTGGCTTCTTCGTTAAGAAATAGCCTTTCCGACTCCTCCATGAACCCTCTTACGTGGTTCAGGAAGCATGCTAACTTTTCAGGGTCCCCGTCAAATTTAGTTTTCAGTTTTGTTATGATGACAGGTTTGTGCATTTGATAGGGAGTGGGGTTACTCACGTAACTTGGCTGCGCTACCGGCTTGTCCATTTCCTCCCTGTAGTCCTCCTCTTCCTCGTCGCTTTCTCTTGCGCTTGCCAATTCGGAGGTTCCCGAGGGTTGGCTGTCTTCCTTCAGCATGCTTCTGTTTCTTTCTTGATGTTGGGGCTTTTCCAACAGTCTCTCTAAGGCGGCTTGGATTGCCGTCAGTTTCGTGTCCATGCCTTCTAGCCCCATTTCCATCCTGGCTGCCCTTGCCTCCAGCGCCACGATTCTTTGTGATTGGGAGATTCGCGGTTTTGCTGCTTGCTTCCCTTGGGCTGGTGCCATGCCTCCGCCCACCCCGACTGACCACTCCGCCGTCGGGTGACTTGCGCATGGGTGTGTGTGTGAGGGGGCTCGGTTACCTCCCTCTCCTTGCCTTTCCTCGGCTTCTGTTGTCCAGCAATTTCTAGTTGCGACCCAGGCCCCGGCATCGCTGCCGCTTCTGCCGCATTTGTCTGGAGCGTGGTCGCGTTGTCGTCGGCTTGGAGCATTCTGCTCTGTTCCATGCTTGGTTGGTAACGCGCCCTGCGTCGCCCGCCGTGAGCTGCTGGTGAGAGCTGGTCTCCGCTGTAGGCTTCCCACGGTTTTCAGCTTCGCCGCCGAAGAATCTCCACTGGGTCAGCTGCCACGATCTGCCGGTTGGAGCCGATCTCCGCCGTGGGCTTCCCACAGTTTTCAGCTTTGCCGCCAGAGAATCTCCGCTGGATCAGCCGCCGTGAGCTGCTGGTGAGCGCCGGTCTCCGCTGTAGGCTTCCCGGCCGTTGTCAGCTCTGCCGCCGAAGAATCTCCACTGGATCAGCCACCGTAAGCTGCTGGTGAACGCCAGTCTCCGCTGTGGGCTTCCCGGCCGTTGTCGGTTTCGCCGCCGGACAATCTCTGCTGGGCCGCCTGCCACCAGCTGTAGATGTGAGCCGATCTCAACCGTGGAGGTTCCCGAAGGTTTTCAGGTTCGCTCCCAGGAAAATCGGCTGGTACTGATTCTTGTCTTTATGTAAGCTGCTCCTCATGTGATCCGCGAACATTTCTCTCGAGTAAGACTTCAGCCACGAGTCTTGAGAAGCAAACGATTTATTGCGTACACATGAGTAAGCATTTGAAAAAGACAAGGATGGTTCCCGGACGCCCGGCTTGGCTTTTTAAACCCTCCAGCCTGGGCTCCCGCCCCATCCCTGCTGAGGGCTTCCCTTTGGTCTGCTTCAGGTCAGGTTTGGGTCAGTTTCCTTGAGCGCTTAAGCGCCCCTCAGCTGGAAGGCATGGTTGATGGTTGTCTTCCCGTCCTCGCCCCGGATCTATTGTTTCCTTTATCAATTTCTTCTTTCCTTTTCAATGTCGGGCACACCCGGGTTATGGCGGGACCCTGGGGTCATGCCAGGGTTCTGACAGCCAAGGCCAACCAGGAGGCATATAGGTAGGAGGGATATGGACTGTGATGCAGAAAAATGCATCTAATAAAGCAGAGGGTGCATGAAAGTTCCTCTCCCCTAAAAAAAAAAAAATCAAGGTGGGAAGTTTCTAGTGTTTTTTTTCCAGTAGACCCTCTCTTCACAATGGCTAAAGGTGGAAGAGGTTACTTCCCTACCAGCTGCCTCCCACAGAGACTCCCTCTCTGCAAAGCAAGGCTGACCGCTCTTACAGAATTTCCACCTTCCTTTCAGTCCTGCAGCTATGAAATTAGAATCTCTCTTTTCGGCCCAACCACTACAGCCCAGGGCAGAACTCTGCACCAAAGTAGCCAGGAAATAGGCAAAAGGTCCTCCAAAGGTGGGATCCACCCATGGGTCTACCCCAAAAACCTCACCCTTTGCTCTCTATAATACGGGGTGGGAGAGAGTGTTTCTCAACCTCAGCAGCTTTAAGACATGTGGACAGCTGGCTGGGGAATTCTGGGAGTTGAAGTCCAGGTGTCTTAAAGTTGATGAAGTTGGCATGTCATTCTGCCCAGGGCCACATACATTTGCTTAGAATTCTATAGATTAAACATACCACATGTTAGAAGGAAATCTTACCAAGGTTCGTCCCGAGCCGGGAATGAATAGACACAGGCAGTTGCTGGAACAGAGGTTTGCTGGTTTATTCCCAAGAGCATATGCAGAGTACAGAGTATGCTGGTTGGAAGGTGGCCACACCTGTATTTCCCCCACAGGCCATTTATATAGGAGAGCTTGGTCGTTGCTATGCAAAGGTGTTCCCGCCCCCTAGGAACTTGAGAGAAGTGTAATTTGCCGAATTTCAGAGAGGAGGCGCTCTGTGGTGGGGCCCCCTGCTGTTTGTGTTCCCTGTCTGTGTTCCCTGCAGGCTGTGGCTTTGTCTACTACTTGGAATGTGCACCATGGAAGGAATCTTTTGTTATTCAATTATGGAGATCTGTTTGGCTGGGGAAGAAGGTCTACCTGAATGGGCTGGCTAAGTTCTGTGAATGAGCTGACCTTTTGTGTTCCAAGCTTTCCAATTGAATCAGAAGGGAATCCTTTGTCTAAGCAGTTGGGCTTCCTTTTCCATCTTAATCTCTGGCATTATCAAACTCATTCTATTTTGTAACCTTTTTTAACAATTGGGGCTTCCTTTACATGTTCTGGAGGAAGACAACATGGAGGGCAGACAGTGTTCTGGGGGAAGATCCCAACACACACAGAAACATTACTGCGTTCTCTTTATCTAGTTTTAGGACTTTTGTGGAGAACAGATTACACTTTAGGTCATATTTATGCAGAAATATTGAAAATTCAAAAGGGTTCACAAACTTTTAAGCA